>CM017581.2:18210859-18665985 GCA_007844105.2 Rhamnella rubrinervis
GAGGAGAGGCCGGACCAAGCGGGGGTAGGACCAAGCAGGAGGAAGGTGGACCACGCCGAAGTGGTGCAGGACCAAGCGAAGTCCCGGGGAACAAGCGGGGAGGTGTCGGACCCAGCGGAAGAGGTGAGGACCAAGCGGGAGGTGGACCAAGCGAGCGGAGAGTCGGACCAAGCAGGAGGAGGTCGGACAAAGCCCCAGGAGAGGAGAATTCGGACCAAAAGCCGAGCAGGGCGTCCGGACCAAGCCCAGGAGGGTGGGGCAGCCGAGGAGAGGTCGGACCAAGCGTGGGAGGATTGAACCAAGCAGGAGGCCGGAACAAGCGTGGACCTTGAGAGGTAGCACCAGTGGGGGATGTCGGGCCAAGTCGGCAGTGGACCAAAGCAGGAGGAAGTCGGACCAGGAAGAAGTCGGACCAAAGCGAGGCGGAGAGTGGACCAAGCAGGATGGGACAAGGCGGGGAGGACAGCCAGGGAGGTCGGACCATCTTGCCTTGAAGGAAGTGGACCAAGCGAGGAGGTCGGACCAAGCCGGAGGAGTCGGGAACCAAGCGGTGGGAGGTAGGACCAAGCGGCGGAGGTCGGACCAAGCGAGAGGACGTCCGGACCAAAGAAGCGGGGAGGTGGGGACGAGCAGGAAGTGGACCAGAGCCGGGGAGGTGGACCAGCGGTGAGTGGACAAGCGGAGGAGGCCGGACAGCTTCAGGTAGTCGGAACCAAGCGGAAGGAGGTCGGACTGCGCGGTGGTGGGCTGAGAGGTCGGGGACCAGCCGAGGATGGCCGGACCAAGACCCAGGAGGGTGGGACAAGCCCGGAGGAGGTCGGACCGGGAGAGTCGGACCAAGCGAGGGAGGTCGGACAAGGTGGAGTTCGGACTAGCCGGAGGAGGTCCCGGACCAACAAGCAGGGGAGGAGTCAGGACCAAGCAGGCGGAGGTAGGACCAAAGCAGGAGGAGGTGCTGGCGGAGGGATGTCCGAGACCAGCAGTGGCAGTGGGAGGAGGAGGGTGGGACCAAGCCCAGGGTGGGACCAAACTTCGGAAGGAGGGTGGACCAAGCGAGGGGGAGGTGGACCAAGCCGGAGGAGGTGGGACCCAAGCTTGGCGGAGGTGGGGACCAAACCCGAGAGGAGGTCACACCAAGCCAGGAGGGATGTCCAGACCAAGCAGGCTGAGTTAGGACCAAACCGGAAGGAGAGGACCAAGCAGGGAGTCCCGGACCAGGCCCAGTGGACTCAAGCCGGAGGCGTCGGACCAAAGCGAGGAGTTGTGGGGACAAAGCCGGAGAGTGGACCAACCCGGAGGTCGGACCAAGCGGTGAGGCGCCAAACCGGAGAGAGAGTGGACCAAGCAGTGGGACCACGCCCGGTGGAGGCCGGACCAGAGCGGGGGATGGCGGACAAGCGGAGGAGGTGACCTGGCCAAGGAGAGGTGAGACCAAGCGGAGGAGAGTGGACCAAGCGAGCAGGGCGGTCGGACCAAACCCGGAGGACCAGCGGGGAAGGCCGGACCAAGCGAGAGGTCGGACCAAACCCGAGAGTCGACCAAGCGGAGGAGGTCGGATGCGAGTGAGAGAGTCGGACAAGTTCCCGAGAAATACGAACCAAGGCGGAATGCAGTTACCCGAGAGGTAGGACAACCAGAGAAGAGCCGGACGGAGAAGCAGACAACGGAGGTCGGACCAGCGAGATGTGGGGCCAAAGGAGGAGGTGGACTGGCAGGAGGAGGACAAAGCCGGAAGAGTGGACCAGCGAAGGTGAGCCAGGAGAGAGGTGGACCAAAGAGGAGGATACCAGCGGGGAGTGGACCAACACGGAGGAGTCGGACCAGCCGGAGGAGGAACCGAATCAAGCGAAGAGGTCGACCAAGCCGAGGAGATGGACCAAGCCGGAGGAGTGGACCAAGCCGGGAGGTGGACCAACCGGAGGACGGCAGGAGGAGAGTAGGACCAAGCAGGGGAGGTGGACAAGCCAGAAGGAGGTGGGACCAGCCGAGGAGGAGTCGGACCAGGTTAGGAGGAGGTCGGACCAAACCCGGGGAGGTGGGACAAGCCGGAGAGGTCGGACCAAGCGAGGTGAGAGGTGGGACCAAGCAGGAGGTGGAGCGGCCGGAGGTGGACCAGCAGGAGGAGGTCGCCAGCCCGGGGGGAGGCCGGGACCAAGCCCGGCGGGCCCGGACAAGCGGGGAGGTGGGACCAAGTGGGGAGGTAGACCAAACCCGGAGGGTGGGGACCAGCGGGGAGGTGGGACAAGCGGGGAGGTGAGGACCAAGCCCGGAAGAGGCCGGATCAGCCGGGGAGGTGCGAAGCAGGCGAGGATGCCGGACCAAATCAGGAGGAGCTCGGACCAAAGGGGAGGTGGGACCAAGCGAGGAGGTGGACCAAACCCGGAGGAGGTGGACATGCCAGGGAGGTGGACCAGCAGGAGGAGGAGTGCACCAAGCGAGGGAGGTGGGGCCAAGCGGGCGGGAGGTCGACCAAGCAGGCGGAGTGGACCAGCGGAGGAGGGGCCAAGCAGGCGGAGGTGGGACCAAACCGGAGGTGGACAAGCCGGGGATGTCGGACAAGCTAGGAGGAGGTCGGACCAAGCCGGGGGGAGGTGAGGACCCAGGCCGGGGGAGCAAACAGGAGGAGGTGGCACCAAGCCCAGGAGGATGTTGGGACCAAGTCGGCGGAGTAGGACCAAACCTGGGAAGAGGAGAGGACCAGAAGCGGGGGGAGTGGACCAAGCGGAGGTGGACCAAGCGAGGAGGTGAGACCAAGCCGGAGGAGGTCGGACCAAGCGGCGGTAGGACCAAACCCAGGAGAGTCGGACCAAGCGAGCGGAGGTGAGACCAAACCGCCAGAGGAGGTCGGACCAAGCGGGGAGGTGAGGACCAAGCGGTGGAGGTCGGACGGCCCAGGGGGGATGTCAGAGGCCCAGGAAGGTCGGACCAAGCGAGGAGGTCCCGGACCAGGCGGAGGTGGACAAAGCGGAGGTCGGACCAAGCCGTAGGAGGTGAAGACCAAGTGGGGGACCCGGACAGAGTCGGGACCAAGCCGGGGAGGAGGAGGTGGCTGCCAAGGGAGGGAGGTCGGACCAGTGGGGATCGGACCAAGCCGGGAGATGCGGACCCAGCCCAGGCGAGGAGGTCGGACCAAGCCCGGTGGGAACCAAGCAGGAGGAGGTGGACCAGCCCGAGAAGTGGTGGGACAAGCGAGGAGGGAAAGGTGGAAAGGGAGGAGAGGACCAAAAGCGGAGGAAAGTAGATCGCCCGGGGGAGGTGGACGAAGCAGGAGTCGGACCAAACCCGAGGAGGAGGTCGGACCAAAGCCGGGGAGGTGCCAGGCCAAGCAGGCAGTCGGACCAAGCGGAGGAGGTCGGACGGCCGGGGAGGTGGACAAGGGGCAGAGTGGGACCAGCAGGAGGTCGGAACAAGTCGGAGGAGGTGGGGACCAGCGGAGGAGGTAGGACCAAGGAGGTGGACAGTCGAGGCAGGAGGTGGACCAAACTTCGGGAGAGGAGTGACCAAGCCCGGCGGAGGTCGGACCAAGCGAGGAGGTGGGACCAAGCGGAGGAGGTGGGACCCGCGCGAGAATTGGTGGGACAGGCGGGGGAGGTCCGGACAAGCGGGAGGTGGACCAAGCGGAAGAGGTGGATCAAGCGGGAGGTCGGACCAAGCGGGAGTCGGACCAAACCCGGAGGAGGTCGGACAGCAGGAGGAGGTGAGACCCGGCGAGGGCAGTCGGACCAAACCCAGGAGGAGGTGGGGCCCGGGAGGTCGGACCAAGCCGAGGCGGAGGAGTAGGACCAAACAGGGAGGAGGTGGACCAAGCCAGTGAGACAAGCTGAGAGGAGGACCAAGCAGGAGGGATGCCGGGCCAAGTCGAGGTAGGACCAAACTGGAGGAAGTGGACAAGCGGAGGTGGACCAGGCGAGGAGGTCGGACCAGAGCGGAGAGGTGGGACCAAGGCGGGGAGGTCGGACCAAGCGAGGGAGGTGGACCAGCCGAGGAGGTCGGACCAGGGAGGAGGTGGACCAAGCCGGAGAGGTGAACCAAGCGGTGGAGATAGGACCAAGCCGAGCGGAGGTGGACCAGGGGGCGTCGGACCAAGCCCGGGGAGGTGGACCAGACAGAGAAGTAGCGCGCAGCGGGGAGGTCGGACAAGCAGGCGGATGGTGGACCAAGCAGGAGAGTTGGACCGAGGCGAGGAGGTCGGACCAAGCAGGCGGAGTCGGACAAAGCAGGAGGAGGTGGACCACGCCCGGCATATGGACCAAGGCGGGAGAAGCCGGGACAAGCCCCGAGGATGTGGACCAATCCGGAGGAGGTCGAGAACAAGCGGGAGGAGGTGGGACCAAGCGGGCGGAGGTGGACCAAACGGGAAGGTGGACCAAGCGGGGAGTGGGATGGACAGCGAGGAGGAGGTGGTCAGCAGGAGGTCGGACAAGCGAGAGCGGAGGAGTCGGACCAAACGGCGTAGGAGGTGGACAAGGGGGGATGTCGAGGGCCCGGGAGGCGGAGGGAGTACCGCAGGCAGGAGGAGGTCGGACCAAGCAGGCGAGTGGACCAAACTCCGAGAGGAGGTGGACCAAGCCCGGGGGATGTCGGGACCAGAAGGGAGGAGGTGGACCAAGCCCAGCGGTCGGACCAAACCGGAGGAGGTCGGATAGCCGAGGGAGGATGCCGAACAGCCGAGGCGGAGTTAGGACCAAGCCGGAAGAGGCCGGACCAAGCGGGGAGGTGGACCCGGCCGGGTCGGACCAAACGGAGGGCGTGACAGGCGAGTTGTCGGACCAAGCGAGGAGGAGGTCGGACCAAACACGGAGGTGGGGACCAAAGCGAGGAGGTAGACCAAACAGGAGGAGGTGGACCAAGCGAGGAGGTGGACCACGCCCGTGGAGGTCAGAGACCAAGCCGAGATGTCGGACCAAGAAGCGGAGGAGGTGGACCAAGCGAGGAGGTAGGACAAACGGCGGAGAGTCGGACCAAACCGGTCGGAAAGCGGGGAGGTCGGACAGCGGAGGCCCGGAAGGTGAGAGTGGACCAGGAAGGCTGGGGACGAGAGTGGGAGGAGACCAAACCAGGAGGAGTGCGGACCAGCGAGGCGGAGGTCCGGACCAGCGGAGGTGGGACAAGCCCGGAGGAGGTGAGACCAAGGCTGGGAGGTGGGACAAGCGAGGATGTGGGATCAAGCGGGAGGAGGTGACTAAGCCGGACGAGAGTGGGACCAAGCGGGGAGGTGGGACCAAGCCCGGGAGTGGACAAGGAGTGGGACCAGCGGAGGAGGTCGGACCAACGAGGGGGAGGTGAGGACCAAACCCGAGCAGGAGGTGGACCAAGCAGTAGGAGGTCCGGATCAAAGCAGGGGAAGGTAGGACCAAGCCCGAGGCGGAGGTCGGACAGAAGCAGGAGGAGGTCGGACCAAGGCTGGCGGAGGTGGACCAATCAGGAGTGCACCAACCAGGGAGAAGTCGGACCAAGCTTCGGAGGAGGTCGGAACAAGACGAGAGGAGGTGGACCAAGGGAATGAGGTCGGACCAAGCCCGGGGAGGTCGGACAATCAGGGAGGAGTGGAACAAGCGGGAGGAGGTGGGACCAAGTCGAGGATGGTCGGACCATGCAGGAGGTGGACAAAACAGGAGGAGGTGGACCCAGGAGGAGGTGAACAAAGCCGCGAGGAGGAGGTGGGACCAAACCCGGAAGAGGTGGACCAGCCCGGGGGAGGTCGGACCCGCTGGCGGAGGTCGGGCCAGGCGGGGAGGTGGGACCAAGGGGAGGTCGGACCAACCGGGAGGAGGTGGGACCCGCGCTGGAGGAGGGGCCGGGGGGCTTGAGGAGGTGAGAATAAGGCCAGGAGGAGGTGGACCAAGCCCAGGTGAGGTGGACCAAGCAGGAGAGGTCGGACCAAGCGGGGGAGTTGAGACAAGTCGGAGGAGGTGGACCAGCCGAGGAGGAGGTGGAAAGCCCGGGGCGGAGGTGGGACAGCAGTAGAAGGTGGGACAGCCCAGGGGTAGGACCCGAGAAGCCGGGGAGGTGGACCCGCTTGAGGTGGAGGTGAACAACCGGGGGAGGTCGGACCAAGGCGGGTGAGGTGGACCAACCCGGAAGGAGGTCGGACCAAGCGGGGAGGTCGGACCCGAGCACAGGAGGAGGAGTCGAACAAGCGGTGGGAGATAGGACCAAGCGAGCGGAGGTGGACCAAACCCGGAGGACGTCGGACCAAGCCAGGGGGAGGTCGGACCAAACCCAGAGGAGGTCGCACCAAGCCGGGGGGAGGTCGGACAAAGTCGGGCGGT
The DNA here is from genome assembly GCA_007844105.2 of Rhamnella rubrinervis. NCBI lineage: Eukaryota > Viridiplantae > Streptophyta > Magnoliopsida > Rosales > Rhamnaceae > Rhamnella > Rhamnella rubrinervis. Next base: position 18,217,132 of record CM017581.2, read on the forward strand.
GGTCGGACCAACCCGAGAGGAGGTGGACAGCCGAGGCGGAGGTCGGACCAAGCCGGCGGAGTCGGAATAAAGCGAGGAGGTGGACCACGCCCAGTTGGTCGGACCAAGGCTGGGGAGGTGGGACAAGCCGAGGATGTCGGACCAATCCCGGGAGGTGGAACAGGAGGAGGTGGGACCGCCGGGGAGGTGGACCAAGCGGGGAGGTGGACGGCCGAGGTGGAGTTGGACAGGCGAGGAGGAGGTGAGATCAAGCGAGGGGGAGGTGAGGACCAAGCCGGCGGAGGTGGACCAAGCCGGAGGAGGTACTTGAGGGATGTCGGGCCAAGCGGGCGGAGCGCCTGAGGCGGAGGAGGTCGGACAAGCGAGGCGAAGGTGGACCAAACTTCGGAGGAGGTCGGACAAGCTTGGGATGTGGACCAAACCGGGAGGAGGTGAGGACCGGCGCGGAGAGTGAAGACAAGCAGATGGCACAGCGGAGGATGTCCGGAAACCAAGGCGGAGTTAGGACCAAGCAGGAAGAGGTGGACCAAGCAGGTGGACCAGCCGGCGGAGGTGGACCAAACCCGGAGGGCGTCGGACAAAGCGGGGTGTCCGGACCAGCCGGAGGTGAGACAAACAGGAGGTGGTCGGACAGCCGGGCGGAGGTGAGACCAAGCGAGGAGGAGGTGGACCAAGCGGGGAGGTCGGACCACGCCCGTGGAGGTCGAACCAAGCGGGGATGTGGGACCAAGGCGGAGGAAGTGGACCAAGCCGAGGAGGTCGGACCAAGCCGGGGGGAGGTCGGACCAAACCGAGAGGACGTCGGACCAAGCAGTAGGAGGTCGGACAGCCGGGGAGGTAGGACCAAGCGGCGGAGGTCGGACCAAACAGAAAGAAGCGCCAGCCGGGGAGGTCGGACCAAGTCGGGCGGAGGTCGGACCAAACCCGGAGGAGTACGGACCAAGCCGAGGCGGAGGTCGGACCAAGCCGGGGCGAGGTGGGACCAAGCCCGGAGGTGGACCAAGGCTGGGGAGGTCGGACAAGCCGAGGATGTGGGATCGCCGGGAGGAGGTGAACAGGAGGAGGTGGGACCAAGCGGGAGGTCGGACCAAGCGGGAGTCGGACCAAGCCGGGAGGTGGGACCAGCGGAGGTCGGATCAAACCGGGGAGGTGGACCAAGCCGAGCAGTGGGACCAAACCCGTAGGAGGTCGGATCAAGCTGGGGGAAGGTCGGACCAAGCCGGGCGGAGGTCGGACCAAACCGGGAGGAGGTCGGACCAAGCTGGGCGGAGGTCGGACCAATCCAAGAGGAGGTCGCACCAACCCAGGAGGAAGTAGGACGCTGGGGAGGTGGGAAGAAGACGAGGAGGTGGACCAAGCCGGGGTGAGTCGGACCAAACCCGGCGGAGGTGGGACCAAGCCGGGGAGGTGAACAAGCCGGTGGGACCAAGTGAGGATGGTGGGACCATGCAGGAGGTCGGACAAAACCGGGAGGAGGTGGGACCAAGCGGAGGAGGTCCGAACAAGCCGAGCGAGGTGGGACCAAACCAGAAGGTGGACCAAGCGGGGGAGGTGGGACCACGCCAGGCGGAGGAGAGTGGGGCGGGGAGGTGGACCAAGCGGGGAGGTGGACCAACCGGAGGAGTCGGACCCGCACGGAGGAGGTGAGGGCGGCAGGGGGAGGTGAGAATAAAGGCAGGAGGATGGCCAGAGGTGAGGTCGGACCAAAGCAGGAGGAGGTGGACAAGGGGAGTTGAAACAACAAGTGGGAGGAGGTCGGACCAAACAGGAGGTGGGACAAAGCGGGGCGGAGGTCGGGACCAAACCCGTAGGAGGTGGGACTGGCCGGGGAGCTAGGACCAAGCAGGGAGGTCAGGACCACGCCCGGTGGAGGTGAACAACCCGGGAGGAGTGGACCAAGGCAGGGAGGTGGACCAACCCGAGGAGAGGGGACCAAGCCGAGAGGGACCAAGCAGGAGGAGAGGTCGAACCAAGCCCGGTGGGAGATAGGACCAGCCGAGCGGAGGTGGACCAAACCCGGGGCGTGGACCAAGCCGGTGGGACCAAACCCGGAAGGAGGTCGCACCAAGCGGGAGGTCGGACAAAGTGAGGCGGTGTGGACCAAACAGGAGGAGGTCGGACTGCCGGCGGAGAGTCGGACCACGGCGAGTGAGACAAAAAGGAGGAGGTGGACCAGCGGGGTGGGACCAAGGGGGGGAGGTCGGGACAAGCCCAAGGGATGTCGGACCAATCCCGGAGGAGGTCGGAACAAGCCCGGAGGAGGTGGGACCAAGCCGGGGGGAGGTCGGACCAAGCGGAGGAGGTCGGACCAAGCCGGGTGGAGTTGGACCAGGCGGAGGAGGTCGATCAGCCGGAGGTGGACCCGAGAGCGAGGCGGAGTCCAGGACCAAGCAGGAGGTGGCACAGCGGGGGATGTCGGGCGGGCCGGAGGTCGCGCTTGGGGAGGAGGAGGACCGCCGAGGCGAGAAGGTCGGACCAAACTCGGAGGAGGTCGGACCAAGCCGGGGGGATGTCGGACCAAACCCGGAGGAGGTCGGACCAAGCCTGGCGGAGGTCGGACCAAACCCGGAGGAGGTCACACCAAACCGGGAGGATGTCGGACCAAGCCGGGCGGAGTTAGGACCAAACCCGGAAGAGGTCGGACCAAGCCCGGGGAGGTCGGACCAAGCCGGGCGGAGGTCGGACCAAACCCGGAGGAGCGTGGACCAAGCGAGGGTTGTCGGACCAAGCCGGGCGGAGGTCGGACCAAACCCGGAGGAGGTCGGACCGCGGAGAGTGGACCAAACCCGGAGGTGGACCAGCAGGAGGTGGACCCCTGGAGGTCACTGCCGGGGATGTCGGACCAAGCGCGGAGGAGGTCGGACCAAGCCGGGGGGAGGTCGGACCAAGCCGAACGGAGGTCGGACCAAACCCGTAGGAGGTCGGACCAAGCCGGGGGGAGGTCGGACCAAGCCGGGCGGAGGTCGGACCAAACCCGAAAGAGGTCGCACCTGGCCGGGGAGGTCGGACCAAGTCGGGCGGAGGTCGGACCAAACCCGGAGAATGCGGACAGCGAGGTGGACCAGGAGTGGGACCAAGCGGAGGAGGTCGGACCACGCCGAATTGGTGGACCAGCTGGGGAGGCCTGACAAGCCAGGGATGTCCGGACCAAGCCCGGAGGTTGGAACAAGCCGGGAGCGGGATCAAGCGGGGAGGTGGACCAAGCGGTGGGACCAAGCGGCAAGAGGTGGACCAAGCGGAAGTGGACCAATCGGAGGAGGTCGAACCAGCGGTGGGAGGTGGACCAAGCCAGCGGAGGTGGGACCAAACCCGGGGCGTCGGACCAAGCCGGGAGGAGGTCGGACCAAACCCGGAGGAGGTCGCACCAAGCCGGGGGGAGGTCGAACCAAGTGGCGGAGGTCGGACCAAACCCGGAGGAGGTCGGACCAAGCCGGGCTGAGGTCGGACCAAACCCCAGGAGGTTGCAAGCCGGAGGAGGTCGGACCACGCCCGGAATAGGTCGGACCAAGCTGGGGGGAGGTCGGGACAAGCCCAAGGGATGTCGGATCAAGCCCGGAGGAGGTCGGAACAAGCCCGGAGGAGGTGGGACCAAGCCGGGGAGGTCGGACCAAGCCGGGAAGTCGGACCAAGCCGGGGGGAGGTCGGACCAAGCGCGGAGGAGGTCGGATCAAACCAGGGGGAGGTCAGACCAAGCGGAGGTCGGACCAAACCCGGGAGGTCGGATCAATTTGGGAAGGTGACCAAGTCGGAGGTCGGACCAAACCCGGAGGAGGTCGGACCAAGCCGGGCGGAGGTCGGACCAATCCAAGAGGAGGTCGCACCAACCCCGGAGGAAGTCGGACCAAGCTCGGGGGAGGTCGGAACAAGACCGGAGGAGGTCGGACCAAGCCGGGGTGAGGTCGGACCAAACCCGGCGGAGGTCGGACCAATCCGGGGGGAGGTCGGAACAAGCCCGGAGGAGGTGGGACCAAGTCGAGGGATGGTCGGACCATGCCGGGGGGAGGTCGGACAAAACCCGGAGGAGGTCGGACCAAGCCGGAGGGAGGTCGGAACAAGCCAAGGTGGGACCAAACCCGGAAGAGGTCGGACCAAGCCGCGGGGAGGTCGGACCACGCCAGGCGGAGGTCGGACGAAGCCCGGGGGAGGTCGGACCAAGCCGGGGGGAGGTCGGACCAACCCCGGAGGAGGTCGGACCACGCCTGGAGGAGGGGACGAGCGGAGGTAGGAATAAGGCAGGAGGTAGGACCAAGCGGGGTAGTCGGACCAAACCCGAGAGTCGGACAGGGGAGTTCGAAACAAGTCCGGAGGAGGTCGGACCAAACCCAGAGGAGGTCGGACCAAGCCGGACGGAGGTCGGACCAAACCCGTAGGAGGTCGGACCAAGCCGAGGGGAGGTAGGACCAAGCCCGGGGGAGGTCGGACCACGCCCGGTGGAGCTTTCTGAACCTTTGTTTGTTTTCAGAAAACAGGATTTGGCTCAGGATTGCCCGTTTTTAATTCCAAGATGAATCTTGGCTATTCGCACCCCTCAACTTCCCTCGACTAGACTTTTGGGTCTTGCTTTCAGCCAATTAATTTACCGATATAGGAAGTATTAACTTTCTTTTTGAACGAGAAGAGACACGGTATGAACAAATAAAAAAGAGAGGAACAACCCGGAGGAGGTCCACCAAGACGGGCGAGGTGAGTCGGACCCCGAGGAGGTCGGACCAAGCCGGAGGAGTGACCGATCCGAGAGTCGAACCAAACCCGGAGGTCGGACCAAGCCAGGCGGAGGTCGGACCAAATTCGGCGGAGGTCGGACGAAGCCCGGGGGACGTCGGACCAAGCCGGGGGGAGGCCGGACCAAGCCGGGGGGAGGCCGGACCAAGTCGGGGGGAGGTCGGACCCACCCCGAAGGAGGTCGGACCACGCCGGAGGTGGTCGGACCAAGCCCGGGTGAGGTCGAAACAAGACCGGAGGAGGTCGGACTAAGCCAGGGTGAGGTCGGACCAAGCCCGGAGGAGACCGGCTGGGAGGTGAACAAGCCCAGGAGGTGGGACCAAGCCGGACTGCCAAGGGGGAGGAAACAAGCCTAGAGGAGGTCGGACCAAGCCGGGGGGAGGTCGGACCAAGCTCAACGGAGGTCGGACCAAACCCGGAGGAAGTCGGATCAAGCCCGGAGGAGGTGGGACCAAGCCGGGGGGAGGTCGGAACAAGACCGGAGGAGGTCGGACCAAGCCGGGTTGTGGTCGGACCAAACCCGAACGAGATCGGACCAAGCCGGGGGGAGGTCGGAACAAGCCCGGAGGAGGTGGGAACAAGCCGGGGGGGAGGTCGGACCAGCCCCGGAGGATGTCGGACCAAGACAGGGGGAGGTCGGACCAAGCCGGTGATAGGTTGGACGCATCCGAGAGGAGGTCGGTCCAAACCGCTGAGGAGTCGACGAGGCATAAGTCGCACTGCGAGCGTAGGTCGGACCAAGACCGAAGAGGTCGGACGAGCGGGGGGTCGAACCAAACCCGGGGGCTGGCCAAGACGGACCAAGCCGGGGGAGTCGGACCAAACCGGAGGAGGTCGGACCAAGCCGGGAGGTCGGACCAAGCCGGCGAGATCGACCAAACCCAGAGGTGGACAGCGGAGAGGTCCGGACCAAACCGAGGCGAGGTCTGACCAAGCCGGAGGTGGACCAAGCCGGGGAGGTCGGACAGCCGGCGATGAGGTCTGACAAAAGGAGAGGGACTGCGGGGAGGAGAGGCCTGACCAAGACGGGTGAGGCTGGACCAAGCGGAGGAGGTCGGACCAGCCGGGGAGGTGGACCAAACCCAGTGGAGGTCGAACCAGCGGGGAGGTCGGCCAGCCCGGAAGGAGGTCTGCCGGGGAGGTCGGACCAATCGGAGGTGGACCAAACCCGAGGAGGTCGGACCAAGCCGGGGGGAGGTCGGACCAACCCCGAGGAGGCGACCAAGCTGGGAGGTCCAAGCCGGGAGGCCTGAACAAGACCGAAGAAGTGGGACCAGCGAGGTGAGGTGACCAAATTCGAAGGAGGTCGGACCAAACCGGGGGAGGTCGGAACAAACCCGGAGGAGGTGGGATCAAATCAGGGGAGGTCGGACCAAATTGGGGGAGCGTTTGATCGGCTTTTTCCGGCCTTGACGCGTTGCAGAAAAACTTGAGTTTCTGTATATAAAATAAAATCTTGCACATGTGTTAAACGTGTCCATTTTTGTTTGATAACGATGGATGTGTGTACGTTGACATTGCAAACTAAAAAAAATTGTCTATCCTTCTTTTTTCTGATAAGAGATAGCACCAGTGGCATAAAATAATCGTATCCCCCAAAGCCAAGTAGCGACTAGTCAACATTAGGAGTAAGAGCAACAAACAGAGACGAGAAAGTGAGGGGATGGGTGGTGGGAGCGAAGAAGGGACGACCTTAGAGTACACCCCCACATGGGTTGTGGCCGCTGTTTGCACTCTTATCGTCGCTCTTTCTCTCGCGGTGGAGCGACTTCTCCACTACGCCGGCGTCTTTTTGAAGAAGAAGAACCAAAAGCCCCTCTACGAAGCCTTGCAGAAAGTGAAGGAGGAGTTGATGCTCTTGGGTTTTATCTCCCTCCTTCTCACCGTCTTCCAGAATGTCATTTCCAAAATCTGCGTCCCGAAGCGTATTGTTGCCGATCTCCTTCCATGTAAACTACCCCATGGAGATGAAGAAGGAGCATCGACTACACCCACTTCCCATTTTCAAGCCTTCTTCTCATCCACCATTTCAGGGACTACCAGGCACCTCCTCTCCGAAGAATCGTTGCCTGAGCAACAGATCGGTTATTGTAACCGCAAGGTGACACCAACAAACTCGCAACTCCATTTTGATTTCCACGGAATTTTTCTTCTTTGTTTTTTATTTTAATGCTGAGTGCTAAGCTTTGAATGGATCTAATTAAAGAAATTTCTTCCATTTTCAGAAGCATTGTTTTGTTTTCCTTATTTAATTGAGTGAACTGGACAGCAGCAGTATTTACTGGTTGTGACTATCAATGATGGCGCCGTCTTATTTTCCTTATTTAATTTGAGTAAAATGTATTTGTACGGGTCGAAAATGTAGATATTTTCAAATCAATTTTGTTAATCTCTACTAATTGTCTTTATGTATATTCAATTTGTACTTGTGGAATCTTGATTGGGACTTTTAGTAATACAGCTGCTATAACTAGAAGCCCGCAAAAATTGTTCTTAAAAACTTTGTGCCCTAACTTTGTTTAACTTTTCCCCTTCAGCACAAGGTACCATTATTATCTCTTGAAGCATTGCACCATCTGCATATCTTTATCTTCATCCTAGCTATAGTTCATGTCACCTTTTGCGTTCTCACTATTCTATTTGGAGGAGCGAAGGTGAGCAATTTTTCTTTAACTTGATCTTTGGTTTTATATTATTACTGGATCTGGTTTAATTTTTTTTTTTTTTGTTTTTATAACAATGAAGATACGTCAATGGAAACACTGGGAGGATTCAATTGCAAAGGATAATTATGATTCAGAACAAGGTAAGGACTGGCACTTATAAGATGCTCTATGTCTTAATTTTTCTTTAACCTCTGAAATTTGAGATAATGTACTCTTTCGAAATGTTACTGTTATGTAACTGGTAAAACTACTGTTAAGCATATAAAATTGTTTGAGAACTCAGTTTTAGATTAGTTTTCTGCTTGGTTGGCTGATAACTTCTTTCTCCTTCAAGGCAAAGCTATCAGCAAGCACATGCTTACCGTTTGGGTGTTCTAATTTATGAATCGGTTAGTGCAGTTCTTAAATCCAAGGTCACCCATGTACATCAACATGCTTTTATCAAGGATCATTTTCGTGGCATTGGTAAAAATTCAGCTTTGCTGGGTTGGCTGGTAAGTTCATTTTCTTTTAACATTTTTCAAATATATATATATATAATCTGAGAATTTCTGCCTATATTTTAATACAAATATAATTCGAGAAAATAAAATTATTCATGAATTTTCCTATTCTTTTTTCTTGTTTTCCTGAGATTATGCATATATGCATTAAGAAAAAAATATGTTCACTTCTTTCTTTTCATCTTTTTTTTTTTCAAGTTTTAACTATATCTTAGTCATCATAACATAAAGATTGTAAATCAGTGATGACATTACTTGATCCATATAGGCTAGGCTTGAACTCCAGATGAGCACAAAGATTCTCTATAGAATTTTGTGTCATTGATTCCTTGATGTAGGACCAAAAGAAATTAAGATAATCAAGAAATATGCTAGTGATTACTGGCATTGCACCGGTAGAATTCTAGGAATCACTCCTAGGGTCCTTTTGTATTACACTAAGGTGCAGTTTGCATAACATAAACCTGAAGAAAAGCTTCTTTTCTCCTTGGTCAGAAAAATTACGATTTTTTCCTTTTCATTTTTCCCTCTCCTATGATAAAACTTTTTTTTATAGGGGTTTTGTTTTTCCATTTGTCTACATCATTATGGGAGAAAAAGCATGTTTTTTAAGGTGTTGTTGATTAATGCAAAAAAAAAAACAACATACAAAATAAAAGACATAACATTAAAATGAGATATTAGATTGTTCAGTTACCACGGTTTCCAATGACTTAAAGCTTTTTCATATTGGGCCCAACTTATGTGTAGCAAACCAACATATTAGATAATTGTAACACTCCCCCTCAGATGGGTTAGCCAGATTTGGATAGGTCAGTTAGATAACTAAGATCTGGTACCATCTATTGTTCCCAAAATCTTAATTGTTAGGAAGTGGAACTATTTATAATAAGCTAACACAATAGATATTTTTAATGGAGACAACGAAGAGATAGGTTTAACGAAGACAAAAAGCATGTATTTATTTTCTCAATCCCCCTACCCCAAAAAACTTTGCAAATTGAAGCTTTTACATCATTGTCAAGTTCACTTGACTCCTCTTTTTGGCTTAAACTTTTATAAGGTAATCATGAAGGATAAATGCATGGATTCATAGCATTTGGAAATTGTTTCTTATGTTACACTAACACACTGAGGAAATGGAAAGGCATGAACAATAGGACACTTTAAGCAATAATTTAAAATTGAAATAAAGCATAGTATAGAAGCAGAACAACTATATTTGTTTCTCCAACTCTATTGCATCAAGATTCTGACTATTCCTATTTTTTTTTCCCTTCAGCACTCTTTTCTGAAGCAATTTTATGCATCTGTCACCAAATCAGATTATGTGACCTTACGGCTAGGATTCATCATGGTATGATATCTAATAGGAGGTTGTTGACTGCATATAAACCATCTTTATGGTTACTACTCCATTACCCCATAGCAGACTGCATTATTTGTATTTTAGACTCATTGCAGGGGAAGTCCCAAGTTTAATTTTCACAAGTATATGATACGCGCCCTTGAAGATGATTTTAAGACAGTTGTGGGTATAAGGTAAGTGATATCTTATATTGTCTCTGTAATTTGATGGTTTCTCTGACTTGTTTTGCAATTTCATGAACCATGGACAATGTTGCCGTAGGCCTGTGACATGACTTGATTTACCATGTCTTTTCTTGGCTGTAGTTGGTATCTTTGGGTATTCGTGGTGATCTTCTTGTTGCTGAATGTTAATGGTATGTTCCTAGTTCTAAATAACATTAGCTTATTTAGTGTCTTGGTATGCTCTTGTACTGGCAATTTGGATTAAAATGGTATATCTTCATTTTGGCATCTCAGCAGTTTGAATTGTATTATGAAGTTGTAAAATCACAATTTAAAAGAATGTTTTTCAGTTCTTAGTGTTGGTATGAATTTATTCATTATCAATGTTGAAATTTTTCTTTTTCCCCCAATTTAGCATAGTTGGCATGGGTTAAAAGTAGAAGAGGTTCAGTTATCTTAATTTTGTTTTCCCTCCTTCCAATGCTTCTTGTTGTGGGAGGAATAATTTTGATGCGCCATGCAACATCCTTTTGAATTTTCTCTTCCTTCTAGTCAACAATGGATTGGCATAATTTCTTCCTCTCTTGTTACCCAATTTTTTCTTGCCACTCGTCCCTTGCTTACCTAAAATTTTTTATTCATAGATGTTCCAATGCCTCTCTTTTATTTATTTAACAGAAGAGTTTTTTCCTTTCGTTTATATTTTTTGAGACAAAAATGGAATAGGTACCAATTCATTTTGCATTTATGTTTCTGTTTAACAAGTCAACTTTGACTATTATTTTTGTTTCTTTTGTGGGGTAGGGGGTTGATTTATGATTAACTTTTTAGTCATTGCCAATTTTTTTTTTTTTTCATGTAGCCACCTTTTTGTGCCTGAATTACATTTTATACTGCTTTCATTGAGTGAATTTACCAAAAACATACAGTATTGAGTGAGTAAATATAGGGAACCTGATAATTCTGATGTCAAATATTTGCTTTAGGTTAGCTTAAAAGATCATCCTTTTGTTTTTTATCATGCACAATTAAATCCCCTATTTGTTTATTTATTTATTTTAAAGTAAAGTCACCTATAAACTGTAATTTTATGTCAAATAGGTCTTTTTTAATGAAATACCCCACCTGGCATGTATGCAAGCCACCTACATGTCTGTCAAGTGGCCAACTCTGTCAAGCGATAACAAAAAAAGAACTAAAAGGAACTATTAGATACTATGCCATAGTTCAGGGCTGACATTGCTTTAAAAAAAATTTCAAGAATCACATAGAGCCATCAACTTTAAGTACATGAATGACTTTTGGAATTAATCCTTTTCTTTTTGTGTCCTTTGTAATGTGATATTATATGATTTTCAGTACCACATTCAGGCAAAGAGGCTTTAGAGATTTGAATTCATTTCAGAAAATGTATATATAGTTGGTCTGGTATCTCAAGTTAGTACTTTCAGAATTTAAAACTTTTAGGGTATAGAAGAAAGAACATTTTGATAACAAAGAAAATTTCTATCATATAAATGATGGCAGCTCATTAATTGACATCCGAGTTTGATTTTCTTGTAAGATTGTTCAAATCATCTATTCATTTACGTCAGGATCTATATTGGCTAATCTATTAAGCTCTCTCTCTCTCACGGAAGATTGCTGTCAGTGTCACTACTCTACTTTTGAAATGTGGATGTTCTCTTGTTTGCAGGTTGGCACACATACTTCTGGATAGCCTTCATTCCTTTCATTGTGAGTAGTCTTGATCTCTCTAGTTATGTAACTCAAGAGAAAATATACATGTTCTTGCAATTTTTTGTCCTTGCAAACACTATATTTTCTAAGCACAAACTTAGTGTGCTACAATAACTTTACAATCTTGTCAAGGAGAATCAAAGAGACGGATTAGAATAAATTGAAAATGGAGGTGTTGGAAGTTGTCTCCCTTAGTATCTATTTTAGTGTTAACAATTTTATTCGAAAACGGAATGAATTAATGTAAACTTTGAACAGTCTTCAGGCTCCTTGTTCGCCTATTGTAATGATATTAAACAAAGTGCAAGAGAAGGCCAAAGCCCTGAAATTGGAATGCTTTACTCTTACTCTTTTATGGGTTTAGGAATAGAAAAGCACTGTTTAGCTTAGTTAGCTTAGATCCTCTTTGAGACAAAATGTGGAAAAGTCCTAATCAAAAGCAAAAGGTGCCATCCAAGCAAAGTGGTAATACCAAGCAAGATTCAACCAAAGAATGTGAACACACAAATTTACATGGTTCATCAAGATTGCTGTGATCATTAGAGAGGGATCCACTATAATCATAGAAATATAAGGATTTTTCAGCCTCTCAAAGTCAGAAAGTTATAACCTCACCACCTGAAACCCTGATTCCCCAAGAGCCTCAAGTTCTCTCTTACTTTTTGGCAGCTTCCACTCTCACTTGGTGTCTTGCACACTTTTAAACACTCTTTAATAGGCTCTATATTGTTTCAATGAAATTTTAAATTGTTAGATATAAGAAAAGTTATTGAGAAGATGAGAAATGTATTTTTAAGATTTCTTTTGGAATGCTTCCAATTGTATCAAACTTGCAAACTTATGCTAGTTTCAACAGATGCATTTGAAATATATTGTAGTGGTGTCTTTTTATAAGTAAATACCTTTTCCACCATCCATTGATTAGTTTAAGTGGCTTATGCAATGTGAAATTTTGTCGCATTCATTTATCTTTTTCAATGAATATCCATTATTGTTTTTCTCATTCACAGCTTTTACTTGCTGTGGGCACTAAGCTGGAGCATGTTATCACCCAGTTGGCTCAGGAGGTTGCAGAGAAACATATAGCAATAGAAGGGGAATTAGTAGTTCAACCATCAGATGAACATTTTTGGTTTGGTCAGCCTCGATTTGTCCTCTTCTTGATTCATTTCATCCTTTTCCAAAATGCTTTTGAGATTGCGTTCTTTTTCTGGATATGGGTAAGGTGATTCTTTGAGGTACCAATTGACCGCCCTTTTATAGCATATAAAAGATTGATTGTTAAGATTCAATCTTGTGTGTTTCTGTACATCTGTAGGTTCAATATTCATTCGACTCCTGCATAATGGGACATGTGCGTTTTATTGTTCCAAGGCTTATAATTGGGTAAAAGTGAAATTCATTTTTATCATCATTCTTTTAACATTATGGGTTCCAAAACCCTTCAAGGTATATCAAGCTCATAGTACTCCTTTTACTTTTAGGGTGTTCATTCAGGTCCTCTGTAGTTACAGCACCCTACCACTCTATGCCATTGTGACACAGGTAACTCCCAGTTAGTTCGAAAACTATGTTTTACCCCTTCTTTTTTTTTTTTTTTGGTGGTTTGAGCAAGGGTGATGCTCATATTTAAAATTATTTAATTTTAGTTTTCAAATCGTTAACTTTTAATGTTTTTGACAATGAAATGAAGATGGGAAGTTCTTACAAGAAAGCGATATTCGATGACCGTATGCAAGTAGGCCTTCTTGGTTGGGCTCAGAAGGTGAAGGAAAAGAAGGGTTTAAAAGCAGCCAGTGAGGCATCTGGCTCTGGCTCTGGCACTGGTCAAGCAACTTCCAATAATGGTTCTACTATGGGAATTCAGCTGGGAAGAATGCCACATAAGGCTTCGTCAGAGGAGATACAACCTGCAAAGGCTTCTGATGGCTCCAAGTGAGCGCGTCCTGGAAAAATTTATGTAACTGTGTGTAATGTGATGTATAATTTGCCAACATCTAGAACATTTCATTTTAATTTGAAATCCGATATTGTGTTCTACCTGTAGTTAGGTGTGTAGAGTATCATTATTGGTGGTTTGGTGTAATAATGCAAAATGTGAAGGCGACAAGGCACAATGCTGAGGCAATTAATCGTGAACACCATCGACAAGCCAAATGAATTTTTGAGTTCATAAGCCGCTTCTCTAATTTACGAAGACCGAGTAATTCAAATCTCATACAATCACTTTTTAGCGATCTAAATCATTCAACTAATGTTTGACTAATTACATACACTTTTGGTACATCCTCCGGTATATCTTCGCACCTTCATTTTCAGCATGAATTTCTCTCTCTGTCCTTATCCCCATTGGGTTCCTCAACAACCATCCATCACTGTCGCACAGCATACCCGAGTCAAGCTCATGAATGTGCTTCAGAGAATTAGCTTCAGAATCAAACTGATATCTCATGTCAATTGCCACCTCAAACACATCAGATTGTAGAAACACCTGTTTAAACAAAACCACAGGATTTAAGCATTACAAATACTTAAAGCCTGCAAACAGAAGAAACAGCACTCACTATAGACGGAAAAACAAAGTTGATTAATTGCAAAGGCTGGTTGATAACGTTTTTGTTTTTTAAGTTCTGTTCTTAGTTTTTGCTACTTTATAGGTTAGTTGATGTTGGTTAGTCTTCCCACCTCACTATAAATGTGCAGAAAAAAATAAAAAATAAAAAAAAGAAACACCAAGTTACAAACAATTTAAGTGGTTTTCAATTTATTATTTCTGCTTTTCTTATTCCTTCACATTTATAGTTGCGAGGGAAAAACTAAAAACAGAAAACCAAAAATAAAAACATTATCAAACGGGTTTGACCCTGAATAACTATACTTACTCATGCTTCTCAATCACGCCAGCCCTCACCCAATCCTCTCTCTCTCTCTCTCTCTCTCTCTCTACACACATAAAATCACCTACCTGGCAATTTAACTTCCTACCTATCATGCAATACAAGAATTTGAACCATTTAATGCCAGATGCTAAGTTTGGTGGAGATTTGTGCAGTCCCTATAATATGTAGTGTATAAATACCCTTCCATCTGCACCAATCCCTTACATTGTGAACCTAATCTTATTTTCTACTTGCGTTAATTTATGCATTACATGTTTGGTCATGGTTCATTGAACCATTTCTACAAAGATAGAGACCATAACCCTTTTTGCTTTAACATACAGCACCAAATGTTAAAAGGACAATATACTACAATAGATATGGGCCTTACGGCTACTTAATACTCCAGATACATGAAAAATCTTTCCACACAACAATATTAACAGTTGAGCTGTGACACACCTACTTGAAGAGTAAGCTCATTTATTCTATGTCACATCCATCATAAACTTTTTAAGGAACAATGATCCCTGATTGCTATTTCCAGTTATTAGGAACTTTCAAGTGACATCAAAGGATCTATAAATGATCTTTTTGTCCAACCCGTCAATACTTGCAAAGAGATGTGCAAATACAGCACATACTTGCTTCCTGGATGATTAGACCAAGACAAATAAAAGGAGAGTACATACAGAAAACAAAAGTAGGAAGATATGACAAAAGATTGTCGTCACACGACATAGTTGCACTGATTAAAATTAACCAAAAAAAAAAAAACATAGTTGCTCAAATAATTAAGGAAAATTAAAATTTCAACACCATTCACATAACTTAAACCTTGGTTTTGTTTCTTGAATTGGAAACGCGATATTAGACAATAAGAACAGCATGTGAATTACTTTAAATTCAGAACATGTCAACTTCACATTTTGACTATCAATGCATGATTTTGTATACAATTACTTTTTTTCCTACAAAAACATGTTTTCAAGTGGAAAAGAAACTGTTCTTAATCATCCACCAAACCATAAAAGCACAAATTTGAAATGCTGAAGAATCTGATCAATGCAGCGCATGCAATTCATAAGGACATCACTAAAACTTTTTTTTCTTTTGGTAATTAGGACATCACCAAAACTGTAGGGGCAGAATCAGTAGTAAGATCTCATGAAAACGAGATAAAAAATTTGGAATATATTATCTTACCCAAGGTTTCAAAAGACAGAAGCATGAAGACACCTTAGTGCCATGAGGTAAGGTATAATTTTAAAGACATGAGGCACGAGCCTCAGGGTGTAGAAGCCTGAGCCTCGGAACATAATTGTGTTCAGGCCAGAGCCATTTAAGTGTTCAATATATTTAGGAAATATATGAAAGATAATTTAAAATAAAAGAGAAACTTAATAAGAACTAATTACCTAAATTAGCATTAGCTGCTTTCCACTAGACATGTAAGGAAAAAAGGGGGAGAAAAAAAAAAGAAAAAAAAAAAAAAAGAAGAAGAAGAGGAAGAAGCTAGCTAGGAAGCAACATACATGCCCAATAAAAAACCACAAACTCTTGCTACAATACCCATTGGCCATAAAACCCATCAGTCTATACTCCAATTACTCTACCATTTAAATTAAAGGAATGAAAGGCTACCAACAAATTAGGGCATCCCAAATGTACAAAAAAATCCACACTAAATATTAATTTAAATTGGAAGAGCAAGGAGGCTGCTTATAAAAAAAAAATTAAAAAAAAAAAGGGGAGGAAAAGAAAAAGTTGTTTTTTCATAGGTTTTTAGAACCTCACGCAAATCAACCTGAAAGCTCTTCTTAGGTATGTTATTATTGATTTCTAGATGCAGTAGATTCTCACCCAAGGAAATCTAAATTTTAACCAAGGGAGAAATTTTAATAACTCAATGAACTATCTAGAAATACACCCAAATGAAGAACCTATCTGTTATGAGCAAGTACATAATTTAATATTTAATATATTATTTACATATAAAGGCAATCTAGAAGAAAGAATCATTCATAATATTTAGTACAGTTACTCTTTCAAAGGAAAAATATTGAAGACAAAAATGCCTATAATTAGTCATGCTAGATATACCTGGCCCCCAGGCATTAAGCTGTTTAGAACGGAACCTACTAAAGGCTTCTGGACAACCCTTCTCTTATGGTGTCTTTTCTTGAAATGAGGATCTGGACACTGTATGTATAACAGGAGCAAAAAAATAATTCAATAAAATTTTGGTGTTTCAATTAACAACCGAGCACAATAATTTAAAGAGAATCCTTTCTACCAATATGAAAACTTATCTTTGAATGTTCCAGTATGAGAATGCATACCAGGATTGAAACCAGCATCAGGGGTCCAGGGTATGTGGATACTAGTTGCTTGAAAGAATTTGTCGCATTTGCAAATAAGAAATAACTGCAATTTAGTTCAAATAACTAATCATTAATTTTAATTTTGAAATGTTTACATAACTTTTCACCCCTTTATGTGCATTAAGGACCTCACACATTATCAAGAGCTAGCTCTTTAACCCAGAACTGGGCACGCTTGACCAGCTGCATGAAAACAAAAATCAATTACTACATATGAAACATAGATGTTGCATTTATACACTATTCCTCTAAAATAAGAGCCAAGCAATTAACATTGCTACAGTCAGATAAGCTTTCGAGTTATTAAAAGAAACCCAAGGAGTGCATACTTTCTCTCGTATTTCAAGTCCCAAAAAATTTCTCGCATCAAGATTTCTTTTTGCAAGCCACATAAGAAATCTGCCACTTCCTGGAATACTTAATGAGTTAGTTTGATAATTGAAACAGATAAATTATCTTCACTGTCGCTTGATGATTATGATCTAAACCAATTAATTTGATTTAAACAAATTGAAAAAATTCAAATAAGCAGTATGGCAAAAAGAAAAGAAAAAAAATAATAAGGAGAAAGTTATTTATATTTCAAGTGCATACATGTGGCTTGCTCTTGTAGGACTTATAAGAACTAATAACTACGTTGGAAAAAAGCTAGCAGGTACAAACAATCAAATGGTAAAATAAAAATGCTAAATTAGAATAGAACCAGAAATATAAGGATACATCATAGACTTTGTGTGAAAGGCGTAAGGTTGGCACCACTTCCAATATCCACCATTAGAGGTAACGTCGGGTCTTTGAAGACTTGATTCCAATCAGGTACTTGTATAGGAATCTAAACATTAAAATAAAAATTCAAAAGAAAATTAAAATAATCCTATTATTATCGAGAATAATAGGAAGTTTTGAGTCCTGTCATTGCATACGTTTGCGGTGTAAAATAAAAATGAACTTATTGTTGATTTCTAAAAACAGAGCTGAGTGTATTTGGGTTAAAAAATTTCCGAATAAAAGAAAAACACCCCTATGAATTACATACAGAGAAAGGAGCACTAAGTGGGTTGACATGCTGTCTGATCCTGACATGTCCCAACTCCTGCAATTAAAAGGAAAAAAAAAAAAAAAAACTTTTACCCTCTTCTTCTTTTTCTTTTTCTTTTTTTTTTCTTATGCGAAAAAGAACAACATCATCGTAAACCTTTTGTTTGAAAGCAAATTAGAAGGAGAGTTAAAAAAGGAAGAAAAAAAAAACTAATAATAAAAATTACGTGCGAAACTTTGTGGGTGAGATTAAGATCATCATATTCCAAGGCCACAAGATCTGGGCTCATGAGGCGGTGTTGTTCTCTGGAAGAGGCAGAGGCAGCAGCAACTCTTCTTTGTGCGTAATAATGAAAATAAGGTGGAAGAAGCACTGGTGGTAGTGGTAGAGTTGGCCGAAGCCTTTGAAGTATGCAAGGAGAAACTTGCATTCTTTTTCTCTTCTTTCCTTTTCTTGGGCAGCAGCGCTACCGCAAATTCCATTATAAATATCGGTAACCTAAGCAAACCCATTATCTAAAATTCACCAAAAAAAAAAAAAAACATTATCTATAAATATATACATATATATATAGTTTATCGTAGAAAAAATTTTTATCTGAGTGGTGTTTTCGTCTTTGGATCACAATTTATATGCAAAATTGACAAAGAATCCATAGTTATAAATCTGTCTCGGTTTTTACCAAAAAAAAAAAAAATTCTTTCTCAGTATAAGTATTAATTTGTGGCAGTGGTTGGTCGGTTCCACCTCCATTGCTAAGCCTACAACTCTTCCTACGGGAATGGCTTCCGTTTTGTCACAAATTAAACCAGCTTACTCGGCATTCTCACAAGATCCATCACCATCTTCATCTCCTTCATCTTCTTCTTCAGTCTTCAAGTATCGCCCTGCCGTTATTCTTCCAGTTATTAAGCAGCTTTTTAATTTCTCTCTTTCCACACATATTATCATTTATCTGGCACTGTCAGTGGCATTCAAGTGGAGTGTAAGGCATGTTTGAAGTTGAACGTGTTTGGTTTCAGGGATTAGGAAACAATTCAAGTGATTACCACAAGTTGGAGCTTACTTTGCGACAGTACGGTGTGGAGACAGTGGTTGCTAAGGTATCAAGGTTTGATTGGCTGAGGAATGCTGCCGGTTTGGTCGACCCCAACTACTGGCGGGGAACTCTTCGCCCTCGCCCTGTACTCGATTGGTATTACCATATATTCCTAACTCCCTCCTTAATTTTGTCGCTTTTTCTCAGAATATAATGAGTTGATTTTTGAGTTTGAGTATACCCTATGATATGGTTTGACTTGACACTGTAAGAAATATATATATGTATGCATGTCTGCTTCGAATATTACTACTTTATTGGCAGGTATTTGAAGAAGGTGGACGAGGCCGTAAGAGAGGCTAAGGACCTTACACAAGGTACTACATTTACATCTACCTTGAATAAGAATTCTTTCTAACTATACATCATTAGCTTTGGACATCTTCCAAATTTATCTGAAAGTTCATCAACTTTTAATATGTTGAGTTGAGTTGAACCAAAAGAAGCCTCTCTTTTTGCTGGTCCAAGTTTTGTTGGACCTAATTTTTTTGCTGATTGTTACTCGAGCACAGCTCAAAAGTTTGACCGCTTTCACCCTTTTCTTTTCCTCTACCTCCTTCTTTTTTCTTTTTTTTTTAGAAGAAGAAGTAGAAGACTGGCTTTACCTTTGAATATTGTACTTTGTAGGCTTTTAGTGCTAAAAGGATTTTCAATTCACTTTGTGGAATGGAAGGTAAAGAGCTCACTTCCACATACCTGTCAATTTCATTGTACATGGTCAAGCATACTAATAGCATAATATCAAGAGATTAGACTGTGTTTCAAGTGGAAGGGGTCCTTCTTCTCAATTTTCCTGATCCATAAGCCATGTAGCTTGGATTAAACATATATGCAAGAGCTTTTGTAGAGTTGATCACTCTAACTGGCCGCTAAGGCTCAGTTTATTGAAATTTTAACATGTAATTCTTTTACATTTTCATATAAATAGGATTAATTAATCTGTAATTGACGTTTTGTATGTTCTTGTACATTCAATTAACATGTGGATTTTTAAAAATAAATAAATTCCGTTTAAAAGACGTGACATTGCTACAAGAATGAGATTTTAAGGACTGTTTCTGTAATTTCTATAAGCACAAAGGTGAATCTGCAAGACTCAAAAAATAGAGGAGGTTTTAGACTGTTAGTTTAATTTTCCCCTTTTTGTTTATCTTTATCAGCTTAATCGAAATTATTAAAATTATAATCAGCATTGACAAAGGATAACTGATTGCAAAATGGGAAAAAAAAAGAAAAAAAAAGGGAACTTTCTTTCGTTCCATTTTACATCCAGTACCAAAAGAGTGATAGAATACCCACTAATTTTCCTTTTAGTATACCATAAGACAAGAGGGATCAAAACATTTTTCTCCTTCCTTGCCACTTGTCATCGCTTATATTCCATCCATTCTCCGTACCCTCCCTCCTTCCTACCAGACAGGTGCAAAACCAATTTTCTTAGCGGTTAATGTTACATTATAGTTTTTAGGAAACCATGTTGTTTGGTTCTCTCAGGAAGCTGTTACCCCCATTCATTTAAGGAACATAAAAGGGTAATCTTTTGTGTTACTAGAGAATGCTCTTTGTATACACAGCCGCCACTAATTTATCCTTTTGGTGGAGAAAAAGGTCTGCGGAAATATTTTGGTCTTATGGAGATTTTTAATTTTGCATTCTTTTGTATAAGCTTTTTTTCAAGTATTTTAATAGTCCTACAATTGTTTATTCAACATGTTAGTTATTCTAATAGGTAATAACTAATAACTACCTTCCCTCACCCTGTGTGGAGGGTCTTTTGTGTTTTCCGATCAGGGCCCAAATGCGGGCATAGGTCGAGGTTCTCCCGGCTTCCTTGAAACTTGGCCATGGCCTTCACCATAGATCTCACTAATTTGTTTTATATCTTGTCTCATCAAAAGGGGGAATCCAGCCCCAAAGCATCCTCGATTTCTCCATCGGGAATCAGACCTATGTTCCCTTGTTCATTTATGTCCTTTATGCCATTGTTGAAGGATCCAGTCAGTTCATTTTTCCAAGAGATCCTCTCTTCTTCGGAGTGGAGAGAGAGAAACAGAGTGCTCTAGAGAGAATGTGCACCAAGAGCTGATAGAAATCATCTCAGCCTTTAAAGTTTTTTTTTTTTTAATTCGTGTCAATATGCACATTTAGAGTTTGCCTTATTTGTTCCTTTTTTCCTCTACTTTCCCACTATCCTCTGTGATGAAATATTTCAATCTTTTTTATTTTTAATGAAGAAATAATTATAATTTTGTCTATATAATTGTAAATAATTCTAAAGCTGAAAATGTCTTAATATTTCAGGTGGTACACTATCCCTTATTGGACACTCCGCTGGAGGATGGCTTGCTCGTATCTACATGGAAGATATTGGGTTATCCCATATTTCCTTATTATTGACTCTTGGAACCCCCCACCTGTAGGTCACTTCTATATAATCTCAACATATATACTATGTTCTGAGCTCTGTTGGTTGATGAAAATGTGCTAGTAACTTCAGGAATTCCACGTTGAAAATATTAATAAAGAGTTTTCCATGAGAACGATCACCACCTATATTTTCTTCAGGCCTCCTCCGAAAGGTTTACCAGGGGTTATTGATCAAACAAGAGGTTTACTCAATTATGTTCAGAAGAATTGCTCAAAAGCTGTTTATACTTCTGACCTGAAATATGTATGTATTGCAGGGAGGTAAAACATCAAATTCAAATTGGATCCTTTCTTTTCTCTATTCATATTTATTTTGGTTGTTTCTATTCGATTTTTCCTAGAACTAGCTATTGTGATATCCTGTAAGTCTGTGAAACCCATTATTCAGTTTGTTATTGTATCATACTTGTGCCATAAATTCCAGGATTTTAAGAGAGAATTTTTTTTTCTTTTGGGTTAGAACCTCAAAATGCTACAATTTAACTGAACATAACAATATCATGGTCTACCTCTTTATTTGCCTGAGGTCATCTGGGACATCCTTCATGCACCAATCAGACAGAATTTTCTATGTCATCTTCTGCCTAAATTTCCTTATAATATGCCTGAAATAAATTTAATTTCTGTTAGAAAGATACTACTTCTCCAAAGCCTAAATTGGTGTTATTATTCTCATTATTAGTTGGAAAAAATTTTATTTGAACCATTCTGTTTAATTACTTTTGTTTGTGAACACTTGATCTTTCAAATAAGAAGCCACTTCAAGTCTCACTTATTACTCTGTTTAATGCAAGAAACTATTCTGCTCAGGAATATAGTACTCGAAGAATAAGTAGCCAGATTATTCCCCTGCATAGGTTCATTAGTGTTGCTAATTGGTTCTCAGACTCAGAAGAGTTCTGGAATTTTCGCCAATGGAATAACAGAAACTATTTTCTTTCATTGTTATTCATAATTAGTTTTAGATTTTAGCTCAAAATTCTAATCATTTTGGATCTAAATGATCTGCTAAAACACAGGTACATTCAAGGTGCTCGATTCTTTGCCAGCTCAAATGTAAATGTTGATGGTGCACCGCGTCCTATTGACAGTGTGCAACCAATATCAAATGCTGCTATCATAAATAATCTAAGCATTCCAACATCAACAACTACCTTTCGTGCACGCATTGTAGGGCAAGGGTATAAGCAGGTAAAACTTCACCTTCCTGCACTCATCTTGTTAGTATTATCATCTGAAATTCAGTTTCTAGTAGTCGAGTATATTTGTTTACTACTACCATGCAAGTCCTCGTATTGTGTAAGTTGGGTGAACCAGGTTAGAATGCTTAAGTTGGGTGAACCAGGTTAGAATGCTTACTCCTGTATACGACATTGTGGCATTTTTGTCAGGTTTGTGGACTGGCAGATGTTTGGGGTGATGGAGTTGTGCCAGAATTATCAGCCCATTTGGATGGTGCACTCAATCTTAGTTTGGATGGTGTTTATCACTCACCGGTTGGTTCAGATGATGATTTGAGACCATGGTATGGTTCACCTGATGTTGTAGAGCAATGGATACATCACCTCCTAATATAATGATTTGCCAGTGCATTTTGAGTTAAATAGTCCATCAATGTTATATAGTATTAACATCCCATTTTTTTATATTCCTTTGATGTATGGTTAGTTGATCAACTCTTTAATTATACTTGAATTTCCTACATTCATTATTTAATCGTTTCATTCATCTTTGAAGTCAGAGAAGCAAAAGAGCTAATAATGCTGTTTCTAGGGTTAACTCCTCACTTAAATCCTGTTAGTTTTGTTCTTCCTTTTATAGGGAATACATCTCTCGTCCCAATGTGGACAGTCCAGTAGTGGCAAAGCCACTGTTTCCTTGAACAGTAGTCCTGAGTTCACCTTTTACCGGAAAGAGGAAGGAATGTGCTTGGACATGTCAATAAATGAATAAACATTTTTCAAATAATGTCGTTGGCATTGCTTTCAACAAACGGAACTGTTAGCTAAAGTGCCACGATTGGTAACGGTTTGGGTTTTTAATCAAAAAGTTTATCATTTGGTGTTTATGTACTTAAATTGAGTGGTTTAATTGATAATAACAAACTCTTAACTATCTTTTTTTCACTAGGTAAATTACACACATTTACGAAGAAAAAAACAAAAATGTTACCAGAAGGTAAGCTTTTGCATCCTAAATAGTTTTCTTATTCTAAAATATACGAGGGAAAAAAAAAAAAGAAGAGGTTTCAGTTTATTTGGTCATGAAAAATTTCAGTCCATTTGCACATGCATAAAATGGATCAAACAACCATTTTAAGAATTAATTAACTTGCAACCCAAAACTGATGATATCTAATCAGTAACGGCACAGAAACTGACAAAAGCCAATGGCTACCTAAAAACCATCAAATGTGAGGGGGTAAAAAACACTTGAACCTGTAATATATAGTTTTCATCAAAGCAAGTCATCACAAAACCAATTGAGAACATGATGAGCAACAGAACAATAGAATTAAAACAAACTTAAAGTCACAAGCTATCTTTTCCTTGGCACTTTTTACAACATGTCCAACTAAGAAATTGTCAGTTAGCGACATACTAGAGGAGTTCACTCTTAGACAAAGTTAATATCAACATAACAACATCCAAAACAATTCAGCAGACATGTCAAAGGACCTTTAATCCATAAATGGTCGGGGGCACCAATCCAAAGCAAAACAGATAAAGTTAGATGCCCAAATCTGCAGTTATACGGCCTTCATACAGTCTTTTTAAAATGACGCGATAGCAATTTCCCAATTTCCAAAAAGTTGACCCTGTCTTTTCCATCAAATATCGCTTTGAGCTTGTCATCACAATTTATCTCCCTCCTATCTTCAGGATTCTGCAAAAAGCACCCTCATATTTCATTAGACTGTAATATGGGAATACCAACATTTTCTTGAACTGAAGCATTGAATTATAAAATAGGACAGCGAAAGGGCAGATTATATACACGATATTGGTTAACAAATAGCAAGCTCAGATTCATATTAGAAGTTTAAACACAAGATAAACGATTCAGGGTCCACTCCTACAGTACAAATCCTATAAATGTTCAAGAACTAACAATGAATAACCACAAGACACTGATATAAAACAGGCATCCTTCTACTAGCTACAACATAATTTAGTAACAAAAGTCCCACCAACGCACTTGCAGAGCTACATGCATGCACCACACTATCCATTTTATTGAACTACAAAAGTTTAAAAGTACAAGATGAAACAGTTTACCTTCAAAGTGCCTCATACAAAGCATCAAGCGTAAAAACTTAGTTCTGTGTCAATTTATTTCAATTTTGGCCTTACACCACACTACCCGTTTTTATTTCTTGATTTACTATTTTTGACATTTATAATGACTAGGAGTTTTTTAAACAAATAAGTTTGGTTGAAGCCCCAAAAAAGATTTGGTTTAGAGTCAAGTCAAGCTCGATGCTTGCTTCATTTTTTAGGTGTACCCCATATCTTGATCTATAATCTATAATTTAAAATTTAATATTTCTATAATTAGATATTAAAACATT
This sequence comes from Rhamnella rubrinervis, assembly GCA_007844105.2. Lineage (NCBI taxonomy): Eukaryota > Viridiplantae > Streptophyta > Magnoliopsida > Rosales > Rhamnaceae > Rhamnella > Rhamnella rubrinervis. The sequence goes on from CM017581.2 coordinate 18,241,695, forward strand.
GTTATATAATAAACTTGAAAAAGACCTTTTGTAATTTTTCCACTTCTTATGTACTTTTTCTTTATTTTAAAATTTATATATAAATATATATGAATTATTTACTCTATATCATGAGACATTCATTCAATTTCCAAATTTCGAGTAAAGAGAAGACTATCATATGCAGACTACTAATAGGCTATTAGAGCAAAGTTTATAACAGAAACCGTTCCAATACGATTTCAAGAATCCATATCCCATAAAAATTTTCTTAGTACATATACTTCTCTCATAATCTACTTGAATTTCCTACAGGCTAAATGATGAGCTTAAAGAACATACACTCTGTATCAAGAGACAGCAAAGAAAAGAAACCCATTCAAATAGAAACAATCCAGATAATTATACACCATTTAGTGGCAAAACCTATATATTTAGAAGACTGCTTGATATGAGCCCCTTAGAACAGTCTACAACCGCATTAACCTAACATAAAACACAGCCAGAAAGATCCATAACCATAATACCACAAGTTTAATTCTAACTAAGAATTTCAAAGTAGCCAATCAGCTATGTGAAACATATTGGATATATCAACCTATATAAAAATACAGTCAGGTAGCAGGACTTCTGATCTGTTTATCGATAGTAGAGGGAAAAGTCGCAAAAAAGATAAGGAAAAAAAAATAATATTAATACCAGAGCAATATAAACATTTTTGGTATCTAATACAATGTGAAGCCAAAAGTCAAATCAGCAGAATAAAATTTATCCATTTGTCTTCAAGAAGGACTTATGAAAGAGCAAAAGCTTATAGAGCATTGTGGAATCCCATAGTTTGCAAGAGGTCTGTATTTATCCTCGATACACTAATCCTTAGTAAATGATGGCATAAAAGTAAGAGCAAGAGCCAAACTAAGGCAGCTAAACATTAAAATAATTGGCAAAATGGATAAGAATGAAATCAGGTAGGGACATATCACTCTGTCAATGCTTATAAGAACAACGAACTGGTTTCCCAGGTACTGTAAAACAATAAAACATTTCTGAATAGCTAATATGGTGAAGACTCATTTACGCCAATAACAAGGAAAAGCTATTTGCCAGTAGCATCTTAGATATAGACAGAATGCAAGGGTCTAACAATGCATAAAGCATAAAAGGTAAGATGCAATAACATAGAGAAAGAGAGAGAGGGCAAGTAGAACTACCTGAAGATTGTGGAGCTTGATGTGGGCCCAGATCTGTTTCACGGCATTGGCGCGAGAGGTCTCGGAGACGCCGAGGAAGCCGCCTAGAGCTGGGGAGACCTGAGAGGGTTTGAGTATGCCAGTGGGTCGAATGGATTCTCGCTTGGGGGTGGTTGCAGACTGTGGCTTTGGCTTTGTTTTTGCCGTGGTCTTGGGCTTGACCTTGCCGGTGGATGTGGCGGCGGCAGTAGAGGTGGTTTTGGCTGGGGCCAAAAGAGCTCTGCAACCTTTGAGAACCCTCGCACTCACACAACCAGATGACATCTCTGCGAATTTCTCTCTCTCTCTCTGAGACTACTTCCGTCCTTCGCTGTATGTATGTTTAATATATTAAAAATTTAGGAGATTTTAATTATTTTCCCTAAACTATATTTGTATCTAATTTTAATAGAAAAACAGATAAACTAAACGACGCCGTTCGTTAAGCGCTTGTTATGAAGGTAGAAACAAAAAAAAAAAAATACGCTGGTCGCCTCAGGCTCAGGGGTCAGGGAGGCTGCTCCTACTCGTCTCCTTATCCGTTTTATTATCACCATTCGGGGCATTCACCACAGCAAGCAGCTAAGCTACTTCGCTATGACTACTACTACAACTTAACAACAAACTCAAAACTTCTTTCTCTTCTTCTTCTCCTTGTCCATAAATGAGTAATGACAGACCCTTTTCGTCTCCCTCCTTTCACCTCCCATCTATCCAAAGCTAACTCAGACTTGTCGCCCAAAATCTATGTTTTTACCTATTAACAAGGCCAAAAAAACCAAAAACCTGATTGTATAAGGATGTCTTGTCTATTGCCACAGTTCAAGTGCCAGCCAGACACCTTCTCTTTCCAATTCAGAACCCACCTCCGTAAGTCTCTCCCTCTCTCTCTTATTCACTCCTTATATCAACGACGACTTGTTTTCTGTCACTTCTATACTGGGTATGTCTTCGTTTTTCTTTTCTCATTTTGTTAGCCGACAATTGAATTTAACCACTTACTGGGCATTTCGTAATGTGGGCTTTCTCAGTAAACAACTTGCTATTTCACATTGAATTAGATTTTCAAAATGACTTGTAATGATAATTAGACTCTCTTCGTTCTCTTAAAGATCTACATACTATTCCCGGATTTTATTTCACACTCTGTATGTCCTTTTTGTGTGTCTTTGTGTTCTCAATAGAACTTTTGTTTTAGTGGTTAAATCTCACACTCAAAGTGGCTTGCATCTGCAAACATTTCTCTGTCATAATATAATTTGCAGTAAGTGCTATTACTCTTCTACGTTTTCTCTATAAAACAATAATATAAATGGTTCATGTATGTTTAAACTTGATGCAACTCTACCATCCAACAACGAAATTCAACCTAGACTATTTGACTTGTCCCATTTTGTCAATCTTCCTTTTCGATTGACCTATACTTGTGGTCATTATCTTGAATGCTTTTTGGGGCCATTTCTGTTACTTACTCGCAATTTGTGCATATTTGACTGGTCTTGTTTCAGCAAAACCTAGGGACCCTTTCTCTTGCTCGCCCCAATGTATTTTATCCACTACTTCACCTTCAACATCAATGGGAACAACTACTGTGCTTAACGTGGAGAACCTGAGATTACCTTCTTTGAATGCTAATTCAGATTCAATGACTGCAAATAGGCCATGGACGTATACAGGACCAATTGGTCCTCCTGCCAAGGTCAGAATTCTGTCCGGGATATTTTAACTTCTAAATGATATCTGTTATAGACCAATTTGAAACATTCTTAAAGCTATATATACCTAGACAAGCTTGTTCAAGGTATGTCTGTGTGATGATATTTTTTTAATTCAGGCTTGCATACGTTGGGGTACTTTTTTGCTTACAGATGCGCCTGTTTTTGTTTTCAATAAAAATTGAACATTTTGCTCGTCTTGTACTAAAAACTGTAAATTTAGTCAAAGCCTACTACCTATTTGCTCAATTTTGTGTCGTGAACTGTATCCAAATTGCTTCTTTTTTTTTCTTTCTTTCTTTTTTTTAACGATGAAATAGTAACAGTAGAAGCCATTCAGAAAGCCATGTTTATGCTGGCTAGGTTCTCATTAATTTTGACAATATTTAGCTGGGTACAAACTAGCTGCTTCCACATATTTATCTCATACTTGTTCTTTAAATTCAATCTCTTGTTTTTAAACCACTCCAAGGATTTTGTTTCTGATAACTGTATATGTTAAGCTTATAAATCTAGCTGCTTTGGTTTTTTCTTTAGGCAAACCTTGAAGCAACTTTAGCTACAGAAACACTTCTTACAAGTGAAGAGGCTGTAATAGCAGCTGCTGCTGCTGAAGCTGTTACTCTTGCAAAAGCAGCTGTGAAGGTTGCCAAGGATGCAGCTTTGCTGATTAACAACAACCCTTCTGCAAAAACTGAGCCCACATCTCTAATTTCTCCTGAAGCTGATCCTTTGCATCTCAAATGGTTTCAATATACAAAAACAGAGCAAGCTGTTAAAGTAGGAGATTCAATGGAACCTGAAAGTGCACTGGTGGAAGACCTTTCCATGCAATGTGCTATAAAAGAGGCTGATGATGTGGAGCCAACACATAAAGAACTTGATCTACTGCAGGCAAAACTCTCTAATGATATAGCTGTAAGATCGAGGCGTCAAATAGAACAGAAGGCCAGAAGAACCAGAGCAGCTGAGAAGGCTGCTGCCACTGTTGTGTCTGTGAAATCTGGTTCTACAATTAGGAAAAAGCGTGCTTCTTTGCAAGATGTAGATCACTCTGATCCATTGCGTTACTTGAGAGCAACTACTAGTACTTCTAGGCTTCTTACTGCAACTGAAGAAATTGAGTTGTCAGAAGGAATACAGGTGCAATATTTTACAATCTTTTTGAGGGTCTTGGAATCACTTTGTTTCTTAAATATTTTATTTCCCATTCTTTGGTATCAATCAAGAGGTAGTTACTAGAAAGGCAATCATATAAAGTGAATGCCTTGCAGGAGAAGTAGGCATAACTTTCATTTTTCCGCTATGGTGGGAGATTATTCTTAGGAAATTGTTTTCTGTAAAGAAATTTGGATAGAGATAGAGATCAATGGCGGGTCTCATGTTTATATTTGAAACCACTTGACTCAACAAACCATAAAGTAAGGTCTTCTTAAGCTTCAGACTAATTTTATGCATTATGGAAAATGATGTTATACTGAATTTCTTAAATAGCACTTCCCTCCCATGAGCTTGTGATGTTAGGCATCATTGTCCCATACTGAAGTTTTTTTTTGTTGCTTCAAATCGTTGAAATAAAATATCTTTGGATTTAGTTGATATTTGTTTTCGTTGTGTTCCTATTTTGCTCTGTGTGTGTATGTTTAGCAATAGAAGATATAATGTAACTTTAAATGGTTATAACATAAACCCTAGGATCATCTAAAGATGAAAATTTTTTGGCAGTTACTAGACCAGTTTTTGCATTTGATCTTATCACCAGCACATAATCATTTAGGTTAATAGTTATCCTGGAATTAGATGAGGTTGTTTTGACTTATGTTTTGGAAAGGTCATTCCTGCTTGGTTTCTATTTGGTTTGGTATATATTATGTCATTGAGATTGTTATTGAAGGAAACAATATCTAGAAGATTGTTCTAGTCAATAGTCATACTTAAACAAGAATATAGAAAACTGAATTTTGGAAATAATGTATATTTGATGTGAAGTAGGAACACAATGGGAAATCTAGTCGATCTTTTATCAATAGAAGGATAATGAACCAAGAAAAAAATCTGCTGGCTTCCTTAGAATACTTTTGAATGTATTTTCTGATGTCTCCATAACTTTGATGTAATCCAGGACCTACTGAAACTTGAAAAGCTCCAGGAGGAGCTTACAGAACGATGTGGCAATCAGCCCCCCTTCGCACAATGGGCTGCAGCAGCAGGAGTTGATCAGAAGACCTTGAGGAAACGTATCAACTATGGTATTCTCTGCAAAGATAAAATGATTAAGAGCAACATACGGCTTGTTATATCAATTGCCAAAAATTATCAGGGTGCTGGAATGAATCTTCAAGATCTTGTTCAGGTATTTATCATTTTGTATTTATATTATATGCAGCCAAAAGAATTGAGATTTTCTTCCCCTACTGTGAGAGTCTAAGAGATAATATTTTCTTGTTCAGGCAGCTTTTGATGCTTCTAAATAATTAAATATCTCTCCTTGCCTGGCAGGAAGGATGTAGAGGTCTTGTAAGAGGTGCAGAGAAGTTTGATGCTTCAAAAGGCTTTAAGTTCTCAACCTACGCTCACTGGTGGATTAAACAAGCCGTTCGCAAGTCTCTTTCTGATCAGTCCAGAACTATTCGCTTACCAGTGAGTTTTCCACATTTCATTTTATTTTTTCAGTCTTATGTTTGGTGAAATGGTTGGAACTTAAATTCTTGGTTGAGAACTGCCTTTGATGCTAAACGAATGAAAGTTACAGCTTAACGTTTTCCCTCTTTAGAGTGTTTTCTTTTCTTTACTTTGTTTTTTTTTTTTTATGGGTTTCTTTTTTCGTCTTGGTCTGGGTCTGGGTCTGGGGGAGAAGTATTGGCGTCCAACCATTGTATCATTCTACTTTTACAAGCCAATGTTGTACATACAGACACATCTTTGTTCTAAACCCATCTATTCTTTTTTTGAAAAACAGTTCCATATGGTGGAGGCAACTTATAGAGTGAAAGAGGCTAGAAAGCAATTATATAGTGAAAATGGAAGACACCCTGATGATGAAGAAGTTGCAGAGGCAACAGGCCTGTCAATGAAGAGGCTTGCCGCTGTTCTACTGACTCCAAAAGCTCCTAAATCTCTGGAGCAGAAGATTGGGATCAACCAGAATCTTAAGCCTTCGGTCTGTTGAGTTCCAACTCTAGTTCGCCCACTTCCCACGGACAGCAATTTTTGTTGTGATTTGATCAACTTTGTGGGCTTCACTATTAGTTGCTGATGTCTTTATTAAATATCTTTTTGTCCAGGAAATAATTGCAGATCCTGATGCAGAAACATCAGAAGACGTGCTGATTAGAAAATTCATGAAACAGGACCTGAACAAGGTACTGGATAGTCTAAACCCAAGGGAAAAGCAGGTCATCAGATGGAGGTTTGGAATGGAGGATGGAAGGATGAAGACATTGCAAGAAATAGGGGAGCTGATGGGGGTGAGTAGGGAGAGAATAAGACAAATAGAGTCATGCGCCTTCAGAAAGCTGAAGAACAAGAAGAGAACCAAACATTTGCAGCAGTATTTGGTTTCATAGGCCTTATCAGATAGCTTGCTTTGATATTCATCTATATGTGTTTATTTTCAATATTTGTGCATAGATAATTTTTTCCTTTTAAAAAAAAAAAATTCTGGAATCAAATATTAATTTCCATTTTTGATGTACTGAAGGCAAAAATATCTACAACCGAAGCTTGACATTGTCTGTGATTCAATAGTTGAGTTCGAATTTATCAATTTATTAAGTAGTTAATTGTTTGGAGATTTGGAGCAAAATATTTGTGGTTTTAAACTTGTTTTAAATCTCACTGCATCGACTAGCATTGAGAAATTTTGAAGCATAATAAAGTAGTGTGTCAATGTCCAAATGGATTATTTGCATATCGTACAGTTGCTTCTCTGTATTACTTTTCTCTTTCACCAACTCTCTTCACTTCCTCTTCTCGGTATATTCTACTTCCACCAATGCCCACCTTTTAACATAGAGAATACAGATCATTAATTATTTTATTTGTATTAAAAAAATAAATATAGACTATTTGAATTACATATCCAAACTAGTTTTGCCGTCGAAAGATATAATATTCATTAACCTTTGGTCTCAAAGCTACGTGTAGTTTAATTTGCGACCGTTTAAAGGACATTATGCACCGATTCAATTCTGAATCTATATATAATGCGTATGGATTAGAGGCTATATATTTGATATTGGCCTCTAGAGGTTTGTAACAGTAATAATTTAAAATTAATTTTAGCAAGTAGTACTTGCGATTCTGAACTTGAGACATTCAGAGTGCTTGACGTGGAGTGAAGTGTACGTGATGGGGTACCCTGAATCACAAACTTTACTCGTGCTCGACCATTCAGTCAAGAAGCTGGTCCAGTGGTATCAGTTTCTTATCTCCCGTATCTCCGAGTAAGCTTACAGTTTATTTGTTTTTACCTCTTAATACTATATTGGTTAATTGTGTCAAACTGCAATAAATAATAGATTACATTATAAAGGAAGAATCAAGTGGGTGGGTAATTTGGTTTTGATACAAGGGTCTTTTTGAAAGTTTACTGATGGTCTTAACGGGCTCTACCCTAAACCTTTTTTCTTTGCCAATTAATAGGCAATTTTTTCTTATGAATTTTCATCAAATTTATTTATCTGTCAAAGTTACGGATGATGGAGCAATTTAATGGCTCAGGGATTTATGTGGCCTGTGGTTAAAGTGATAAAGTCCATGTTTTAATTATAATTATTTTCCTCAAAACACAAAAGGTATGGCACGGGGGTATTGCGTAGGGTAAGAAGGATACGGAATCAATGGCCGGAAGCCGGCACGCTTCATTTTAATTTAACACACATCGTTTATTTAGGGGTTGAGAGTGAGACTTGTGACACACACCGAAGAAGGAGGAGTAGCAGAAAGAAGTTGGTTGGATTGTCTCACAAGTTTCACTTTGCAACTTAAATACCTACATTCGCACAAATCAAGAAGAAGAAGGAGAAGAGAGGGTTGCATTCTCTTCAGTTCAAACCCTCTAATTTTGTAAGCACACAAATATCTAAATTCAAAATGAAAGTGAAGGGAGGAGGTAGGAGAAAGAGTTGGGATGCCATTACTGAAGAAGATTTGGCCAACGACAACGCTCCGAATGACTCGTATTCTTCTGCCCCTTCTCTTATTCTTCTTGATGTCCAACAACAGCAACAACAACAGCCCCATGACACCCAGCATCCAGTCCTACCCCTACCCCGCCTCGAAGCTCAACCCCAAGGAGATGCTGATGATGATGTTGTCGACGAAGAAGACGACGACAACGATGACGCTGATGAGAATACAGAACGTCCCAAGCTTGACGAGGGCTTTTATGAAATCGAAGCCGTTCGTCGGAAAAGGGTTCGCAAGGTACTACTTTTCCCCACCACCATCACCACGACTCTTATAACCCTTTCACTTTATTCTGTTACCTTCCGTTCTTAATACTTTTTTCTCTTACCTTATTAAATGGTGGTTCCATAGCATGGATAAATGACAGGTCTAAATCTTATTTCACTCCTATATCTAATTTTGACATGCTCCTTCCTTCTTTCCTTGCATTGCTGGTGGTTTAATTGCAAAACCAACAATAGGGTCAACTTCAGTACCTTATCAAATGGTGCGTCCTCTGCCCCCACAAATCCCCCTGCTTTTTTATTATACATTACTTTATCACTGCTTCAGCTTCACTAACAATATCGGATTGGCTTTGAAAGGCGTGGTTGGCCTGAGACAGCCAATACTTGGGAGCCTTTGGAGAATCTCCAGTCATGCTCTGATGTTATTGATGCATTTGAGGAGAGGTATGTTATTTCCCAAACCACTATTTGGTTTCTCAGCAAACCAGCGCCCATCTTCAACATTGCTAATTCTATTTTGGCATTTTGCAATTTTTGGGTTTACCAAAACAATATATGATTAGCTGTTTTGTTTTCAATCAGTTTGACTGAGCTTCATTGAGTTATTCCTTCTATTTAGCCGCTAAAGCTGGAAAAGTAAAGATTAAATATATTTGAATATGTACAAATTTTGTATTTTCTTTTTGAAGCTTGCGACTGGGAAAGCATAGAAAACGCAAGCGCAAGCATGGGACTCCCCATACTCAACCCAAGAAAAGGCAGCAGCGCTCTCCTATTGCTACCTACAATGGGACAGGTGTGGAAACTGTTGACGTTGATAAACCCCAGCCCTCTGAAGCTCTTGACAACTTGAGCCTTACTCATCTTCCTGCGATCCCACAATCTAAGAATTCTTATGAGGAAGAGCACAATAAGGATGCCAACAACATTGAAGTTCCCAAGAAAGCCAATGTTGAGAATGGGTGTGTGAATGTTTCTCAACAAATTGGTGAAAGGAGAGATGAGATCGAGTATGATCCAAAGCTTAGTGAGCTTAAAGTAACAACATCAACTAACAATGTGGATAAGCTTGCCATACATTTCCAAGAAGCCAAGGCTTTGGAAGGTAAAGGCCCTATTGAGGGACCCAAAGTGGATTGTGTGGAACCAGTTCAGAGCAATCGCAGTATTGGAGCTAAGAGGAGGAAATCTGGTTCTGTGAAGAGGTTTAAACAAGAGCCACACTTATGTGAACTGATTGCACAAAATGCAACAAGCAGAACGAGCATTGTCCCTGGTGGCAGAGTTGAACTACTTGGAGTTGAAAATCCCGATGTTACAGGGGAGAATTCAAGCTGCAAGAATAAGATTGATGAATCAAAAAATGCATTGCGTATAACCAAGATTATCAAGCCGATAGGCTATTCAGCTTCTGTGACAAACAACGTCCAGGATGTTTCAGTAACCTTTATGGCCATGAGGTTTGTCTTTAAACTCCAACTTCCACTCCCTTTTTGTTGTCAAGGATAACTGTTCAGAAATTGACTAACACTTGTGCATAATTTAGTGAATTCACATTGTTAGTTATCTATTTTTAGCACAACTTATCCATCTAAATGATGTTAAGGATTTTCCTTTTAAAGAAATTGGGGGGTGGGAGGAACAAAATATGATTATAGGGCTTAATATGCGACCTTAATATGGCCATAACTTGGCTATGCTTAATGATGCTAGTTTAAGTTGTTTTAGTGTTATATTGGCTAATTTCTTTCCCCCTTCTATCTGAAATTGGAAATCATGTGAAGAACTTATGAAGAAGTTGCTGTATGTTCTAATACAAAAATTTATCATGTTTTACAGATTTATCATCCTAGTTTCTATTTCTATATTTGGATGCATACTTCATTTAAGATGAATTTAGTTGCTCAAATATCTTACGCAGGCAGTGCAGTGTCCACAAATGTCAGTAAGACTAACTTTTTTATTTGTTAAGTGTTGGTGCTGTCCAGAAGGTTATGTCGTCCACACATATCATTGTTTCTTGAAGCTTGATTTTTTTGATACTTGAGGATTAAAATATTGCATGAGTATATGCTAAAAGGCTTTGAAAAAGAAAAGAAGGTTTTGAATGCCTCCCACACAAGCTATGGTAACTTTGGTTCCCATCCCAGGGCACGACTGGAAATATGCAAGAGTTCCTAAGCCTTGGACTGTATTAGACAGAAAGCTTCGTCTGGAAGGATAGTCATGTAGTGAGTCTAGTCTATTAGGCTAGTGACGATTTTTGTATATCACAATTTGAGCAATACATATCTGTTTTTTCAATCATTTTCTTTTTTGGGTTCAAAACAAAATTGTTAAAAAATTAATAATGCCAGACAACTAAAATCTTATACCAGTAGTTTCTGGACAAAATGCATCTGCTCCTTCCATAAGGAGGGGGTGGGGTCCAAGGGTATTATTTAGGATTAAGAGTATTATTTGCTAAAGTTGTATACCATGACCTATTACATATGAATCTTTGATAAGAATTGAATTTAGGATTCGAAACCATGGAATGTAAATTTGTTAATGTAGAATTTGTGTATTCTTGGAAAAATTTGTGATGACAATGACCATTTCCTCCTAGGCAACACCTTCTACTCTGAAATTGAAGAAACTTGATTTGGTTGTGTTGGAGGCTGTAATTTTACTTTAAATCTGTGAAGACCATCAACCAAATGCTTAAGTTGTTAGGAAGTAGGTCCAACTGTGTATAACAAGTTAATATCAACACATTCCTGAATTCAATACTTGCTGGTTGGTTAAATGAAGATGTTCCTACCAGGCAACCTCTGTAAATTTGAAAGAAAAAAGAGACAGATTGCATGTCATGATATCTTGGTGACGTCGAACTATCATTAGTCCCAAAATGTTAGCCAGTTAGCAAGTGGGTCCGATTATATTTATGCACATTCACGCGCACACACACATATATATCAACCAACACAACTCACACTTAACACTCCAACAGGACAAAAGGTAGGTATTACATGTGCAACACAATAATTTAACATTGATGGTAGTCAACTAAGCTGTGTAGCATGCTGAGTTATTATCAGTTCAAAAAGCTTAGGGTACTGGTGAGAAATGAGACCAACTATATATATGTTAGACCAGCAGAACACACTAAACAGATAAAACTTCCAAAAGTTTATGGTTTGTAGCAGGTGTTTGGTTATTTGTTTTCTAGAACTCACTGTTGTATTTCCATGATTGCAGCATGCATATGTTTAAGCTGGTTTTATTTTATTTTATTTTTTTTCTTAAAAGATCCTTTTATGTTTGAAATATATAATCGCACAAGTGTTTGCAACTTGTAAATAAGCTAATAGAATCAAGAGAGGTAGTAATGCTTTATTTTCTCTCAATGAAATTGTGTAAATATATTACACATAGATGCCTTTTTGTGGGCTTTAGGAATAAATTAAACTTACAAAAGCTTAGTTTGACTAAATACATATTAAACGTCCCTCACATAAATATGTCTATTAAATGAACTAGTAACTTAAGCCATTAGTAAAATGGTGGTTATCTACCTAAGTAATAATACATTTATAACCCTCCCCCTTGGGTATCCACCATTTAAATATTGTTTTCTCATTAAAACCTTGCTGGAAAAAACCAATGGAAAAAAAACCTTGGTCAAGGAAAAGAGTACAATTAAAGTGTATATCTCTTTTGATGTTGGACATGCTTAATCTGCCTCATTAAAACCTTGTCAAGAAAATCCAGTGGGACAAAACCTGAACAAAGGAAAAGAGTACAGCACATATTGTTAATCTGCCTTGTTAAAACCTTGCCAGGAAACCCAAAAACCAAAGTATTAGAAATATATATTTGAATTGTTGTGTTCTCATTAAGATTTAGAAGGTGAGTTTTTGATAGGCGGCAACACGCTTTTGTCAGTAGAGCGTGCTAGTTAAAATGAGAATATTGGCATGTAAAAAGTTCATGCCAAAGATCGAGCTGAACTATTTTCTGAACAAGGTGTTTTCATTTTGTCTAGTAAAAAAAGAAAAGGAGAATAAGCTGTTATTACATCTTTGGGAGATGTTCCAAAATTTTCTCCAGAAAGCATATTCAACTTCTGGAAAAACACAGATGCAAAATTAAGAACTGACGGGCTGATTTGCAAAAACATGTGCTTACTGGGCAGAAGCACTTTTGGGACACGTCAGGAGCTATGCCATGCGAGGAATCCTGCCTTGTGGTTTTGGTTTTTAATTCTTTGGGAGAATGTGGAAGTTCTAATTTCTTTTCTTTCTTTCTTTCTTTCTTTTTTTTTTTAAATGAATAAGATTTACTATATTGTATGATTGCATTATTTCCTTCAGATGCTTTGAGACTGCTCTTTAATTGGGTTGACTTGTTATAGATCTGACGGGAGGGAGGTGATGGTGGATAACAAGTTTCTCAAGGCTAATAATCCACTTCTGGTAATTAAATTATTTTTAGTACACTTTGTGACTATTTTACTGCTATTCTTGTTATTCTTATCCCCTTATTTATTCCAGTTGATCAACTTTTACGAGCAACATCTTCGATACAGTCCTACATTGTGATCCAACAGAGGTATAAATGGAGAGTAAGCTAGCTGGATCTGCATTTTCTATGGTGTTAGATGTACACAGTGTATTTTTATTGTAGTAGCAGAAAATAGTGCAGGTTAACAAATGCAATTCAGCGTAAAACTAAAGTTATATGTATCATAAAATTAGGCCATATTCAAGTAGCCATCTGCCTATTCTCGTTTTGTTTTTTTCCTCTGTATGACTGCACAGGTGACTATATGATCTGGATATTTAACATGGAGAGAACTAGGAAGGCATCTCCTCCTTTTGGCTTGAGAATCTATTATGTTATCTGGATATTAACATTATGAGTAGAAAGTCATGGTTGTTCCTTCAGAGGTTTACAATTGACATGCCTCTCCCTCACACATACATAAGCACGCTCACTCTCTCTCACACACAAGATACATGATTGAATAAAGCTATAGGATGCCTACAAGTTTCCCAACATATTGCATTATTGGCTTCAATTTGGGGTTTACTTCTCTCTTATTTATATAAATTTTTCCGCACTCATGTTATGCCACGTCACTGGGAAACTTTTCTTTGCGCTGTACATGATTTTATGTATTTGTATGCCTCTTGATGTGTGCATGTGTAGATGCTCTAAAGAAGAGGGCATTATATCCGGGTAATTGTGGCCCTTCACCAGCTTCATCTTTATTAGGACTCGTACTCGTACTGGTTAAGTAGAATGTCTTGAGACGGATATCACTCTGTCTTCTGAATTAGATCTAGTGGATTACTTTTTCTTCATTCCTACCAAGAGTACTGCATCCGAGTTAGATAACTTTATTGGTAAGACAATTTGGAGCCATTTCTTTTGTTTTGGCTTTTCTTTTCTTTTTTTTCTCATCTAGTTGTTGGGCGGTTGGCATGGTGATGCTGTAATTTATCCGTTTTGTCAATGTCATTATCACAGTAATACAAATACTACCAAAGTTTTTCTATAGAAGGGATCGAAAAAGAATATAGTTGGCAGGTAAACCTAGACTATACAAGGAAAACTATAAACAAATGGATCTCATACCATATATCATTCAGAATTCATACATGCAAATGTAATTTATATAGACGAAGTTGGCACTGCTCAAGTAATCATCTCCTACATAAATTAACCAGTCAGAGATAGAGACAGAGGTATGGGGGAAAGAGCCGGACCATCACCGCTAGTACCGTCTCTAATGGTGGGGGTCTTGGGATTGATCGTATGTGGGCCTACCTTACTCTCTATTTTGGAAGCTTTAATTCCACCTTTATTTGAACTTGGAGAAGGCATAGAAGGCAGGGCCACTGTGGTGTTTGCTTTGGTATTGCTTATTTTAGTCTTACTGCTTTTGCATTTTCTCTTTTCTTTCTATTCCACACCTGGCATATCATCATCCTACTACTCTGATAGCTCTAGCTACGATGGTGATGGTGACTTTGGGTTTGGATTGGGAACTTTTCTTCTACTTGTTCTCTTCTTTCTTCTTTATAGCCTGGTGTGACTTCTCGTCGTCGTGATCATTATTTTCTACATATATGTATACACGGATAACTCATGTAATTGCTAATTTTCATACATGAAAGGGCATATATATATATATAGACATTCTCTAATTTTTATAATGTATGTTTCCAATAGTGTGTGTATGTAACATCGGGGACCGCATAAAACTCGTGTGCGTTAAAATTAACTCATCTGTTGTTTCGGCCAGAACGGTGAGTTCAAGAAGTAAATAGAAAAACCTCGTTATTTTGTCAAAGAACAAAACAGATTCTTCCCCAGATCACCTCCTCCCACTGCAATGCCATTTTTCCATAAATCACCTTCTCTGCATCCCGATTGTACCATCCCCTCCAATCCACCTGCAATATGAGAATCCAATAGCCTCTTCCACTTTTTTCATTTTCGCTGTCTTATTCATCTTCCTCCCCGGTATATGCCTCGCATTGTCGGAATATTCTCTTCCCAGGTCATCTTCTACGGCGACGTGCATGTAGATCAATTTCAGCTTCATCCTCGTAGCTTTTGGACTCCATACTCATCATGATTACCAAAAAAAAGAAAGAAAAGAAACTAAAAGTAATAAAATCGTAAAAATTATAAATTATCTCCATGAAATGATTAAAGGGTGCAGGTGGAACGATAGGGTTGAAGAGATGGAGGTGAGTGGGAAAATCGGGTCTTATTTATATATTTTTTTTATTAATTATATTTTTCATCCCTACAGTGTCGGTATAATTTTTATATTTTTAATTTTACAATTATAACTCTTATATTTTTTAATAAAATCAATTAAGTTATTTTGTCAAAATTTTAGTTAACCGATTATGTCACATCAAATTCTAATTAAGCAATCGGGCGGAATTTTTTTTTTAAAAAAAATCATCCTACAATTCGCCTTTTTAATTAAAAAAAAATTTCAATTAGATGTTTATTTGTACTATGATATGATATAATCGAGAGTATAAGGACCATATTGACATAACATTTAAACTGTAAGAGTGATAAATATAATTATTTTTTTTTTACTAAACTTACTGTTTTGGATGAAAATGACATGTTTTTCAGATTCTAAAATCTAAAATATATGTATTTTAGAACATATTGTTTTGTATGTGTTCTGCAGGTCCACATGTTCTATGTCTAAAATATAAAAATTAATTAAAAAGCATTTTGGATAATTTGTCCCATGTCCAAAATATAAAAATTAATTAAGGAGTATTTTGGATAATTTGAGTATATTTTTAAAAAATAAAGTATTTTGGATATTTTTTAAATTTATATTATTTTAATAGATATTTTTATCGATTTTTTATTTTCCATTTTAATTCTTCTTCACTCTATACAACATTATAAAATGACAATTTCTATTTATAAATGTTGATAATAAAGGATAAAATGATAGTTTAGGAACACATCAACAAAATTTCATGATTTAGCGTTAAAGGTAGGTGAATTTCTTTACCAAATTAAAGTTTTGAACAACTAATATAACACATAATAAAAACAAACTAATATTTATTATTTATTGCCTAAAAATAATATAATTTATTTTTTAAAAATAAAGATAAAATTTTATTACAAATTTACCTTTTTAACTTATCAAAATTCAAATTATAATTCTCAATAACTTAGTCGACTTCTTTACCATTAAATTATAGCGTAAATAGCTTGTCACCTTTTACAGCTTTTAGGACTTGTGCATCTCCAACAAAACTCCGGTAGCATTTAATTTTTTTATTTTTATTTTTTTTGGTTTCAAAATCAAAATGAACGAGTGACGATTACTTTAACCCACGTTTAAGGCTGCAGACCCTTTCTCAAATAAAAATAAAAATAGAAAGAAAAACAAATAGACATACGCAATTTTAGGGACGCGTATCGTAAGTGAAAAGAAGTTGTTTAGTTTCGTTTTTTTTTTGATGAATAAGTTGTTTAGTTTCGTAGGATGGTATTGGCGGTCCTATAAGATACGTGCTTTGATTGGAGGGAATATAATTATGTAAAGCAGAGGACACACGCGTACGCGTTGAAGGAACGCGGCTTATTGATGCATCCGGCTGCAAGCCAAAGCTTATCCTCTTTTTTATATATAAGATAGAGGTTTCCCGTGTACATGCATTTCCCAGGAAAACGCCTCTGTATCGATTTGGTAAGCAATCTTTCTCTCTCGCTCCCCCAGTCTTTAGGGTTTTTGTTGCACTTTTTGTATCTCCTACGAATTGTTTCTGATTTCTTTTTGTTTATGTTCGGATGGATTATTCTTGAAGGTGTATGCGTATTCTTTTATCATTGGTTACTGATTTGCATTACTTTAAGTTAGCCGACCTTGTTATTATATCATGATTAAATTCGTACAAGAATCATGTATGGAAAATTCGTCTATCCTTGTTATTATTATTATTATTATTATTTTTTATAGCAAGGATAGGTTTTATTATCTATCTAGTAATTGCTTTGACAATAAGGTTGCATAAGTTTTATACAACACCGAATTAATTAATCAACCTTATGGGTCTTTCCAAAATCTTCTACATAAAAGAGGTTGATATGATTAGTCTGCTGCATGATGCAGTAGAAAATTGACTAACCCACACTGTTCAACAGAATATATTGCTCATTACATATTTTCATCTGGGAATTATGTTGCTGGGTCCTTCTTATTTATAAATCCACTAAAGCTACAGTAACACAAAGCAAAGAATAAAAGGAGGAAGAAGAATTATAGAGATGCTTGAAGTGTTTCTTCCTATGAGTTAGAATTAGTAGTTTCTTTCCAATTTGTAAGTTAACATTGGGGAAAGTGGGAATACCGTTGTGGCTATTTATACATTTAACCCGGTCTATGTCTTTCTTTTGGTTCCCGCGGCACGACTGCAATATGATTTATTTTCCTTCGAAAAATTAGATCCAATACTCTCTACCTTATCTACAAGCAGTGTGAAAGACACTACTTAGCGCAATTAAAGGATTTTCCCGGCTCATGTTGAAAAGTTTGTGTCACATGAGCCAGAGTGTTATTTTGTCGTAGTATTCTGTTGATATGGTGGTATATTTATTAGTTTGGAGTCTGTATACATTACTATATATATGCATTGCGAGTACTCAATCTGGACTGATTTGAAATACTTGAGAGTTATTTTATTTGTCTGTCATTTTCTTTTCTCCATTTTTAGTTACCTTTCTGGTTCTGGAATAAAAACTATTTTCTTCCAAGTCAAAAGCTCATACATGCTTGTTTACCAGTTCTTGCGATTTTCGATGATGTCTGTAGGAATAGAAACTTCTATTGGTTATATTTTATTGAATACTAATCTCAAGATAAAAGTGCCTTCCGCAGTCCCAGTTTCAAAATTTTATCAGCAGTAATTTCAAGTTGAATAAAGATGGGAGGTGGAAAAGACAAGAACCATGATGAATCTAGTGATAAAGGTCTCTTTTCACATCTTGCTGGATATGCTACTGGGCACCACCCACCTGGGTCTTATCCTCCACAAGGATATCCACCTCAAGGATATCCTCCGCAAGCCTATCCACCAGCTGGATATCCTCCTCCAGGCGGCTATCCACCGGCTGGATATCCTCCCCCTGGTGGATACCCTCCAGCACCATATCCTCATCAAGGTGGATACCCCCCAGCTGCTTATCCTGGTCCATCAGCTCCCTATCATTCAGGTACATTTGCTCACCTCTTCTTTCATTGTCGTGAGTGCCATGAGTTTAGTCAATTATGTTAGTGGCAGAGGACCGTAATGGTCCTTGATTTCTCTTGTGACATATGCACAGAGGAAATGTTTAGATTATGCAGTCTTCCATTGTGTATGTGTTTATCTTTTATCTTTTTTATTTATTTGTTTTTATGTGGGTATGTGTGTGTTGCCTCTCCGGAAGAAATTAATTTCCTGGACTATGAAAGTATCAATTACATTCTTTAAAATGTGTTCAGATTAAGGGGAGATAGTGGTAACTGAGAATTCTTTATAATTGTGTTGATGCTGGTGCAAAATCCCATTATTTATGTAAATTTAAACATCAGTCATTACATTCTCTCAGATTTTCTGTGACTGCATAGTATGTCTTAGCAGACCTTAGCAAGGCATTCTTAAAGTTTCTAAGTAGTTTTATTGGAATTCTATCCTTGGGGAAATCATGGTGGTGTTAAAATATCCTGCTTTACCGCATGCATTTGGTTTGTAGAGGGATGTAAATTTACGTTTTTCCACTAAATATGCTTATAACAATTCAATATCAGATGAGATAAGTCTGTTCCACTAGATTCATCATGATACTTTCCTGATTAATAAATATTACAGGGCTGGGACATAATATGGGACCAATGCTAGCTGGGGGCGTTGCCGCTGCAGCTGCGGCTTACGGTGCTCACCAGTTGTCGCATGGTGCTCATCATCATATGCCACATATGGGTTTATATGGCCATGGTCATGGAAAGTTCAAGCATGGGAAGTTTAAGCATGGGAAATTTGGTAAGCGTTGGAAGCATGGTGGCAAGTTCGGTAGGTTTAAGAAATGGAAGTGATAAGGTGGACATATGCAGAAAGTGCTGGTTGGTTCAAGGCCTAAACACTATCACTACTATTTAGTATTTACAGGCTCTTTCCTTACCTGTTTCTTCAGATACCTTTACATTGTGAAACCAATGCAATGCTCTGTCATTAATCATTATGTGATATTTTTGGTTGCTTATAATTACTATGTTGATGTAAATAGGTTTCTCATTGTACGCCTGCAATGAATGAAATATTATGGTAGCTCTTCTTTAACACTAAAGAATGGCGTTGTAATCAGTTATAGCTCTTAACACTCTTTTTATGCACCCTTAAAAATCAAACTAACTTCATCACTTATTAGGAACACGCCCATTACGATATGTTACGGGATCCAATTATGATTATAAAATTGTTTTTTGCCGAAAATTCTACTAATAGGATAGGAGAGTACAAGTTTGATCTCATCGCCATCCTACGTTTTCTTCTTCTTCTTTGGTTTATTTCATTTGGTATTTTCGACTTGTTTTTTAGATTATAATGTAAAAGGAGTGAACTTTTTATATATCCGTTTCAAAGGTGATACAACAAAATTTTTGGGAGATCATGTTCTTGGGAGGTGAGCGGCTAAAAATGGGGTCCATGGATTCATGCTTGCACACGCTTCTGTGTTCAGTATTTCTCAAATGGCCAATGTCTCTACTATATTTGTGTATATTAATTTTATTTTTAGTTTCTTATAATAATAATATGTATATCTATTTTCTTGGTAAATAATAATATTTTTTTATTATTGACTAATGAGATTTATGATTTTTCTGTTGGCGGTGCAATCGTGACTTTTTGTCAACATGCATTGCAGCCCAACTGTCTGTATTACATACCTCTTTCACACAAATAGCCAAAGACATATGGAGAGCATAGCATTGTTCTGGTGTAATTTGTGAATATTGCTTTCACACTGAGGCTATATTTGGTAGCAAGGAGGAGGGGGAAGGGGGACGAGAAAGAACGGGGAGGTAGGGAAAGGTGAAAGAAATAGGTGGATTATATTTGATTATTGATTCCTCCATCCCCTCAAGCTGGTTTATGAATCTATCCAAATCAATCTCTATATTATTGGATTGCACTGTAGCATGGATGTTTGATAACTAACAAATTTCTACTATATTTATGTTCTCTGTCTTATCTCACTATCTAATAATTGATCTTTCTTTTATTGATCACTCTTATCAAATAATTATTTTATATAGTATTTTTTTATTAATCTTTGATCTCTCCCACCAAATAATTATCTTATATTATATATTTCTATTGATCTCTCCTACCAAATATAAGTTCAAAGTGAATAATACATGATGATGATATTTTTTTTTTAAAATAAATATTCTGCATTTACACTCCTAAATTAAAATCTATAATTGTTAATCCCCCTCATCCCTTATTACTATTGACCAAAAAATAAGAACCTTTTTCTCTTTTTTTGGGCAATAATTGGATTGTGAAAGAGAACTAAATTATGATTATTTGAAAATGAGTCGATTTCCTTCATGTTAGGTTTTTATATTCGAAATATATGTTGTGTATATGGATTATTGTGCAAATACTTTTATTGCTATTATTGCATGGATTGTTTTTTATAGTTAGGAAAATTACACAAAGCTCCTACCTTCTCTATTTTTATTTTTATTTTTTTTAGAATTGTCTTCTCTCTTTTTATTTTTTTTATTATTTTTTTTAGAATTGCCTTTGTATTTTGAAAGTTTACACTAATACTATTTTTATTTTCAATTTTATTGCACTAATTACCCTTGTACTTAAATTATTGCCGAATACATAATTTCAAAATTAGATAGGTTTCAAGGGCTGAATAAAAAATAAAAAATAAAAAGCTTCTGACAGACTTTTTGAACCTGGATTAGTCATTGCTTAACATGATGTTAACTTTAATGTATCAAAAACCAATACAACCCTTAAAAATTAAATTTTAAAACAATATATACAATAATTATATTAAACAAAATGTTAAAAAAAAAAGAAAAAAAAAGAAGGATGTTAAAGGCGTGGATTAGTTTTTTGCCAAAAAAAAATTAAATATTTATTTTTTTATTACACATTAAACAATGGTGCACAACTAATTATATATATATATATATATATGTATATATGATATTATGGGTTACATAGCTAATTATAATCACATAAAATATTCATAAATATGGATAAAAAAAATAAATATATAATATTTGTTACTTTTTGTTTTTATCTTTTATTGGACCTGTATAAATTGGTTAATTATGCTATGACTCTGCTTCGTAAACTAAGCTTGTTGCCTGAGTCTTATCTCAAGCAGAGTTTTCTGTCTCCCACCACAAATTCAGAAAAGGCAATGACTTGAAATACTTCTTGGTAAGAATTATTATTATAACTCTGAGCTACGTATCCAAGAGATTAACTCACTATATATATATATATATATATATATATATATATATATATATATATATATATATAGAAACCCTGTTAGTTTTGTCCCTAAAATTTTTTATTCTTAAAATACCTCATTCTCTCATAATGCTCGAACTCCGTAGACACGCCTGTTTCTTTTGTAGCGCTGACTCTGTCTCCATCGCTTGAACTCTCGCCGCCAACATTGGCCTCTTCTCAGACGCCATGCTACCTTCGGGTTTGTGAGCCTCTCTTTCTTTTTTTTTTTTAGGATTTAGATATTTGAGTGATTTGATCTGTGAGATCTATAAATATTTCTGTGTTTTTTTTTTTATTCATAAATTATTGAACTCTATTCTCTATGTCATGTTGATTTTGTGTGGGAGAATGAAGTATTCTGGGGATAAAATTGATTTTGAGAAAAACATAATAATATATATATTTTTAATTATTAAACGCACAGTTTTAGAAACTAAGGAGCATAAAAACAGACAAGGCACAACTTAAACCCGAACCCAAATCCTGAAGGTGGGTGTGCGAGGGCCTCATTTTCAGGAAGAAAGGGATAATTGATTCAGAAATAATAATAATAATAATAAAGGACTGAAGTCAAAGTGCGAGAAAGAGCGTTGGATACAGCTGTCTGCAC
Organism: Rhamnella rubrinervis; assembly: GCA_007844105.2. Classification (NCBI taxonomy): domain Eukaryota; kingdom Viridiplantae; phylum Streptophyta; class Magnoliopsida; order Rosales; family Rhamnaceae; genus Rhamnella; species Rhamnella rubrinervis. The sequence continues at coordinate 18,263,718 of CM017581.2, forward strand.
GACTTCTATGTCTTATTATTATATTTATATTTTGTATAAAAGTAGGAATATTTTCTAACCAATATAATATAATCATACATAAATAATTTCCTGGTTATTGTATGAGAAATGATTACACATTCCATCGTCATCGTAATAATACCATCACAGCCTCTAAAAATGGAATTTGAAAATAGAAAATGTTGGAATTAAAAGGCAGCTCTCTCTCAGAATCTCATTAGCAAGAAGTCAAGAACAACGCAAACTCAGTAAGAGCGTGTGTCGTCTGGGTGTGATTGTTAAGGGGGTAGTAAAATTACGAGTTAGATTGGAGGAGGGTGACTGGGTGGTGGGTCTGCTTTGCTCTGCTGCTGCTGGGTTCCTCGTGATCTGTGCACGTTCTTACGTGATTCATATCCATTAGACACTTTTTGTTAACTAATAGCAAACTGCGGTCTACAAACGCTCACCGGCAGGCAACACCTAATTTAAATTCCTCTGTCAAATACCCATATTTTTCTTCTACTTATCCCTTAAATTCAATTACCCATTTATATTATTTCTTTCCAAAGAGGCTTGCCTTTTCTGGGTGACGCAGTTTTCTCAATGTTCTGCCCCAGGCTTTGTTGCTGAATTCATGCTTTCACTTGGCTCCCAACTGAGGTAACCTCCTGCCTCTTCTCTACTTCCCTCCATTCCCCAGCATTTTTTTTCCTTACACTCTCTCATCACTTTGCTTTCATCTAATTCTTGCTTCTTCTCAAGGTTTTGTTCTTTGTTTCCATTTAATTTAGCTACTTTTATTTGAAATCGGAATGCATTTCTGGGTTACCTTCTTCCCTGCTTGGTTGGTCGAAATTTTTACTGGGTTTTACCCTCTTCTCACTTCAATGCTCTTTCCACTTCTTGAATTTTCTTCTTGCATTACCTCGCTGCCTTTCCCCACTTATCAACTTCTTCAAATTCTAAATAGGTTAGGTATTTATTTTTCTCTTTCTTTATATTTAAACAATTTTTAGTTAATGACTTTGTGATTTCGAATAAATCTAACTAGAGGCTTCATTCTGACGACCACAATTAAAAATTGATCAGATTAGTTAAAGCAACTTTAGCCATAAACTTGTAAATTTAATCTTCCTTCGTTTTGTTCCTCAGAATCACAATGGATCTTACTCTTGATATGGTATCTAATACATTATCCCCAACTGAATTAGCAGTATATAATCTGCCTTCCGCTGTTACACTTGAAAAAAAAGAAAGCGGAAGCTCAAAAAATAATTCATGATCTTATCACTTTCAGGCTTTCACATTATCTTATGTAGAATATTCAGAAGAAACCTTCCCATGTGTAAAAAAATAAATTCACTTTCAGGCTTTCACATTATCTTATGTAGAATATTCAGAAGAAACCTTCCCATGTGGAAAAAAATAAATGATGCTTGAAATTCAATGCAGTAATTTGCAAATTTGAGAAATGATGCAAGTCCTACAAATTTATTAATTTTCAACCTAAACATGCTGAAGGCTTCAAACCCTTTAAATGGTTTTTCTAGTCACCGTTTACCTCTTTTAATGGCATAATTCAATACAAAATGATGGGCTTCATTAAGGAACCCGGTCTTCTAGTTAAGGCAGAGACAGAGACTTTTATTAGTATACCGACCCCTTTTTACTCAACAGCCTCTCGTTAAGTACACTTCCCTTAGTAAGGTACGCTCCTTTGGTCTTGGGGTTTCAACTACTTTCTTTTAGTTCAAACTGGGAAGAAGGCTTGCTTTTCATTGATCTCCTACTGGTGAACCAGAGAAACTATTAATTAGAATCATGACAAAGGACAGGAGTATTTATAAGAGAGTATTCTAGTCTATTAGGTGGGTTATTCTCTGGCTTTTCACCGACCTTCAAACAGAGAATGAAGCTTATAAATGAAAATCTATATTCTAGTGTAATTGGAGTGTTCAATTTTCTTTTGTGGTCATGGTCTCATCTTAATGGGAGTGCCTAGTATAGTTGTTTAGATTATCAGCGCCAATGGTTATGACAACATGAGAAGACTCTTCTTCGTCACAGTAACTGCCACAATGCAATACATGGACGTTGACGTTGATTTTTCTGTGGCTTGAAGTTAATGATCTACTTTCCTTATGAGACAGTTAAGTGTAATGATTGAGCTTCAGATATTAAGGAAGAGACTCCAAAATTTTGATGAAATTATTATTTTTTTTTTTTTGTGTGGGCGTATGAGTACATAAAGAACAGTTAATATTTGAGAGTATATGTAGAGATACTAAGTGGCATAACCAGTATCTCTGCCTGAGTTAGAGTGTTACCCTTGTCTATTCTGAAAGTTCTTAGACTTAATTATTTTACTTTTTTTTTGTTTGTGTTGAACTTTCTTCTTGTGCATTCCAGTCATATGTCATCAGTGTTATTTGTGATCTAATTATGACTGCTGATGCAACAGCTTTCTTGGTCTGTCCAAGGATAGTGCTTTTGGACCAATGGGGCACAGTTTGTAACCAGAATGGATCCTCAGGCTTTTATTAGGTTGTCAATAGGTTCACTAGGATTGAGAATTCCGGGAACAGCTTTGAACTCTGAGAAATCTGGAATCCGTGCATTTGCTTCTCCATGTTTATGTGAAATTCGTCTTCGTGGTTTCCCTGTGCAGACAACATCAGTCCCCTTAATATCCTCTTCTGAAGCTACACCTGATTCTCATAGCATTGCCTCAAGCTTTTATCTTGAAGAATCTGATCTAAAAGCTTTGTTAGCACCTGGATGTTTCTATAGCACTCACGCATGCCTGGAGATTGCTGTCTTCATGGGGAGGAAGGGCTCGCACTGTGGTGTCGGCATCAAAAGACAGCAAATTGGGACATTTAAGCTGGAGGTTGGTCCTGAATGGGGCCAAGGAAAGCCTGTGCTTCTTTTCAATGGGTGGATAGGTATTGGCAAAAATAAGCAGGAGAGTGGAAAGCCTGGTGCAGAGCTACACTTGAGAGTGAAACTGGATCCTGATCCAAGATATGTTTTCCAGTTTGAAGATGTAACCAGATTGAGTCCCCAAATAGTTCAGCTTCAAGGCTCCATCAAGCAGCCTATTTTCAGTTGCAAGTTTAGCCGAGACAGGTGATATATGGTCTTAACATTTTAGTGAAGTTCTAAAGGCTACAAATGCTCTCTCCCCATACTTGTTCAGTTGGCTCAAAAAAGTTTATGATGCTTAACCAAGAACTGTATATATAAGGGAAACAAAAAATAGATTATAACAAGTATATGGTATAGTTTCAAAGAACCTAATATTTATGTACATGCGAAATATTCACTGTTAGTTCTATATTTTCAATTGAGAAATAAAGCTTCTCAAATGCTTAAACTTTGGCTACATTAATTAAAGGACACCATGCTCTCATTATTCACTGCTTGCTACAACTCTGGGTGTGCATTTACTTTCAATTGATTATATTTTACTCATGTTCACATCATACTTCGAATAGAAAGCTGTTCCGCTGTCATACACATTATATATTGTGTGTATTTTCTGGATTCTCTTTTGTTTTTGTTTTTTTTTTTGTGTTTTTTTCCTTGCTTCTGTCGAGTCCAACTGTAGGGACACAAACAGCAAGTCAAGGAGTTGTCTTCATCCAATAAATCCTTATTCATCAATGATGTTTTTTCTGTTAGTGATCCAACTGAATGACTGCTTTACTTAGTATTGTTGTCTATAATGAAATTTATGACGGTGAAAATAAAATGGCAGGATACCCCAGGTGGACCCTCTAAGTAGTTACTGGTCAGGCTCTGGTGACAATGCTGACATAGAGATTGAGAGAAGAGAAAGAAAGGGATGGAAGGTGAAGATACATGATCTCTCTGGTTCGGCTGTTGCAGCGGCCTTCATAACAACTCCATTTGTGCCATCAACAGGTTGTGATTGGGTTGCAAAATCCAACCCAGGAGCTTGGTTGATTGTTCGCCCTGATGGTTGCAGGCCAGAGAGCTGGCAGCCTTGGGGAAAGCTTGAGGCGTGGCGTGAGCGTGGCATCAGAGACTCTGTCTGCTGCAGATTTCGCCTTCTGTCTGAAGGTCAGGAGGGAGGGGATTTTCTCATGTCTGAGATTTATATCAATGCTGAAAAGGGTGGGGAGTTTTTCATAGATACTGATAGACAGGTGCAGGCCACAGCAGCAAGTCCAATACCTAGCCCGCAAAGCAGTGGAGATTTTGCTGCACTGGGACCAATTATAGGAGGTTTCGTCATGAGCTGTAGGGTGCAAGGGGAAGGTAAGAGCAGCAGGCCATTGGTACAACTAGCCATGCGTCACGTGACCTGTGTCGAGGATGCTGCCATCTTCATGGCTCTTGCAGCTGCTGTTGATCTCAGCATTGAGGCATGTAGGCCTTTTCGTCGGAAGATCAAGAGAGGAGCTTGCCATTCTTAATTGGAAAAATATTCCTTTGAAATAGCTTTTTTTTTTTTCTTTTTCTTTTATCTTTTTTGCAATTGCCATGACATCTGACATTGTGTACATGAACTTCATGTGTTTCTTTCAAGTACTTTCAACTTAATGGTTGGACTAAAGCCAAATGACAACCCGTAAGAATATAAACTATTAGATGTTCAACCCATTGCTACTTTCTTGTTACTATGTCAAACTCTAGAAAAAGGATAATAAATTTCTCCCCACTAATTCTTATACCCTTAGCACTGCCAAAAAGCAATACATGGATAATAAATTCTTTAGATTACCTTTAAAAGGCAGAAAATGTTAGGTGCAATGATTTTACAATGTCAACTAACTTGTGCAACAACCATTCGTAAAATGACTGGCGTTGAAAAGAATGGATAAATTAGCCTTTTGTAATGCAAATTGTATTGATAACAGAGCTCTATGTACGCCTTTAGATGGCATCATCAAAAGATCAAACCTAAAAAATTTTCCTCAAGTTGTTTGATTTTCAGATTTTTTTAAATTCCCCAAAACTTTCCATCTACTCTAAAAATTATCCCCAAGCTGTTGGCACCCCCTGGCTGGCGGTTCTCACTCTTTTAAAATTATATCAGACATGATATAATGCGTAGTGTTGCTAACGTTATATATCAGACATTATCTAATACATAATATAGGAACAAAATCAATCAATTCATACGGAGCCAATGAAAAAATGTATAATAGTCAACTACAAAAAAAAAATTGTATTGCCTTTTTTTACCCTTGTTTAATATTGTATTACGCACCACAATATTTCACTTTGGATTTAAAAGTTAATTATATTAAAAAAGAATTAGATTTCTTCTTCTTCGCATCACAAAAGCAACTTGAATGAAAAGAGAGACTAAAACAGCATCATTTTTTGTGATGTAGAAGTGGAGTTATGCATAATAAGCTCCAGTCGGGTGCCATAGGTTGCTCGTTATAGCAAATATATATATATATATATATATATATATATATCCTCTTGAATTTCTTTACTCCCGTTCTTTTGCTCCCGCATAATAAAAGAAACGATGGATAATTAAGATCATTCAATGGGGTTTGTACAAGTAAAATTTTCTAATTTAGTGATCGTTGACATCTGTTCTGGAGTGAAATGCGCGCATAATAAGTTGATATATTCATGTGAGGTTGCATCATAAATCAAACCTGGATCAGGAGCTCGATTTGGATTAATATGACCTGATCCCATTGCTAAAGGTGTGACGGTTTGAAAATTGCTGCTTCCCGTCTCGAATTGGATTGCTAGTGATGTCCAATGGGTTTGCAGTGGTTATAATGACGGACCTAACAGCAGGACTCCATGTCCATGTACACCTTTTAAAAGTGCAGCCAAAGCAGCAACATGGGGAGAAGCTAAAGATGTAGCAGATCGTATTGTATTGAATTGTATAGTAGCTCTACAAGAAAGTATTTTGGCTACAGGTATATTTGGATTCCGAGCACCTACAATATGCAAGGTAATCACATCTTGATAGAGTTTTATCGTACACCAAAGGTCGATTTTGCAGCTATTTCTTGCCAGAATATGTTGACCATTCAACGATTTTATCCCATCTCCAAGAAACACTAATCCTGCAAATGAATGATCAACCATGCCTGCTGTAACAGTTATGATCAAAGGATATCCGTTTTGTATGGTGAAAAGCCTTTGTTCCCGGCTAAACAGGAAACCACTATACGCTTTTGCATGGCAGAAAATGAACCAACTGATGCAGAATCATCAAGGAGTGTTGTATGGGCCATCAACAATAGCACTTTCAATTGCAGCAAGAACATCAACTTCCTCGTATCCTTCTTTACACAACACTATACACGGCAGTTCTAGCACGAGGTGCAACCCCTTTGGCTTTTGCTTTAGCGTAGCCAAAATGAGATACATTGAGGAAACTAAAGTTCCATGCCCCGAATAATCCCTGGCAGAGTTCATATAGTAACCTTACTAAGTTTGTTTCTCTTCATCAAAGTTGTGTTAAAATATTTGAATCCAATAAGTTTTACAATACACATAGAAGAATTGAACTCTTCTCCTTGTTGACATGTTCCTCTCCATTTAGTAGGAACATCAACAGTCATACCACCGTCTTTGAGGCCATATACCACTGTCTAATAAACCGATGATAACATTGCTACAGTAACTGGATGCTGGAGATGGTCATTTAAGTCGTTGAGGGACTGAAATCTTGGGGTATATGCAGTATGAAGCGTGATAGGTCTACTTGTATCACATTGTGCTGAGATGAATCCTACGTACTGACAAGGACAAAATAATACTGAAACCATGAATTTACATTAGCGTAATTATATAAAAGTGATGGTGAAAACTGATCAAAATTTGTTATTTTCTATGTCCATGAAATACTTTTCCAACAAGTATATCAAAATTTCAACTTCTTTTACTTGGTAACAAATGCCGGCCTACCAATTTTTTATTTTGTTCTTCAACATATCAACTCTTGTTTAGTTGTGTACATTTGAAGGTTTTGACTCTTAAGCCGTCCGTGTTCGACAAAATGCAAGCAAATAGCATAAGGAAGAATATAAAGAATCATAGACCTTTTGTCCCTCCTTGGTTAAGGAAACTTAAGGAGGTAGAAAACGCCTTTTGCTAAGGTATTTGGGTTATATGCATGTATTTGTTCGACACCCTTTCATTCGTAGATGGACTATAATATGAAAATAATAAGACAGATCTTCACTTCCTCTGACCTTTCATTTAAAACAAAATTTACAAAAAAAAAAAAAAATTTAATTAGTCTAGATCAATAGTTGTACCACACCTTACAGTAGAAATAGTTAAACAATCAAGCTTATTTAACTAGAAAGTGTATATTTTCATACTTTAAACCATGTCTTCCCTTATATTAGTATTTGTTGATTAGCGCCTCTCAAATTAGATATTTATGTGAATTTCATGTTACAATATAAAAATAAGCTAATTCTACTCTTACATATTCAAATCATCAATCATATCGGTTCCAACCAACAAATTCCCTTTATTCAAATTTCAAAAGAACACACATTTAATCCAATATATACAGTAAAGCAAGAGATAGCAACAGCTAAGCAATAATTCCATATCATTGTTTTATCAACAAAAGATGAATTCTAGAAACATTACCTACAATTTCCATCAACTCATATATATGTGGGTGCTACAAGTTCTATTGTATCTTGAATCCTTCGGCGACTCAGTCTACTAACAAGATTCCTTCCAGGAAAAGAAGATCAAACCAAACAGCCCCCTTTTTTCTTTTCTTATTACTTAAAAATCTTTTTTGAAAAAACTCAGACAGCTTTCTAGAGGACATGCACTGCATATCATACAGCTTTATTCCAACTCCCGGGATGATTTCTGGAACAACACAACAGCAAGAGTCACAAGGGATGCATAAATTGAATTGGGTAACCTTTGCACGATCTTCCCAACACCAGGGACACCTTCGGTAGCCTTCTTTGTCGCCATCGCAACTGTTGGTGCAACAACCAAAGTGAGGATCAGTCCTTGACTCACGACAACAAATGCATCCGCTGTAAGCTGCATGATGAACTTCACAAATTCTTCCCTGTCAATTTCTCCATCAAGATTGATATCACAGTCCTGCATGTAAATACTAGTAAGTTACTCTCTTTCATGTATGAAAAGATTTAACCAGGCCCATGCCAATCTCCTTCAAAAGCTGGGTCCTGGTATCAAGCCAGGCCTTTATCCTTAAACCACAACGGGGAAGGAAAGAATAATGTAAAAGAAAAACCCATGATAATTCACAACAATGTTTGTCTCAAGAAATCACTGCATTAACAAAGATATTAATTCAGGATGTAAACAGACAACAATTTATTTATATATGCTTTTATATAAGCAATTAGTGACAAGAAGAATGCTCCATTCCAATAATCTTATTTCAGTCAGCAAATCTTAATTTAAGATATTCACTAGAATCTTAATTAGCAATCTACACTACCTTATCTACTTGATGTCAAGAATGCATATCTACAATAAGGCTAAAATTAAGAATGCATGCATGGAGCAACCTCTGGAATTTGTAGCACACGGGAAGTCTAAATCATATGCAGTCTTAAGAAGGCTTCAAGGGAAAAAGAAGTTTAGGAGTCTCATTGAGCAACATATATGCCTCCCTGTAACCAGACCCAACATTATCTTTGTTGTTGGTGTTGTTAGTCAAATATGGAGAATCCTAAACAAGTGCACTGGAATGCAGTATGTGGTCTACTTTGATAACTCAATTCTCAAGGGAACCATTAGAGGGACATCATATACAAGAGCTAAAATCTCAATAGAGAAGCTACTCAGGAGTAGATTGAGCTAATTCTAGAACTTACCGTAGATCTACTAATGATTTTGTACTTTTATTGAGGTAAGAAGCAAAATCTAGTAGCCGAATCAAATTCAAAAGCAGATAATCAAGCTGCCACATAAATTCCTATGTAAAAGTTAGCAGATATTATTATAAAGAATTTAAAATTTTAAAGACTGAGTTATAAAGATTGGAGAAAAAGGGCCAATAAAGGACAACCAAGCTGCCACATAAATTCCTAATAATTTTGATGCTCCGTGAATACACCAAGCAAATAAAAGTGCACTGTAACTTTTACAGGAAGCTGAGATGAATAGAAGACATAGTCACTGCATAAGTTTGATCATTAGAGCAGCTTATGGCATTTAGTAAGGCAGTTCCTAAAAACTTATTTGTATTGCCTAAAACTTATTTGTATTGTTTCACATCAAGCTGAGAAATCAGAATATTTATCCTCCATAACTAACATAAAGAGGATATGGAAAGAAGCTTTGATCTCCTTCTCTAACTCCTGTGCTAAGCTAAAAGTAAAGTTCCTATTTCACTGATAGAAAACATTAGCTATCTGATTATCTTTATTTTACATTGAAATAAGCAACCAGCAATGCTTATTGTGCAAATTTAAAAGTCTTACTGGTCATCTATCATATTTTTCTTGACAAGGCACAAAATACTTGGTGATAACTCTGTATGTCCAAACTCCAGTCAGACAAATGACTTGTTAAGTTGCCAGTTACTACCATAGAGTGACCCAAAGACCGTTCTACACAAAGCCTAGCTGAGTTCTTGATATAGTAATAAATAAATATAGGAATTGCTGTTCAATATATTAATGTTATTTAAGACTATTTCGGGGCCACTATAACAACTCTATACTACTATCACAGTCCGTGTCCCGTCAGCCCAATGATATAGATTTAGCCTAAGTACCTACAAGTTTAAGGGGACTAGAAATTCCAGCACACTGATTTGAAAAAATTGAAACAGTAACTAACCTAAACAGGAAGCCAGCTAGGCCCCAAATGTAAATTTAGTCAGCTGTTGGTCTAAAAACATTTCTGTAAATTTTCAATAAACTTCTATTCTACCTGAATTGATAAATATCATTCAATTTTTTAACAAAAGCAATTTCTCCCTGAAAATTTTAAATAAAAAGGCCATTTAACCAGTTAGGCCCCAGAAGCATGGGTGTCTGGAAGGGAGATCTAGATAACTTCTTCAGTAACATGAAGGGATCACCTTACAAAAATCTAACTTTTGCTCAGGCCAGTTTGCAAACTGATACCAAAAATGTTTTGTTTCGATCTCATCTAGTTTTATTTTACAAGTTCGCTTTGTAAAATTTAAAATTTAGAGTTGCATCCATTTATTTTACGTCCCTTAAGACTCAGTTTCCGAAATTTCTCCTATAAACTTCATTACCTTTCATAAGCTTTTGAAGTTATCAGTACAAATTGCAGCAACAAGGTGGAGAATATAAAATGGTGGCATTACTAAGATCTACATCTAGTGTATGTGCATTTGGATTTCACCACAAAGGTTGCTCTATTACGGCATAGTTTCAGCTACATAATTACATTACATAATTTACCTGAACCATAGCTATCACATCTTCTTTTGTTGGTGGATCAAAATGTGGACCAGGCAAACGCTTATTGATATCACTAGAAGATGAAGAGATTGATTCAAAATGAGAGTAGAGTAGCCTCACCACTAATAACACAACATAATTCAATGAGCTAAAACAATCAACTTAAAATTAAAACAAAATTCCTCACTTGTACACAAGCAGAACTGCAATATATAGATCTTCAAATGCCAAACTAGCCTTTCCTGATTGGTTTTTAACACGATCAAAAACCTTATCGGTTATTATCCTAATTTGTTTTTGTCTCCATTGCTTACCTGTCCAGGGTCAGTGTCAGAACCATGAAAAGGAAGAACAAATTAATGGCTCAAAATCATTTAGTTGCTGGGTATAGGGAAAGTGCAAATTCTATATTCTAGTATAACATATCATAATGGAGAAACATAACACAAACTTTAACATCCAGATCAACTTTACCATCTTTTTCATTTCCTTGCATAGAGGTATAAAGAAATAAGATTAGGATTCCTACTCCTTGCTAGTAATGCTCTATCAAAATACTTGAAAAACTCGTGGGAGTTCTATGCACAACTCTCAGGGATTGACGAATTTAAGACAAAATGAAATACCAAAACCAAAGTCTTTATTATTGATTCATAATGGACAAAATAACAATTCACAAAAAATTTCAAACTTACTAGAAAATTCAAATGATCATGTAACCCAATAACTGATGCAAAAAGAGAAGAAAAAATGACAGCTTTAATGCGCATGCTGACGTTGTACCACCAAGTATTACGATTTGATTTAAATATTAGAAACTAATATATATTTGTTTACATATATAAAGGGATGTGTTAGACTAACAGAAATTGTGCAAGTGATTACCTTGAAATCTGTCCAAGACCTGTCCCATGGCGATGGCTGTGGTCACTGTCACAGGGAAGAGAAGAGATGAAACTAAACGACCTCGTTTAGGTAGACGGAGAGTAGTGGATTAAGAAGAGAAGAGGCTTAGACTCGAAGCGACTCCATCCAAAGCTGAGAGAAGGAAGAAGAAGATCGAGTCTTGTTTTTCCCACCTACTGGCGCGGGGAGTGATTGATACTCGCTCAAAATTTTGAAGTGACTAAAATGCCCATGACGTCAAATTCCTCTCCCAGTAAAATACCCTCCACCTCACATGCTCAGAATTGTTATAATTACAAAACTACCCTCTACTAAAAGAATTAGTCCAAACAGCGGAGCGAGTGAACGGACGCTATAGTGTTTTTGTGTGATTCATAAAAAAAAAAAGTGTTTTTGTGTGTTTCCTAGTTGATAAATTTAGAAGAAACTGGCTTTTGTTGTTGGTGCGACTGTGAGGTTGGTACTGCTGGTTGGTAGCAGAGCGAGATAAACGTTGAAGCTTCCCAAGCAAATTAAGGTACCGCTCTCAAATCCATGACCATCTTCAGAAGCTGATGGGGTTGCTTTTTGTTTGCTATCTGTCTGACAAAATGCTTCTTTTTTTCTTTTTCCTACAATCATTATACTTGTTTTCCATCAACATCAACTAAACAACAAATTTAAGAAATATAAACACATGGGGTTCACAACGGATCCATTAAAAAGATTGTTGCTTTTTTATATTTTAACAGATGGGAAGTGTAAAACCTCTAATTGAACTGCTACAAGTTGACACTCACAAGCATCTTATGCCCCCGGTATACTTTCCTTCTTTCTAATTTGATTTCTGTAGTGGCTGTTTCCTTGTTTCTCTTTCTGTTTACAACAACTTATGCAATTTGGACTAGTAGGAGAGACATGTCATAATCACACTTCCCCAAATACCATCCATTTCCAACCCAATCTCATTGAACACTCAATTCAACTCTAGGATTACAGATTTTCTTTATTCAGAAAAGCCCCTTATTTTTAGCACTTATGACTATGAATGTCATTGACGCTGAACTTGGACCATCTCTCTCAATTAAGCAACTTGAGCAGCCTACTTAGATCTTCTTTTAAAGAAAATATTATTGATTCATAATCAACTTAATCATAAACCACCCTACTTTTTTCTTCTTTCTAGAATCTGATATCTTTTTTTCTCTTTTAATTTGATTTTACTAGTTTAGCAAAAAGAGAAAACTCAAGAAAATGTTAGTTTATTGCTCATCTTCCCAGTACTTCTCACCATTGAAAAGCTTTCCTTTTCATTTGTCTATAAAATTTAATCAATTTTACCATGTTAAATCATATAGATGGACCCAAAAATATATAAAGGAGAGATTTTGTAGCAAAAACATTGTAGAAAGGAAATATAATTATGAAAACTGACTTACCATTGGAAGGAAAGAAAGAAAATATGAAATTCACCAAAAACTGGACAAGTGAAATTATATGATTTACAATTTAAAAGCTGCCTTCACAATTTCAAAATATAATTAGACATGATCATAACAAATCAAAATTTCCTTTGATCCTAGTTATTTTACTAATTTCAGCATTCCAATATATGGGTCATTTTTTTTTTTCTTTAGATTAGGTATAAAAGGCCATGTATCTATATTGGTTTATCCTCTTCAACCTTTCTCCTTCTTTAACTTTACCAGACAAGTTGATTGTTTATCCCCAGACGCCCATAATTGCAAAAGAATTAGTTGTGACTTGCAGTATGTCTCTCCGTGATGTATATCAGAATTCTTATATCTAGACTGCATAGATGTTCTGTTGTCCTACTCCATGTTGGTAGCAGCCTTATTTTGTTTTTAACATTAATTTTTGTTAAGAGCGTAATGAGTCAGATGCTCAAAGATTCATCTTGATCCATCTCTATCAGAATCCAAAATCTCCGCAACAAGAGCTGCTGGGTTTTGTTAATAAGACGATAGGTCCATGCACAAATGACCAAGACTACATTGAGGAGATAAAGGAGTTGCAGGCTTACCTTGACATGGTATAGATTTCTTGAATAATTGATTGAATTATTGCAAATACCACATCTGAAGCTTACATGTCACTTTTACATCTACAAGTAGTTTGAAAAGTTCCATTATTCATTGATTTGTCTAAATGTGAATATGTCAATCTTCCATGTCATTAACTGCTGTACGTTAGGAAATTTGTTAGTTCCCAACAGGCACCCTATTATTCATATCCTGGGCTGCCATAAAATTTCCATTTGCATTTAATTCATACATTAATAGCTATGAAAAAAGTGATCGGCCAAGTTGATTCTAGGCTACAGAATACACAATAGTTTCGTATTATTTTTAGTCCCGAAAGTCCCAATTCCAAATGCACGTGACAATATTTAATATTTATTTTCTAATGTTGAAAAATGTTGTAACCTGTTGGAGCTTGTATAATTGGACCTTGGAGATCAAATATCTTTATGTTTACAGGGTGAGAATGAAAATCTTGCTTCCTTGGCCTTAAATTGATCCTTTGGTGTTCTAATTCAGGTAAAGAAGATAGTGAAACCGGGCTGTTCGCAAGAAGTGCTGAAGGTGGCTTTGAGTTCTATGACCTCACTAGTTAACAGTCTATCCTCTCTGTCTTCCACACCAAAATTTCGTGCTTGTCTGTAAAAAACGTAACATGTTTGTGGCACTATTGGATATGTAAAATACTCTGCCATTAGTAGTATGAACAGTGTAATTCACAATGGCTTTGAGCATTCACCTGTCATGTAAATTCACCGAGAGATTCTTAACCAATTGTGCAACCCTTTTGGCTGTTCTATGGATGAAATCAAAGTTCCATGCCCACAACTGTCTCTAGCAGAGTTCATTTTGACTACTAAGTGCATATGGAAGAATTCAACTCCTCTCCTTCTTCACATAATCCCATCCATTTAGTAGGAATTTTGGTAGTAAGTATACTATCATCTTTGAAGAACTAGGACTTTCAGGCCAAACTCCTGTGTTTATGAAGCCAAAGATATCATAACCCTGACTGGAGGCTGGCCATAGTTCATTGAGGAAAGATATATGTGTGTGTGGTATGAAGAGCGACACTTCTGTTACACTATCCTAAAAGTGATGAATTTGTATTATCATACTTGTATAGGTGTGAAGCCTGTGATGGTGGAGCAGCAGAAATGATAATTATGAATTTTGTAAACTTGAGGGAATAGGAATCAGCAATTGCCGAGTACCAGTTGTTGTGGTTCGTAAATAGCTTTGGCATGAGGGTTGTGTTCATGCACACAATACATGTAGATAACGTAATGAAACTAATCAAGTAAAGAACCAGAATTAACAACTAAGGAAAAATAACCTTTATAACAAATCTCCTTAATGAATGCTTTAATACTTTCTATGGTTGCACGAATATGCATTCATAAAAAAAAGTAAATAAATAAAAGCATTGCATGAAATGTATTCTCTTCAATCCAATGTCAAAGATTATTCTCAATTTAAGTATGTTATTAACTTTAGTGAGATCCAATGTTTATTATTCACCAAAAAGAGAGATCCAAAGGTTATTAACTTTTGCAAGACTAGATTCATTAACTTTGCTTATAAAGCTAGTTTAACTTATTAACTTGGTTTTTTAAATATATTACAGTCAAAACTAATAAAATAAAAATAAAGTATATTTTTATATTAAATTAACCTAATTTAATTATAATAAAATGAAAAAAATTAAACGGTTGGTGATTTTGAAAATCTGAAATCGAAATTGATTGTCATATATTATCCGCGATTGTTTAACCGGTGGTTTTCAATTTTTATGAACATACTGCGGTTTTCTATGAACGCTCCTAATATACACAGTGCACTAAATTATTATTAGCTTACTCAGAGTATAATAATATAATAGAAGAACTTGAATTTGTCTCAATTTTATATTTTTTGGAAATCGTGTAGTGTCCAGGCCCAAATGATGAGAAGTGAAAGCCCGCCCATTTACATTGGGCCGAAGCAGGACCCGTTACAGTGTGGGCAAGCAGCTGTTAGTAGGAGCTGCTACTCGCTGCCGCTGTCACTCCTCATCTTCGCCGTTAGCTCGCTCTTTCCTCTTCGTTCTTATTCTTCTTCTTAGGCTCGCAGAAACCCTAAAAACCCAACGTAGTGAATTAAGGTAATAAAAAGGTGAAAAGGGTAGGTTTTGGGGTGTGAGTTTAAAATGGTAACAATGGCTCTGGCTCTTCCTCATTCACTTAGTCGTCGTTGTTTTATTCCACCCCTCCGGAAGCCCTCACCAACTCCCAGGCTTTCTACCGCTGTTCGATGCTCTGCCAACAATCGGAATTTCAAAACTACCATTTATCTTCCTAAAGGTTCTTGCTTTCAAGGTTACTAACTCATTTTATATATTTAAATTGCTGCCTACTCTACTGAATTTTCTGTATGAAACTTTTTATAATATGCTATACTTGTTATGAGAATACATTATATGTTTTTGTTTAGTTTTGTTTTTAATTATTGTTATTCTTCTGCTTCTGCTAACGCATGTTTGTGATGTTATTCTAGAGAAGTTGGAACTGCATCGTTTTGCAAGCATTTCTTCTTCGAATAGTCAAGAAACGTCTTCAGTTGTTGTTAAACCACAATATTCAGTGCCTCCCCCTCCATCACAAATGTAATCGTACAGCCCTGTGTATTTTCTTCTTCTACAGTTTCTATTTTATTTTAAGATTTAAATTTTCTGTATATTCATTACTGTAAAGAGTTAATACACAGTCATAAACTTGAAATCAGGCTGGTTTTGAATTTATAATATTAAATGCCCTGAAAATTTTATATCCATATGATTTGATTGGTCTTTCTATGCCAGAGGGTCGCCGCTTTTCTGGATTGGGGTTGGTGTTGGGCTTTCGGCACTATTTTCTTTGGTGAGAATATAACTTGCATGGTCTTAGTTTAATTCAAGAATTTTTCTTCTGCTGCTTGTTTGACAAGTTGATTATAATGACAGGTGGCTACAAGATTAAAGGTGAGTCTTTTCCTTCTAAAATTATACATTTCTTTAGTTGGACGCTTTATTGAATTTCTGATAATTTAGGGTGTTTCAAAGATTGTTATAACTATTCAGTGCCTCTAAGAATTTTGTATCTATGAGTGGGGTTTATTTAAGGACATGGTAGGCGTTTGACAAGTTAATTTTGTGTCAATTCAAGGTGTATATAAGAAGCAACAGAATCATCAAGAGATGGGGAAAATGTTTCAAATTTTTGTTTTATGCATTCCTGAGAGGAAAAGGTTTTTGTTGCTCTGTCAGTATTTCTCTCTGTTATTACATTACATCAACTTGTATACTAAATGTAAGCAAAGGCATGCTGAAAGCCTTTTGCTTTTAGCATTTAAATGAGAAAATTTTTGGGAAAGGAGTTGTGTTATCAATTGTCAGAAGGGATGCTGGTGGGATTGTGCTATGATAGCTAGGGAACATCGATCGTTTTTTGAGGGGCGGAGATTGTTAGCACTTACAAGTGCTTTCAGACTTTGACAGGGTGTGTATATTTGTAGCTTGAGTTACTTAAGATGCTATGATGTTATTGTGGCTGTAAAGTTTTTGCAACATTACAATATTGGGGTATTATCATATATCCCCCTGAGGATTGGTCAATTTTCAGTCAACCTATACTGGTTTTAAAAATAGCACCAAAATCCCTACCGTTAGTTTTTCACTGTTTAAATTTAACAATTGAAGGGCAAAAAAGTAATAGAACCTATTTATTTTATAATAATATGTGTCCCACTTTATAACATTTATTTACTTTATAATATTATGTAGGCCAATTCTCCAACTTCATGAAGTTGCTTAACTTCCTCTGCACCCTCCCACATACTTTCCTCTAATGAATACTCACCGCCTTTCCTGGAAGCACATTTTGAAATTCCTTCTTTAAATCCGAATCCATTGAGATGTCTTTTTCATCTACTGGAACTCTGAAGGCTCTTAATATCATCCGAACCGAACAACAATCCTCATAAGTCTTTTGAATGATTCTCAGACTTGTGAAGTAAATTAAGTAGAATTACATTAATTCAATAAAAATGAGCATCGTCTATTACTCTTATATATATATATATATATATATATATATATATATATATATGTAAATATTATATAGGGTATGTCTCTAGTGAGGGATCTCCCATTTGAATTGCTTATGTGGCGTGTGTTTACTTGTTGCCAGGTGAACACCAGTGGGCCCGGTAGCTTATGTGGCATAGGTTTTTATACTAAAATCCTTTTCATGGAAAGTGAATCCTAGAGAGCTAATGCCAATTAAATTCTTCCATGTAACATCGGGCCCACTGGTGCTTATGTAGCAACCCTTATAACATGCCACATAAACAATCCTTAAATGAGGGATCCTTCACTGGAGAATTCTTGTGTTTATATATATAAAATGAAAAGTAATATGTGAATAAGTTAAATTTAAAGAATTTGTATGACTTCCAAAATACAAGTATATGATCAAATAGTCTATTCATTACTAACAGCACTTTTTAAATGAGAGCTAAATAACTAATAGCTTTTTAGTATCACTATTTTAAATAAAAACTATACTTATAAGCGCTCTACCTGTAACAGCAAGGCCTAATGGGCATTAAGGGCTTATGTGCAAATTCTTGCAGTGTTTCCTATGGTTCCCCAAGAAGCACCTTAAAATGCTTTATTATCCTCTTAGAAGTGCTTTTTGATCATTTTAAAGCACTCTTGAACTGGTTTTACTGTTGTTTGGAAATCTTTTATGTGTTTTTTTTGGTTTTACAATGTCAGTTTGTTGCGTGAGATCTATGTAATATCTTGCTTTCCATAAGATGTGCTTAGAATTCTACTATAGAGCATTGCAGAAATTACGGTATTTCCATAATCTTGTTTCTTTCCAAATTTATATTTGATCTTCTTACAGAAATATGCGATGCAACAAGCTTTTAAGACTTTGATGGGCCAAATGAATTCTCAAAACAACCAATTCAATAATGCTGCATTTTCTCCGGGATCCCCCTTTCCATTTTCATCAGCTTCAGCATCAGGGCCTACTACCTCACCTTATCCGACCACTTCTCAACCATCAGTGACAGTGGATGTGCCTGCAATGAAAGTAGAAGCTGCACCAACTACAGATGTCAAAGATGAAATGGAACTGAAGGAAGAACCCAAGAAAATTGGTAACAAACTCTGTGTCCAGTTCCATTATTTCATATTCATGTAGTTCAATCTTGGCAACCTACTTGTTTATAATCATGTTAGTATTAGTAATGGATAAGAAGAATTTCTAAAGGATGTTGAATTGTTATATCCAATGAGTAGGTGTCCTTGATAGTGGAAGTTTATGCGCTCAATACTGTTTGGTTGGGATAAGGTTTAGTTTATTGAATTGGGTTTTAAATTACTAGGAATATTATTTGGGGAGTTAGTAACCTTTTCCAGTGTTTGTAGTTATGTTATGTTTCTAGTAGATATATATGTGCTGAAATTTTAAATATATATTCTTGGTTATGGCATGTACTATTAAGCCTGTTATATGTTTGTTGTGCATCATATCTGCTTGTTGCATGTAGATTTTGAGTTATATTACACGGAGAGTTAGAAATATATTTCCATTGTTTAGTCATGTTTTGTTACTAGGAGATATGATAACATATAAGGACACTCATCCAGTGTTTGCAACTTTACTAGATATCTGTTTTGTTTTGGTTTTGGTTTTGGTTTTTTTTTTTTTTTCTTCTTCTTTTGCTCTTTAAAAATTAAATGTAAGTATACTTATTGTAAGGATAAATATTGTTCACTTGATTTTTCGTTCTAATAATGTTTTCTTTTCAAATAAAACTCAAATAATCTTTCAGTTTTGTCAGTTGCAGTGTATTTAAAATCATATGTAAGAGATATATGCCAATTTGTTCAAGTTTTAGTATAAGTTATTGATAGAAGGGTCTCATTGTCTTATTGATCAAAGTTCATAATTCTCTGTTTTTGAAAAATAAGTTTCAAGAACCAAATTAATCTATTGCCAAAGTTTGGGGCTTCTATAGATCGTTTAAATTTTAAGGCTTCATTCTAGGCATTTGATACTGAATGGCTGGGAGTCAATAAATAGATCTGTTTATTTGAACTCAAATGCAAAAAGACTACGATTGGATTTTGATGTTAGCTGCTGCTGTGGATTATTTTGTTTGGTAAGAAACACAGCTTAATTGTATAAATGAAAATTACTAAAAAGTTTCAAGTGGGTAAGAAATCATCTGTGCAACAAATTATAAACTCAAAAGACATTTAACTTCTGTGGTATTTCCAAATCGAGAATCATAGTTGACAAAGATTAAGACTTTATCTTGATAGGTGTAACGGAGCCACAGTTTTTTCATAGGATGATGTCATGGGTTTAGACTTGCACCATAAAAGTTACATTTTCGGTGTGTCCGTTTGCAAGTCTTGCATTTTGAGCTTGTGGTACCTGTAATTGTTTGTATGGACCCTTGTATCCTTTAAAGCATGGGCTCATTAAATGCCCTTTCATGTAATAATGCATACTTTCAATATGACATGCATTTGCTTTCATTGTATGGTTAATACTAATTGACAACCATCAAAATTTTAATTTATCTCCCATTGGTTGCTACTTGGTTCTATGGACATTTGGTTTTTTGAAAGCTTTTTTTATTTTTTTTGTTCAGAACTCTAATGAAACTTTTACTTGCAGCTTTTGTGGATGTTTCACCAGAAGAGACTGAACAAAAGAGTCCTTTTGAGAGTAGCTTGAAAGATGTGACTGAGACAAATTCGTCCAAAGATGCTCACATTTCCCAGGAAGTAAGTAGTTGCTGTGAATTTTGGCCAGAGTATAGTTCTTTGAGTTCATGTTCTTAAGACTAATGTATTTGCAAATTCTATGAAGTCTTCTCAAAATGGAGCTGCTTCTAAGCAGGGTGTAGGATCTTCCCAGGAGTTCCAATCAACTCGTAAGTAAAGACTTGGTTGATAGCTTGACACTATGGCGGTTCCTCATTACTGAGGTGCATTCTTTTGATTTTAGATAATACAGACACTATTTCTATGGGTTTGTTGGCATTCTGATTTACAAAATTAGAGTTTCAATTTAGATTTGCATTTGTGTAATATATAGTTTTGGATAAGGGACAAAGGCAGTCACACGACTCTCACCTTCATTTAGGGATGTTAAATGAATCGTGGAATTTTAAACAATCTGCTTATTTTGCATTCTGCAGCACTTTCTCGATGTTTGGCCAACTTTTCTCAATTTTGGCACTTGCTTTCGAGTTTAGCCAGCATCCTTAGTCTGTTCCTATTTGTTATTGGACAGGAAAAGCGAATCCTGGCTTGTCAGTGGAAGCCTTGGAAAAAATGATGGAAGACCCAACAGTGCAGAAGATGGTTTACCCGTAAAATACTTCTTATTCTCTACATTTCTGTTTCCTAAAATTCATATGTTTTGTTGTAAAGCTATAAAGTTAATATTCTGCCTGAATATTTGTTGCTCATGGAAATTATGTCCCTACATCATGAAAAGTTGTTAAATAATCTGATCCAAAAATGAAATATTATTGACTACTCCAATATACTCAACAATTAAAATATTCGTGCAACTTGAACTAGTCAGGATTCTCACCATTAAATATTATCAGTATATGCTGTTTTGTGTAAGGACCCGGCCCTCCAAACATGAAACATTTTACACAACTCAACCATGTCACATTTTTGTCGATTGTGCCTCAGCATGGCTAGGTTGTTTAGTTTAATCATTTTCACCATTCAGACAGTGTTGTTATGCCTAGCTGGGCTGATCCAGTAGTAGATTAAAGTGTGAGATGTATTCATATGTATCATTCCTGTTCTGTTACTCCATATACAGTATAATCATCCTTACCAAAACTAATGCTGGTTATGTTGTTTTTGAATTTCTTTCTCATCTCTTATAGGAACTCAACATATCTTTTAGACTAGCTTATCTTGTTTTTTTTTTTTTTTAATTAAATGTAATCTTACTAATTTAATCATATGATGGTGCTTTCTTGTTACTCCTTCAAGAACCAAGAATGGCCAAAATATTATCTATTCTATAAGCAGCAGGTGAAAAGGGCGGATATTTGAGCTTGGGCAGTGTCTTTAGGAAAAGGGCCTAAACTCTGTTTTGAAATCTGACCTAAAGTCTGCTTTGAAATCTGGACCAGTAGTTACTTTCTTTAGATGAGCACCGGCAGGCACATGTTCACCTGAAACTGGTTGTACTTTTTTTTTGGGGGGTCAGCAATGGCTTTGCTTTTGTGGGAAGCAGTTTTGGGTAAAAATTTTGTATTAGCAATCTAAGAAAGCGGAATAAAATTATTATTGACTTCTGTTTTATGTGCAAGATAAGTTGGGAGAGCTGAGTATCTTCTACAGCAATTCTCAGTTGCTATATAGATTTTGGAGTTTGCGTTTTCAGTGGCTGGGATAAGTGGTTATACTCTAGTCTGATATTGAACCTCTTGCTTGTTTTAAGGACTATAAAGAGCAGAATAGAGCCGTAGGGGACACAGTTCTTGTATGGTTTTTTGTGTTGCATTTTCGAGGAATGAAATTCATGGGCTTTTGGATATAATTAGCTCTCCAATAATGAAACTGAAGGCGGCATTTATTATTTCACCACATAAATGCGATCTGGGTGTTTTTCTTTTCACTCTTTTTACAGTTTTTAGTTTTTAAATGTAGACATATTTTGGTGCTTTTCTTGTATGCTTCCCATGTCCTGTGCCTTTATCTGCGTTCTTTTCTTAATATAATAAATAACATTCTTTTTTTAATAACTAAATTATGCTGTGTAAAGTTATATTTGATAGTTACATGCTTATTTTGAAGTTTTAAAGACTAATAATACATGTGTTTCTCATGATTGAAAAGAAGATTCATTTTATTTATATCCTTGTAGCTATCTACCTGAGGAGATGAGAAATCCTGCAACCTTCAAATGTAAGCTCATCCTTGACTAATGTGGCCTTTCCTTTCAATGCATTCCTGAATATATTGGTAATTGATATAGATTTTTGTGCAAACATTTTTTTTCCTTTTATGTGGGGGATATGCTTTCCTTCTTACAGTTTGTAGGATTAGTATATCTTGCAACCTGTAACTTTTGAATTTCTTTTATTTTAGGCAAATTCAGAAGTTTATCATTGATTCTATTGCCTAATACTGATTCATAGATTTAGTGAACTCTGAAATTTTTGTGTGTGTACCTTTTTTAGGGATGCTACAAAACCCACAATATCGTCAACAACTTGATGACATGCTGTAAGTTCCTTTTTGTGTTTTCCATTTTAATCCTGTTAGAAGCATGTTTTCTCACTTTGCAGAAATTGGGCATTTGTGTTCTCAATTCATTTTATATGGTTCGTGATGTTGCCCCTGTTACAGTTGATAATTGATATAGTTGGGTGGTTCATCTTGATTCATATATCGCCTCATACATAGCATTTTTATTATTAAGTCATATGATATGCATCTCTTTCAATTTTTTCTATTTTAATTTTGTCGACTGAAGAGGATAATGTACTTTTGTTACATATAGCCAATACAAGTTTATAAGGTTACATGTTTGTTCTGTTGCACCAATATATCTATTTTGAACTTTTTTCCTTCAAACTGATGGGTGACTTCAACTTGGGATGCGATTTAGTCCTTATGATATGCCTCCTGCACCATTTGACATACTGATTTAAAGAAGAAATATTTATTCAAAATATTAGCATGTCAAATATTTGTCTAGCCAGTTACTATCTTTGTCTTTGTCTAGAACACTGGATTTTTTAAAATTTTATTGGGTGCGATCTTTTTGGTTGTTTGGGGGTGTGTGTTTAGTTTGGTAGAAAAGATTGCATGTGATATTGACTAGAGTAGTAAAAAATTTTAATTTCCTTTCTCTAATTAACTTCTTTTTTCTTTTCTTTTTTTCAGAAATAATATGGGTGGAAGCAGTGAATGGGATAATCGTATGATGGATTCATTGAAAAATTTTGATCTCAGCAGTCCTGAGGTTAAGCAGCAGTTTGGTAAGTTTAAAGTTGAAAAGAGTTCAATGAAACAGCTGCATTTAGTTTTTAGCAACATTCACTTTCTGGATTTTCATTTTTTTTTTCATTTTCTTATTTAAGCTTATAATGGCATTGGCCTGAATCTGTTAGGCCAGTCTTACAAATCCAAAATTATCTGTTCTTCTGGATTGATTGATCTGGTCATCTTGACCATGATATTAAAACTCAAAATCAATCTTTTGGTTGTTTATTTCTTTATTATTTTAATCGGTTTTTGCATGTGAAATGTTATGGTCGTTAATTGTGTCTGCCCGGGATATTCTCGCTAAAATGGCATATTTTGCATATCTTTCCTCTTTCAACATCAATTCTGGTATGAACTAAATTTAGGATTGGCGAAGACTTAGTAGAGAAATTTTGAGTATTTAGTTGCTTCTTATATTGTGCTACCTTCTGTTAGTACATGCTAGCCTTGGCTAGCTGGTGAATGGATTAAATAGTATTACAAAATGAATGAGGCTGAAGGTATCCTTCAGCATTCAATTGATTCTTCATTTCATAGGAATTACCCTCAACTTCTAAGTTTATTATATATTTAAAGGAATTGAGGAAACAGCTCTGGATTTTAATAGAATTTAATACAACGCTGAGCCCATTGCTTCAGCAAAAAAAAATAAAAAATTGAAGAATAAAATATACTCTAAACTATTCTTTTTGTTATGCTCTAAACAATGCTTTTTGTTATACTCTTGGTCTTTTAGTTTGCTTCATTTTGGTAGTTTTATTGTCTGGACTAAAATATATGAATATACACATATGTACATGGTCCAGTATTCTTTTTCTTCTGTTTCGTATTAAACCATTTCAATATCATATTTTGCAGACCAAATTGGGCTTACGCCTGAGGAAGTTATATCAAAAATCATGGCCAATCCTGAAGTTGCCTTGGCATTTCAAAACCCAAGAGTTCAAGCAGCCATTATGGATGTAAATCTTTAGTGATCATTTAATATGATGTTTAGATATAATCTCAACTCTCTTAATGTTGTAAATGCTTTTTGCAGTGTTCACAGAATCCTCTAAGCATTGCAAAATATCAAAATGACAAGGAAGTATGTTTTTCTTTTTACCTCATACTGAATACTGCATGGATAGTATTATTTGCTCAAGTTTGTTCATTTATTATTTATCACTTGTTCATTCCTCCAAGTTAAATTGTCAGCTTCATGGATTGGAATTTGGTTATTCATAGAATACCTAGACCGTGGTATACATGTATCATTATGTTTTTAAATGAGTAAGTAACCATTGTGAATATTAACATTAGGTAGCTTCCTAGAATTCCATATTATCTGATGGAATCTACATGCTGTAGCATGCAATATCTGTATGATATCGTTTTTGTTCTTTTCGTAGGTTATGGATGTTTTCAATAAGATATCAGAACTCTTCCCTGGAGTGACTGGCTCGCCTTGATTGAGGTCACTATGTTACAGATGCTTGCTTGTGGGTCATAGATGAGTAGGGTGATCCAAGCTACCCTAAACCTTCAAAGCCGAGCCGAATATGGTCCTTGTGATGGTCATGGATAATGTTTTCTTTTCATAGGGGATTCATAGTGCCCCATTTTGAAGTATGACTGAGTGACAGCCTTGTATTCTGTGGACTGAGCTTCGAAGTTCCTAGTCCACTTCTCATGGCTAGTAATGTATGTAAATCTGATTAGAGGGCTTTTATGATTTTATTTTTGGTAGTGATGTTTATAGTTTTATGTAGCCAATTTATTATTAGCGGGTGGAATTATTGAGTTTACTAGGTCATATGCCTTATAAAATTGTACATTTTTTCATTGTTGAACTTCATCTTTTTGCCACTTTTTGTCAGTATTTCATATCCCCTCAAAACCTTCCCCAGACCTTTCTTGTAGTAGTGCAAATTTTATGTTGTCCCATCATGAAGTGATTAGCGATGAGGTTGTACGTCCACGAGTTGCGGAATCCAATCACAAGGCAATAAATCAATTGGATTACTCGGAATTTTCGATTCCAAGTTTCAAATTAGGGAGATTAAATTAATATTAATAAACCTATATATAATAAATCTGGTATTCAGTAAGAACAGTTATGCATCCAGACGTTGATAATCAGGGGGAAAATAATAATATTTTTTTGGAAATTATATTACACAGATGGATGCTCCTCAGTTTGAACTGTAACTGAGAGCCACAGATTTATATTGTAGATAAGATGTTATTGAGAGCTACCACAATATTATCATAGCACTTGAGCACACTTGATGCATCTTTGTCCCTCGCTGCGTAGTCTAGCTGCAATGTCCAATAGCAAAAATTAGTAGAAGGCTGTGGGATGGGCAAAACAAGGATAAGACTTGAGAGAGAGAGAGCAATAGTTAGTTGGTTACTCTGGTGACATTGTTGAAAAGATGAGAATAGAGCTTCCTCAGTTGGGGCCTCTCATTTGCAGGTTTGCTTTGAATGATGGTATATATATCCTGTTTCAGCAAGGATGAGCATTTTCTCAAAGCTTTCTGTGCTTCTTTCCACGACTCCAAATCTATTAGAGCTTTTACTTGTAATAAAGCACTTGCATGCCCTCTGATTCCATTCTCTGCCTCTTGAATTGACTGGTCAGGTGCTACAAGTCTCAAGTCCAATCCATATGCAACTTGTTGCTTAAACACAGCTTCTCTAAAAAAAACCATCGCCATCGCTGCTATTCTTCTACTGAACATGATATTGAATTGGAAACCTTGCTGGGTTTTGTTGGGCTTCTTTCTAGGCTGAGGACAAGTACAGGTGAACCTAGGATACAAGAATGGTAGCCTTGGCTGCAACACCAGCCATCTTAATTCCATTGCCCTCCCGATTGAATGTTGATGTAATTACGTTTCAAATAGAATCTTCCTTCTTCCTGCAAAAACATGTACAGCTCTCTCTTAGGCAAGAAAAGTATTCTAGGATAAGATTAAAAAAAAAACAACATAAGCAGAAGCCCACTTCACAAAACATAAAACTCTATGACTGTTATGATCATGAAGCTGGCAAAACCTACAAAATTTGGTTACAGCACACACACACAAAATAAACTATTCTTTCATATTAGCAGGCCAAAGAAATTCACAACTCATGAATGACCAAAAGCCTGTGTTCGGGGTTGGGACAAAAACAGCACCAGCACTCACATATGACCTCTTCAGTTTTTTGGTTACACATATTGCAATTTTGCAGTTCTAACAGTGAAAATATGGATCGCGAACTTACCAATATACCATCGCTTCACTTGAAGACCCAAAGAAAAAGGTAAAATTAAGCACTCTGCTATCTTAGTTCCTTCTCTTCTCCTCTTCACTTCCACGTGCATTTGCCTCTGCTGCCGTTCCACTCCACGTACGCTGCTAGTTCGACGCTCATTATTGTTGATTTGTTCGCCTTTTGTGGGAAATGGGCTTGGGCCAAAAAAGATAAGTGCCCCGACTGAGTTTAGGTTTCGTACTGCCATATCAGTTCAATTTTTTTTTTTGGGCCACTTTAACCAGTTTTCTAGGTTGTTTTCGAAACCGTTCTTTGTTCTTTCATTGTGAATTTTTGCAACTTGATCGTCTCTTTTTTTTCAGGTGCTCCCATATATATTAATTAATTTAATACAAAAAACTTAAGAGAGAGAGACATCAGAGTAGTAATTTATAATGAATTAAGGAGGTGGTAATTAATGGTATGTTGTGTATATGTAGAGAGAAGAAAACATTAATTGAAAACAAAGATACACATGGAGACGTACACATATTAAATGGTAATCAATAAGAAATTGATGTGTTTACCTTTGCTTTTTGAATTTTTCCATCTTCTCTACGATATGCTGATTTATTAGTATAAGTATCAAGATATATATGCTTATTTCATGCTTACACAATTCATTCATACATGTACATATAAATCCTTAATTTACATAAATTAATCCTCCATCGGCTGGATTAATATACTAATTGTCAATTAATGCATGCATCAATATATGTCAGTCTGTCTTTCTTAAGGGACGTCTCGTCCTGAATTTTCAGTCCAAAAAATACTAATAATATTTAAATCTGCATGAACCATGAATAAATTATAAATTATTTCATTAAGAAACATGTATATATATATATATTGACTTATATATACATATATATATTTATATATATTTTTGACTCAAAAAAAAAGAAAAAAGAGAAGAAATATATATATATATATATATATTTATATAATGCTACATAATTAATAATATGGCCGGTTTGATAACAAGGTAAGGCATTCAAGAGTTAAAAGAATTTCTTCAAAGAGAATCCGTACGTTCTCACATAATAAATGACAATTAATATTGTTCCAATAACGTACATGTTACAATGAGAAAATTACTAACTATTAATTATTCAATTGTAAAATCGTCAATATATATTAGAAAAACGGGGGAGATCGACTATATATGAAGAAACCTTAGGCCAAAACTAAGCAAACAATAAAAATACAAAAGACACATACATATTCACCTTCTTTTATGGAAATAAATAAGATATTAAAGAATAATAAAGATACATAATTTACCTTACATATTATGAGATTCGATTATTTCTTTAAAATTAAAGTCGGAATTATATATAGAATGTGTTTTTGGGCAGCAAGAGAAAAAGTTTTTGTCTTGGACTTCTTTAACTTAAGAAAATTAACAGTCTTTTACATATAATAAAATTTAAAATTAAGTTTTGCGACAGAATATATTATCGTACGCTAAAAGCTAATTAAATAGTAAAGCATCCTACTTACAAAATTTAACATATAATTAATAGAAATGGGAAAGAGAATACAAATTAAGGAAATTAACCAGCAACAATTCACCCAAATAAATCTCTTTATTGGAAACAAACATTGACATGACAAATAAAATAAAAAACAGCGTCATTAAAAACAAAGGACTCGACCTGCACGCAGCATATAACTAGATAGATCATATTACGAAGTAAACTACTAGTGCCGGGTGCAATCAGCCGGTTGAAAAGTGACGGTCCGTCCAACGCGGTCATAGCCAATCAAGAAATTATTCTGCGACAAATTGCCATAGATTGCCAGAGATGAAGCACTCGCAAACGTAAAGCAAACCTCCGAATCAGCAGCCTCAATAAACAAGTTGCCCAAACTCAAATTCACATCCGCACCCTTGAAATGTACAGTAACATCCGGAGCTCCGATTTGTTGGGGATCACTGGCTTTAAAGCACAGACCCAAGCCCGACGTTGGGTTGTCTATCCGCGTTGCATTAACCGCATTCACCACCTCAGCTTCCAATCTCGAGTAAAAATCAGGTGGAAGAAGCGTCAGAGTTGTTCCCGAATCAATGATAATGTTACCCTCCTGCACCGACGAACCCTCAGTGAAGGGAATTCTGGTCCTCCCTACGCTTATTGCTTCCAGTGTAAGGAAGTAGAACGTATTAGGTTCTCCTGCAACCAAGGGAGTGGACACTGCACCCTTTCCCGAAACGACTGCTTTGCTACCGAAATTCAATTTGCTTGTAGTGTCATTTGAGGAAGAAGAAAAGAACGGCACCAAGCAGTACGAGAATTTTCCAGATATTGATGAACTAATCTGGGTGACGAGGGACGCTGTTCCTCCTCCAAGGCCAATTATGCCGGACTCTTCGGGTTGGAACGACCCGCCGTTATTGTGTCCGCAGCCGATGATTGTTTTAGGGAGGACGACGGAGCTGCTGGTAGTGGAAGCAAGGGTTAGAGTCTCTGTCGCAATGTCTCCATTTGTGAACGATCCGTCACCGTAGTTGGCAGAATATTCACAAACCGCTGTCGTGCTGGAGGAGGAGCAAGTGGTTAAGTCAATTGAAGTGCAAACACTTGAAGAGCAAGAAACAGTTTTGTAGGTGGAGGATTTGGAAGAGTCGAAAAGAGGGTCCTTTTGGGTGTAGCAGCTGGTGCAAGGCTTGCACTGAGTCCATATAAGATCGCTACCTGTATCGGCAATGGCTAGGATTTTGACAGGAGGTGTCCCTAGTGCAAATTCCATGAGATATTCAGCACCGCTGGCCGTTATATTGGCTTCGGCTGCATTTGTAGACACTGAGGCTGATGAATTCTTTGTTTTGAAAAAATGATTGGCGCGGTTGATGGAGCGGCGCACAGCGGCGGTGATGCGCTGTGTGGGCGTGAGAGTTGGGTTGTAGAAAGGTGACTTTGGAGAATCACGGTGGATTAGCTCCAGTGTGAAGCCCTTAACAGCCTCTGCGACTTCAGGGATATTGGACACACAAACCAGCAACAATATTAATATTGCAGTAGTACTACAACTTGCCATTGCCATGATGATCACTATCTAGTACTCTTTTCACTACAAGTCTGATGAGTCTGTGTAGCTTATACTGATCAGAACATGGTGGGGTTGACGAGTATATATAGAGGGGTATAAGGGAAGGGAATATGAAGCCTAATTAATTAAAAACAAATTCAGAGAAATCGTTTATTTTTTCTTTATGTACACGTACGTGTGAATGCAATGTTAATTAAGAGTTGAAATTTTAGGAATGATTTGTTGCCTAATTAGTTGACGTATATTTGTTTCCCTTTACGGGACGATCTTCAGTGATTCTCCGCTGACTTGACTAGTTAATTATAAAGATTCAAATGACTCAATATGCATGCATGTGTACAAAAGTCAATTAATGCAAAAAGAAAGGAAAAAATGAAGAAGTAAATTTAACACTAACGTATGGATAGATTAGGAAAAACCAGCTTTTAATAAGCACAAAGGAATCTGCATGTTTATGTATGTGTATGTACGTAGTGAGCTTTTAATATTTCTTAATTAACGTGAGAGAAACAGTTAATAAGGATATCATGCATGCACGCTAATAGTTTTGTTTTTAAGTGCATGCATGCAAATTTAATGAACCAAATATGGCATAACTAAAAATAAAATAAGCATGGCTAGCGATGAACAGGATATAGCAATGATTAATTAATTAGGTGGGTGCAATATAATCACTACAATTTATATTTGAATTGTTTACTGCTTTGATTTGGGAGTTACAATCCTTGCATAGTTGGAATTTACGATTTTCCATATTGATTGCTATATAGCCAGTTGGTCGTCACTATGTACGTATTATATATGTCATCAAATTTTCAGAAGGAAACATGTCTGTAGCCTAGTACCTAAGTTATATATATAATTTGGAAACAAGTATATTATATACATAATTTGCAAACAAGTATATATGGAATGCTAAATTGGTAAATATTTTTTTGGATATATTTGTTGCATAAAAATGTTTAAATACAAAGTCAACTGGGTGTCAAACTAAATTACCAAATTTAAGTTTATAAATGTAGTGTAGTGCAGCCAGCACCATATATAGGATATATGGTGTACTTTTTTTGGAAGAAGGTAGTTGAAACTTGAATGAAAATATTTAATTGAAAAACCTTATCATTCCATCAAAAAAGGAAAAAAGAATGTAGTATGTACTGCGTAGTATCCCCGATATTTTGCAAGGTGCACCAATACTTTCGCTTCTACATTTGATGCAGTACAGCCCTCTGCCACCAGAGGTCACAAACACCGGACCCATCAACATACGTGGCAGTTGGTGATTGGGTTTATCCTATTACCGTGGCCATTAGCATTTTTCTACCTGTAACGCTAGAGCTGTGGAATTTATATCCTAAAGAAAAAGATCCTATATCATCCTTCTTCATTCTCTATGTTCTTTCAATTCTCTCCTCTTGCTTTTATTTCCTTTTTGCACATGACATTTGACACATCTGTGTTTTGACTTGGATTATGAGAGACGCAGAAATTTTCCAATATTAATGAGAACACGAGTAAACTATACCATACTAGGTGAAGAGAAGCACTTTCCACTAGCCCATTCGGTTCAATCTCAAATTGATCAGTAATTCATAACACAAACATTCATGCTCAAATTGATAAGGTAAACTGTTTGTCTAAACGTTAGCAAGGATTCTGATTTCCTCCATTTTGAACCCCCATATCAAGAGCACTGCATGTATATATCTCAATTCACCATATTACATATGCAACACTCACTAATCTCACAAACATGACAACGTTGGTCAGTTTTCCAATACATTTTCAGAAGAAGAGGAACACTCTTCCCTCTACTTTGTGATAATTTCATCTTAAATTTCCCTCACCCTGCTGCCGAGCAATGGAAGCTGATAGAATTCCGAGGTCACGATTTAAGTACGTCAATGCAGATTCACATTCTGAGATTATTCTTGTGACAGAAGAGGGCTCACCCGCAATTGTTTCAGATGATCCAACAGCAAGAGCTGCATGCGAATCTCTAAGATTTCTCAAATTCCCTAAAAACTGCAACAAAAGTAGGACCCAAAAAAAGACATGGTCATTTATAGTTATTCAGATACTAGTTTAGAATAGTAACATCATAAAATATGGGAGTCAGCATTAAATAATTAGTTACTTTTAAGCATCATAATGTCAAGCAAAATATAGAAGTTAATCGAAGAAGGTCCTGCACCTACTCTCTCCAGAGTAGAGTGCTGAGAGTTCGCATATATGACAATGGCCAGCAAATAAGATACTAATAAAGGGAAATGGAAGGTTGTGGGTCAAGCAGTGAATGTCATATTTCGGAACTCTCTTCCTCAAAGACACTCACTTACAAAACACTGCAGTATTGCATATTTCTCTGATCAAAAAACATGTAAAGATTCTCACTCCAGCTGCAAAATTTCATTTTTCAATAGAATCAAAAGATCCCCATCAATTGGTGTAACTAATAAATTGCCAGTAATATTTAGCTAGCCTCATAAAACATGTCAAGTAGTGGACTGATATGTATATAGAAAAGTGACCTTCAAAAGCATCTGGTATGCTTCCAACAGGCGATTGGCAGCTGGCCCAAACCCATGAAGCTGCGGCACCTCCATCATGTGTGTCCATGGACGAATTTCCTATATGCAAAATCATGGTTTTTCAGAATCAGCAAAAAACTTAGCTATAAACATGGATACACTTCCCTCCGCATCACTCTTCTCCCATCCCAAACCTCAAACTCCAGCCCCTCCACCAAACTCTCTCATATACGCACATAGACAAAACAATCAAGCAC
Source organism: Rhamnella rubrinervis (assembly GCA_007844105.2). Lineage (NCBI taxonomy): Eukaryota > Viridiplantae > Streptophyta > Magnoliopsida > Rosales > Rhamnaceae > Rhamnella > Rhamnella rubrinervis. Next base: position 18,296,235 of record CM017581.2, read on the forward strand.
GTAGAATTTTTCAAATCACAAAACAAGATGATACTCACATAAAAAAGCAAAAGATCTACTTTTCAATTTAAGGTGAAGGTGGAACAGAAGCATAAAACATAGTTGAGGCTATAAAAGAAGATATACGAACACTTCATAATGAAAGTTAAAAAATACAGCAAAAGAACAAAAAAAATTTAAACAAGGCATTAAATCTGACACAATAAAAGCATATAAATTTATCAACATTAGCCAGCATAATACTTCACTTCATTGCCACAAGTAGAACAAAGAAATACAGGAAACAATAGCTCAACCAAAACCAAATCAAGTGGAAGAAAGAAAAAGACCTTCGTGTAAATCAAGTTGAATGATCTAGCAGTTTCTAAAAAAGATTCCAAATGTGCCCGCAATTGGGATTCCACCTCTGTATACTCCTCATCTGGGTTATATGCATGCTAAATGACAAAAGCAACCAAAAAAATATCACAAGGTTAACCAACTGCAAAAAGCAAGAAGAGTTTAGAAAGTTGTCAAATTATATGTTGACAAACCAAAATTCTGGAAGTACCTACTGCCAGAAATTTCTCACAAGATTTTGGTCTAGTAAATAAAAATCATCACAATCAAACAATTAAGGCAAATTTCCTCAGACGAGCTAGGACACAGGTAGAGGCTATCAATGAGATGTCGTAACTAGAACTAGTTGGTGGTTCAAATCAAATCTTTCAATAGGAAGAATGTATAGTTTGAAAAGCTATTGCAAACTTTAGGGGCTTGTCCTTTAAATGGCCAAAAGCCTAGTACAGCTATCTTTCCTTCTATTGAAATCAGGTGGAGGTAGGTCAAGAAATCACATGCATTATGGAAGGAGGTGATCTGCAAAGATTCCAAGGAAAAAAAATACCAAAAATAGAGTACTTCTGGAATATGATAGAAGATCACGGTAACAGAAGGTCAAGTCAGGAACTACTGTAACATGATTTATGGAATCTGTTGAAGGATTCAGACCAAATAATGATGGTGAGCAATAGCAACTGAAAAGGATGAACACATCAATGATCCAGTTTTATTTAAATATTGACTGGTATATTAGAATCCATGTCAATATCATTATCAATAAAAATATACAGAAATGAAATACATATATATATATATATATTTATATAAGCAAATATATAGAGTCTCAACGACTAGTTCCCTTGAAACTACCTTCAAATTATATTTCCCCTGATACTTCAACTGAGATAATATATCTGCAACATTGACAAATGGCTCAATCTCCTATTTACTGAACAGTGACGTCTTGAACAATGGTAATACTCAATCCAGATTGTAACAAAAGGTGGGTGGATAATTCTTAATACAAGATCCACTGGAGAAATAATAAGGTGAGGGGTCTCAAAGTTTAAATTCTGTAAGAAGCTAAGCCTTTTTGTTGTTGTTTTTTGTTTTTTTGTTTTTTTGTTTTTTTTGCTTGTACTGATTATAAGGAACCATATACAATAAAGACATCATAGATGGAACTGGGTGCTCATCAATTTATACGGTAGTTTTATTCTACTGAGAATAAACATGAAGTATTATGAGCAAAAACATTTCTAGGTTAAGAAACGAAGAGAAACCTTTGACGCCAAATCATCGACCTTCTGTTGAAGATTTAAGAGTATCTTTGATTGTTCTGCAAGCTTGGTCTCCAGCTCAGAAACATCATGCCTGAAATCAACTTTGATTAAAGGAATAGAATGTTACTACATCTGATGAATTAAATAGAAAACACAACTGATATACTCAACTCAACTGAGCATTGAATCATAACTTAATCCACTCATACAAGCTCCCCATGTAAGTATATATTCTCTCTTTTAGTATCTGCTATAACAAAAATAAAATAAAATTAAGGCCATCATTAACCAAGCTAACTCTCTGTCATCCAAGACATTTAGAAAGTTTGATAACTTGTTCTGCACAAAATATTTTATATTTTAGTACAATATACATGAAATTTGTTAATCAATAGAACAATCCACAAACTGGGAGCGTCTAAGACATATCTTATTTATCCGGAAAGGGCAAGCAGATTCTTAGATCTGGTTAGCATTTAAGATTTTTTCTTACAATGGATATATGGATTGAATCTGAACATCAGCAGGAAACAACTTGCACTCTTCTGAGAAAATTTGAGCTTGTTTCTCAGCAATGGAATCAATTAGTTGTATATCCTTTGTTACCTGCTCATCAATGCTGCAGAAATCACAATATAAACTAGATCTTAGGCTAAAGTAAGTATAAGGAATAAGCTAACAGGAGCACATGCATATTTGATAAAAAATTAGAAAGAGTCACAAAGATAAGTTGTGAAAGCAAAGAGTGAGAATTATGACAACCTCCACTCTGGATTATCAGCATAGATGCTTGCCTCAACAAGATCTACAATAAGACGAAGCATTTCAGTGCGATCTTCATAGCTTCCTCGCCCCTGAAACATAGTGCATTTACCGAAAGGTTAAAAAGAAACTAACTCCAAGACCAATTAATAAGTTGAATGGTTTGCTTCCATTAAAATGTCAAAACCCAGAAACAGACTTGGATGACTTCTGTGTCTACGCTAGTTGTTATACCCAGAAACTTCGCGATCTCAGCCAAATCTGAAAAATGAACAACTACATGTATCGCACACTTTTGATCAAAGAAAATTGGAATTGGAAGGGCAATGGCACTGACACTTGCAATGGCTTACACTGAATGCGAGCAGTCTCTTCGTCACGATCCATAGTGTCTCCTTGTAAAGTTTGTTGAGAGAAGGGGGATTTGTCGCCCAACAAGCTGAAGCAGTTGCTCCCTCAAAGTTAGGAATGAAAATTCAGGAGCAAGGAAAAAGCAATTCATGTATTCAACAGTTACCGGAAGAAGAGCCATTCAAGAAGAGCATATCTCTCCATGCCAGCGAAGAGGAGGGACTGCGCAGGAGCATTAGCTCTTGGATAATTCAGCATTCCCAGTTTCCTCTGTATCTCTTCCATTTGCCTCGCTGCCATCCACTTCTGCTTCCCAGTAGCGGTAATGCACACTGAGGGAGAAATTTTTTAGCCGAGTACTTAGTCCCTTCGCTGTATTTTAACACCACCTGGAAAATTTTCTATGTCAACAGCCGACGAAAACCATATTATTCTATATTGCAATTCTTTTAGAAGCCAAGGCAACTTTAATCAAATTTCACTAAATCAATTTACAGAAAAACATTTTTTTTTTTTGTAAAAAAATTATAAATTCACTAATTTAAACTCCATATTAAATTCAACTCATATAAATTTTACAATAATAAACACTATTTATTTATTTGTGATTCTAGTTATTGAAAAATTATTATGACGAACTACTAAATATAAATAGGACCACTGAATTATCGAAGACACAGTCTCGAGAATATAAATATCTCTCTCATATACTAATCATAACGATTTACCTACCATGACACAAATTATTAACTAATGACTTTTCAAGTTCACTTTACACTAATTTAAATTAAATTAGTTGATATTTTAACACACACACACACATATATATAATTTTTTTGATGAATACACACATATATATAATGGTTTTTAATAAGATGGAAAATGGTTTTTAATTGAAATACATTTCTAAAATCTTTTCTGATGAAAAACTTTCAATACGATATTACCTATAAGCTACATTTTTATTTTTTATTTTACATAAAAAAGAATCTTAGGCAAGCAAATTTAACAGTAAAACAAATCGATCAAAGCATGAAAAAAAAAAGGACACTCACCGTCTCAAGGATTGATCAGAGTTATACAGAAAAAGCGAGATATTTAGAGATCTGAGCGAGAGAGGAGACCGAAAAGCGTAGGGAGAGATATAGAAATCTCATAGAAAACTGGCCGTATAATTGAGAGAGAGGAGAGATTGAAATAGTTGGATTGCTTGTGTTTCATTATATATATGTAAAGATTTTCTTTTCCTTTTTGTTTTTTTATTATTAAAGATTAAAATTAATAACAAATAAAACGTCTTTGGCGTGCGTTTAATAAGTCCAAAAGCAAATGTATTATAGCAAGCTTGACAGTCTGAAGACAACATCCGTAACCCCAAGTGAGGTAAATAGTAATACAATATCTGTTGGTGGAGTGATTTGAGCTACAATCTCGTATCCATCTTAGTTGCATTTGAACTGAAAAAATTAACTCCCATCCTTGGCTGACCAAACCACTTACAAGGTTGACTTCCTAGTCCATTGATCTTTCTGGCAATACATATATACAATGTTTGGTGTATGCGCCAAGCAGTTGGAAATCTGATGTTTTACAAAGCATCCGAAGATACTTTGCCTTCTCTACTAGTGTGTTTCCGAAGATGATATAGAGATGTTACGTAATGTTCATTGACAGTACGTCTTTTACATTTCAGAGTGAATGCTTTACGGTTACTCATCTATTTGCAGAGTATACTCGTATTCTCCTACTTTTAAGAGCAGCAACAAAATATAAATATGTATATTTGTCATCGACAATGTGGTTAACTCTATACTGCAAGTTCTCTTTTGAACTTCTACACTGTAAAGACCACCAAAACAATGCAAAGATGTCTATTGATTTTCTAGGATGAGAGGAACAAACACATATCTTTCATTTGTATCTCAAATGTATAAGATTTCGACATGTTATTAAGACTTTTCAAGATGCACATAACAAAATTTGGTCCTCAGAAGAGGATTGTGGCCGACGCCGGTTCATTTCAAAGCGATTATAAGCGGGCCTTGTTCGTAGGAATAGCAAGAAGCTGGAAGCCAACCCCAAGATGGAAAAACACCCCCACCATATAAACGTCTGCCAATAGCATTTCCTGCCCATGCAAATTGTTGCTTCCTTTAATATGCTCATCTCTAGAGTCGTACTACTCGAGCTTCCTTCGTTAAAATCATACACTAGAGCAGCAAGAAGCCCGTAGAAGAGTGAGCCAATTGGAATGTTGGTGATGAGGATGTTGTGGTTCACTGCAGCGCTATTTGGGCCAAAGAGCTCTGACGTGATTGATACTGCAGCTGAAAACACAAAGCCGGAGCTTATCCCAATCAGGGCTGTACCAGCATATAATGCTACCTCACCACCTGACGCAGCCAGCATAAATAAGGCAATTGGTGTTGGCAGTAGCGCAACTGCAAGCCACCCAGTCCTAGGGTAATACACCCTGCTGCATATGTATACATGATATCCCAACCGTCAGGCTCCGTTTCTTTTTCTCTTTTTGTTTCTTTAATACCCAAACACATATATTGTATAGCTCTGGCTTGTAATATATAATTAGGCAGTCAAATGACAAATACTTACGCACTCAGAAAATCAGGAGCAGCTGAAAGCAGACGGCCAAAGAAGGAGCATGAGGAGTAGATCGTGACAAGAGAACTAGTATGGTGACTGTATCCAAGTGATTGTGAAATCTGCCCAAGATTGTTGCTGTAAACCAGTCCCAATGTCCCTCCACAAAAATACGACACAAAATATAGCCAAAAGTCTAGGCAACGAAGTAGTAGTCCAGCTGGATGCTCCTCACCCAGCATAGTTACCCTATCCTTCTCCATTGCCCTTCTGAAATAGCCTTCCTTGTCTACTACTGTTACTACTCCATCAGAAGTGCAAGAATGATCAGCTGCAATGAGCTCCTTATGAAACTCAAGGTCACCATCAGGTTCAAGGTCAATGAGTTCCTTATTTAAATGGGAGCCAAAGTGGATGTTTGGACGAGCACACTCCCTAGCACATGCAATACCAGGCACACATAGGGGTAGAACTAAAAAAATAACAGCACCCACAAGGAGAATACGGTCTCTTTCTAGATTGGAGGATAGGGAGTCAAGGAAAAGGAGATAAAGGCCGGTGATGGCAGCTAGAATGTAAAGGCAAAGAAAAATGGAGTCAGTATGACGACTGGCATTGGAAGTGGATATTAGTGGTGAAAGAGGGGGTTGATAGGTAAGGACAGGGATAAGCGTGAGGATGGATACAAAGAGAGGTACAACTGCGTTTAGAATGAGGTAAAGGGAATGATCGTTTGGGTCAATTGCATTGGCAATAAGGGTATACAGTGCTGCACTTACCCCATTGAAACTGACAGTGAGAGACAGAGCAAGTGGTCGGCTGGTTTGGAAGTTTCTGATGCATAGCACATAGCACACTGTGTTGAACCAACAGATGCTGCACCCACCCAAGAAGCACAGCATGAATACCTGCTCCAATAATCAACCAAACAATCATACACAGACATATATGCATGGTTACAGTGGCAAGAGCCAAGAGGCAATCGGTACATATATAATAAAAAAGTCAGACAACTCTGGGCCTCTGCAGGCCTAACACGTTCTCCCCAACAATTGTTGATTTAACTGATGTTTGGTTGGCTTTATAGTTAAGCATTATAGAAGAAAAGTGGAATAAAATGTAAAATTAATTATAACTATACATGAAGAAGGAATATGGGGTGTATGCATGCACTATAAAGGACATACTATGGTATATGTGCATATGAAGTGAAGGAATGGCGTTTTAGGAAAGGATGCTCAAGTAAAATGGAAAATTTAATGAAAATGGCTTAGCATTGGAGAAACTATGTGCATTAAGTAATCAACCAACACCTAACGTCAGTTGCTCCAAACCAATTCCTGCCTTCAAGTCAGAGTTCATTTGATACTTGGTGGGTAAAGTTTGATGCCTAACTTTGTATTGTAATCCCAAAACTAAGTTACTATATGTTCAGTTAGTTAAATGGATTAAAAATAACTACTCTGAAATTGACAGATTGATATAATGGTGTTTCCATGTTTCTCTTAAATTAACTAAGTATTGATTAATTAAATAATTTATGACATCAAACAGAAAAAAAAATAAAAAAAAATGAACATTTTAACAAAAAAATAAAAATGAACATGATGTAAGCGACTCTGGTTGTTCTTGGTGGAGAGGGTATAGAGGTTTACTAATTTTTATAAGGAAGATCATTAACTTTCACTGGTTTTCCTACAAAAAGGGGAAAGTAGACTAAAATTAACAAATACAACTTCCACAAAATCATAATTAATATAAAAGACTGAATGCAGCATCCAGAACAGTTAAACCGAAAGTCCGATGCATGTGAGGTACGAATAAATTAGAAACCATTAAAGTAAAGAAATACAACACATTATATTACTTGGATGTAAGAATAATTAAATGAAAGAAAAAAAGGAAAAAAAAAGAAAAAACAAAATACTGACCAGGGAATAAGGCAAATATATGAATCTCTGAATGACAAGCCATTGAAGACCATAGCCAAAGAATCCCATAAAGGCGGCCATGAACATGACGACCCACAATGGAAAATACAAAAGAGAGACCCCTGAACACCAACCTAAAGCCTTGCCCATATCAGAGGCCATAGAAAGATAGTTGAGCTGTAGCTGAGAAATCCCAAGCACCAGTTTCAGGTCGGAGGAGTAGGAGGAGAAGTCGAAGTTTGTCCCCGTGAATGCCTGAATCCAAATTGTTGCTACCAGTATCATCCATTTCCTCGATTGTCCACCTCCCATTAGTTGATGTCTCTCTTCTATTAAGATTCTAGAACAACTGCTTTTGCTAGAGGCTCCAGAGCCTAGTTTATAGAAAAGTTGATCGGGTTTGTTCAGGTTGCATGTATATGATATGAGAGAGAGAGAGACTTGGGATCAATCAAGGGCTAATATTGGTATTTATGCTTAGATTGTTGCTGTTGGTGGAGGTGGCCTCATTTTTATGCTTGAGTTTCTCTGGATTGTAGATTGTCTCTCTCTCTCCCTCTCTCTCTATTCTGCTTTTCGTAGCTAATTGGAGATGGCGAGTGGGCTTTTCTTTGATTATCACTCAATCATTTACTGTTATTAAATAATAATCAATCATTGTCACTTGCTGAAGTAGGTAGATTTGGTATTTATGTTCTTTTGTATAAAAAATAAAAGGGATAAAAGTGTGATTTCCAAAAAATATATAAGTTGACCAATATTTGAAAGAAAAATCGAAATACAAGAGCTATTTTGAAATTTATCACTATTTATTAAATACTATTATAATTAAAATTATAATATGGATAAATATTTGTAATTAAAATTAACGTTTTTATTTTTTATTTTTATGTTGAATTGAATATAATTTAGTTTAAAAATGAATTAGAATTTATTATTGTTGATTAAATTAGTATTCAATTGAATATAAATATGAAAAAAAAGAAAAAAAAACACAAGCATTGTACGAAAATATTTTTTTATATGGTGTTCGTGAAATTATTTTTATTTAACTTTTCATTATAGTAAAACAAAAAAATTAATGAATTAAATGAAGCAAATTATACACAATTTAAAAAAAAATAAAAATAAATAAAAGGGTTATCAAGCATTTTTAATATGTGTTGTTTTTGTTCACCCAGTATAGAATTGGGCACATTAAATTGATGAAACCTTCCAAAATTGGTATTTAGTATAAATTTATCAGTAATATTGGTGGAGGGCGGCTCCACGTATAGGGAGGGGGGGCTTGTCTAATCATACAATCATACACTTAAACATTATTAAAAATTAGAAAAGAGAGATTTTGTTTAAAATATAAAAAGGAGGTGGACACAGTGGTGTTGTTTCTCCAATCGCGCATAAGACGAGAGAGTGCATATGGAAACTGTAGTCACAGAGTAGCGAGGAAGACAGAATTACAGACAGAGAGGAATAGGAGTAGGAATAGGAATAGGATGGAGATAGAGTTGGAGGAGCGGGTGAAACCGTTGGCATACAAAGTGAAAGCCATGTCTCGGGAATCGCCATCTCAGAAGGCCGCTCACGTCCTCGACGCCGACCTCCGAACCCACTGGTCCACTGCTACCAACACCAAGGAGTGGATCCTGCTGGAACTCAACGTAATTCAGTCAACCCTAAGTATTTCCCTCTTTATATTTCTAACCCACCATTCTCATCTTCCTATACCTCGCTCTGTCTTTACCATTTTCCAGGAACCTTGCTTGCTATCTCATATCAGGATTTACAACAAGTCCGTGCTCGAATGGGAAATTTCTGTTGGCTTACGCTTCAAGGTTTGCTTCTTCTTTTTCTCTATTTTGCTTTTCTTCCTTCAATTATTGGAATTTGTTTCTTCTCCTATCGCTGCATGCTGAGGAATTGGTACAACGCCATCTTTCTGGAGGTTACTTGAGATCCACCGTTGTACTTAGGATTGCTATTTCAAATTTGCATGTGAATTTTATTTCATTGCATGTTTCGCAGTACAACATGTTGTATGCTCTCTTTTTTCTTCTCCTTAATTAGTATTATTCTTCAAATAGCCAGAGACGTTTGTGAAAGTACGCCCACGATGTGAAGCTCCTCGGCGTGACATGATGTACCCTACGAACTACACTCCATGTCGCTATGTGCGAATATCTTGTTTGCGGGGAAACCCTATTGCAATTTTTTTCGTTCAGGTAATATACTCTAGTTGCAAGTTTTTGTGGCTTTATGCTATCAGTTCGTTTTATTTATCTAATGGAATACGCTTGGTCTAATATGCACTTTCCATTAGCTGCCAAGGACTTTATTCTCGTTCCTATTTCAGATAAAAGTTTATCCAATAAAGCCTCATTTTCTGCCGATAAAATATACTTGTTTTCTACAAATTTCTAGGAAATTTTAGAGTCCTCATAATTAAATTGCAGCAGTGAATCTTCTAGTTTGTAAGCTCATTTTCAGATATCTTGTGGCTCTGTTGCTGTTAGATTGTGAGAAGCCAGGATTTTGATGGATGAAAGGATTGATTATTTGATGGATGAGAAAAGCTCTTTTGGGGTTCTCCATATCTTTTTTGTACTTTTCCCAGTACTTTTGAGAATTGCATGCTTCCTAGATCAAGGGTAACGGAGAGAGCAAGATAAAGTGCTAACAGAAATGCTAACAAAATTTGGCCTTAAGGTCAATGATATAACCTCATTTATTTAGGTGAATGAATACCTTTAGGATTAAGGCATTTATGAATTTTTTTACCCTAATAGAAAGGCATTAGGATTTTAAGTCTGCATAAAGTCTTTCCACTCATGTAAGGCAGCACCAAGAATACATTTGGAAGTATGTCACTGTTTTTATTATCACATTTTAGTACAAAGTGTCTAAGGTATCTTTTCGGATTCTTGCATAGGTGCATGTTATTGTTGCTATGTCTATGCAAATGTTAGTGTCATGAGCACATGTAAATTGAAAATGATACAAAAACATTTACTCACCCATCACCTTGTACATGTCATGACGTATCAGTGGAGTGAAGTTTTAGATTTTTCTACAAGTAACTTTTCCTAAACGATAATTTATAGCAAGCACACTTGCCCATCATCATTTGTAGGGATAAATGAATCTCTTTAAAGATCATTTGATGCAAACTTTCTAGCATTTATGATTAACTAATTGAGCAAATCCACTGTTGCACTATGCAATTTGTGGAGTAAAAATGTGCAATTATAATTCTAACAGCAGAAACCATTAGCTTGCTAATTTGATTCCCTTAGTTTGTGGTCCTTTTTTTTTGGGCCCCTAGTTTGGTTGTCGCCTTCAGTCCTTCATCTGGTTTGTTATAGTGTTTTAGATGCTACATAGGGAGATGTAGCGTATCTTCCTGGTTACTTTTGTTTGTATATCAGAATCTTGTACTTGGCATCACTTGATATTGTACTTTGTATGGTAGCAGTTGAGTTTTTTGCTGAAGTGACTTGGTTGTGGACGGTGAGAAAATTTGTGATGTTATTTGGATTTAGAAGTTGGAAATTCATTCAGGGGTTTGAGAATATTGAACCTTTAGGTTTTTAACCATAAACAATTGTTGAACAGCTTTATAGGGGCTGAAGAGGATTTTAAAGATTAAACTGGACGATATTATTGCATAAATATGAGATTTGGTCGTAAATATTAATGAATGTGGTTAACAGAATATGGGGCATGGACTTCTTGAATATTATACTAATGTTTAAGGGACTGAGGAACACAATTTTTTTTTTTTTTTTTCCGGCCAGTTGGGGGCGGGGAGAGGGGGTGGGGGTGGGGTGGGAGGGAAGAAGAAGAAAAAAAAGTGAAAAAAGAAGAAAATAATGTAAATAAACAAATTGGAGGAATTAACTCCACTTCTAGATTTTTGAAAAGGGCTTTGAAAAGACAAAATATAGAGCCAGAACAGTATCTCTCATAAATGCTGTGGAGGATCTCAATTTGATTCAATCTGTTTGAAGAAATTTGCTTTTATTCTTGTTCTCTATATAGGCAGGTTGTGTATGTATACATCATTTTTATCTCATTCTTCTTGCCAGTCAAGTTGTTTCTGACATTTCTGCTTTGCAGCTAATTGGGGTTTCGGTGGTTGGTCTTGAACCAGAATTTCAACCAGTTGTTAACCACTTGTTGCCACATATTATATCTCACAAACAAGATGTGCATGATATGCATCTTCAGGTGGATCACATCATCAATGATATCTATAAAGTTTTACTTTGTATTTTGTTCTTGTGTTGTCATCTCTCTCTGATGCTCATTAGTTTGTAGTTGCTTAAAGACATGACAAACCGGTTGCTTGTGTTCCTTCCCCAACTTGAGGTATATTTAGTTGTTCCAAATTTTCCTTTCCTTTTTTTTTTTTTTTAAAAGCTTTTCCTCACTTTTTTCCCCCCTGTTTTCCCTATTTATTTTTATAACCGTATCTTATCCATTTCCTTTTTCTACTGTGCAGACAGACCTTAACAGCTTTTCAGATGCTGTTGAGCCTAACTTACGTTTTCTCGCTATGCTTGCTGGTCCCTTTTATCCAATACTTCATGTTGTGAATGAAAGGTACATTACCTTTCTTAAAATTTATTTCATCATTCTCTCACTTCTCCATCTTTCAATAACTTTGGACAATTGTATCTTGTGTGCACATTTTCTGTTTCCTTGTGTTTTCAACTGTTTGATTACCACAGTATACAGCTGGAATGCTTTTATATGTTGTTCTTCCTTTTTGAAGTCATATCGTTGCCATTCTCCTTTGTAATTTCACAGGGATTATTTAATTGAAGAAGAGTTTGAAAAAATATTGGCTTTCAAGGGTATAAATGGATGTAATATAAGGGGCATGATTTGAAATTTCGACAGGAAAATAAAGAACTGGATCAATAGCTGTTGTGTTACTTGAAGGTGCCCTTGAATAGTACCTTGAGGCTCTCTGTTAGTCGTAATTGACATGGTAGAGGGAATGATGAGGGTTTATTGATTATTTATATTATAGTGTAGTGATGATGGCTTTCAAAATTATATGCAGACTGAATTTGAAACCTGAGCCTCCAGGCAATCACGTAGGGAGCTTGTGAAATCTGCCTCTTTTTCTACTGCTTTGTTCGTTTAGCATAATAAAGAAAATGTACCATTATAATTTTGAGGGTGTCACCTTTAAATTATGCATTCATTTATCCGTAGAATGTCATATCTTAATGCAATTCAGCTCTAAATTTGAGCTCGAACCATTAAACTTTCTTGCATTTGTTTTGTAGTCGAACCATCTACAGTTGTATAGAGGTGTAGCGACAAATTACTTCTATCCTTTTACTTTTTTTTTTAAAAAAAACCTCCATAGGATCTAGTTGAATTCTTGATTTCCTTAGGAGCGTTCAATGACAAGTGGTGTAAAGTTTACAAACTTGCACCACATCACTGTTGGTGTACATGTGAACAAAGTTCCACATTGGCTAGACTTGTGGATCCTTGAGGTTTAAAAGAGGCTTGGGTCAGTCCCCGCATTGGGTTAACCTTTTGTAAACAATCACAGGCCTATCTAAATGAAGATCTTTTCGGGTCCCTTCATCTGACTCTTTTTCCTTCATCCATTGATTTGTCTATCTTCTCAATCAGCATTGACATTGTAGTTTTGGTTCTCCTAGATTTTTGGTGTGGTAGCATCTTTCTGTTTTTGTGCTCTTTTTTACATGTATAAGCTACTCAGCAATATCTACATGTTTTAATGGCCATTAGCGGATTGATATTGTAGGGCGACAACAAAGTCTTCAGGCAATATCTGTGACACTGAAGTTTCGAAGAATTGTCAGCAGTCTTCTGCCTTGACTGTATCCTCAAACTTCGAGGTAGTCTCTGTGCTCTTTGTTTATTTACTTTCACTCCCTTCCTTATTTTCATTAATTTTAAATTTATAAGGACACATAGGTGCACTTCACAACAGGACTAGCCTTTTATGCACTGTTTGGTTTTTACTCTATTTTATTTAATTTCCCCCCATCCCAAAAAAAGGAAAATAAGTGACAGTATTTACTGTTGTTTGATCTGTTGTGATGATTTTAATGTCAAAATGTGTATTAACACATACCCTTTAAGAGGAAAGGGTATTTTTTATCATAATATATATATGTATACATTTGAGTTGTTTCATTAAATGTCTTGAAATTATATATTTATGTGTGTGTATATGTTGTATGTAGTTACATGTGTTTATGGTGTTCCCAGAAATTCTATTTCTAGTATGCTAATCATATATATTTTAAACATTAAAAAAAAAATCTGTAGGGCAAACTATGAACATCATTGTTAAATCAATTTACAAGTTCTAAATCCTAAACAATTAAACAGTCATATTTCAATCATTAATTTAATTTTTGATGGATTTAATCCTACATATTTGTATTGCAGACAAAAGCACAACACATTTTTACAGTACCCCAATCTATTTTACACGAGATATTATTTTGGTAAATCTTTTGTGTATCATACATATCAGTACAAAATGCATCATGGATCAAACAATATGTTGTGGTTTTAGATAACTTATGTTATATATATTTTTTTTGTCTGAAAGGATATGTATTGTGTATCGTACAATACCGACAACAATGTTTTTTTAAGAATATTGTATAATATGACATAAGGGCTGATAAATTTCTGCTGGATCTGTTGTTGCTACAGCCGCGGAGATCACGTAGTTCATCACCTTTCCTTTTATTGACATCCAGTTCTGTGGTGTTCCGTCAAGATTTGATTTTCATGCTGTTGAGAAAGGCATACAAAGATTCTGATCTGGGAACTGTTTGCAGAATGGTAATTGTTTTGGATCTGCTTATTAATTTTTGATTGCCTATTGACAACTGATTGATTATTATTTTTGCCTGCTACACTACTGCCTTCGCTCCAGGCTTCTAGAATCTTGCAGAAGCTCATAGAGCCTGTTACAGTGCAAGAAGCATCAGTATGTTCTAGTGAAGTCACTTCTGGGGATGAATCATCAAAATCTGAATTATTTAATCCACCTTCTTTAGTTGACTACTCAAACATGTTTGGTGAAGAGTTCAAGTTGCCTGATGATCAGTGTGACTCTAATTATCTTAATATCTTGGATTTAGCAGCAGTGGAGGAAGGGATTTTACATGTTCTTTATGCTTGTGGGTCACAGGTTAATTACAATAACGGTCCTTTTCTTTTCCCCCACCGCTGATTTTTTTTTTTTTTTTTTTTTTTTGGCCATTTTGATCTGTCAGTTGATGTGATTACTTGTTTCCTCAGCCTACACTCTGCAGTAAATTTGCAGGGAGAACTTCTGACTTTTGGTCTGCATTACCTTTGGTACAAGCGTTGCTTCCAGGTTGAGTATCATTACTAGAGTACTTACTGTAGTGACAAAAGCATAAAAATCTGTTTTGAGGTTCTTAACTCATTTTTTTTTTAAATTTCAAAAATAAAAATGTCAATTTCTCATGCACCTGAAACCTTAAGTAGGATAGGGTTAAGTTAACATTGAAACTGTGGATAGTCATAACTTTCAGTCTTTCATTTCTCTTAAATATAGCTCTCAATCTTAATTATCAATTTTAAATTCAATATTTATTTCTTAAAGTCTGATTACATGAAATATTAGAATTAGGCTTAAGGGAAGTGCTAATAGAACCAGTAGTCAAATTATAAATATTGACATGTGTATCAGTTCTTTTTGTAATGATCAATATGTGAGGAGATGATGAAGATTCCTAGAGTCATCTAATCATCAGAGTCATCTTAAACTACTTTGCTCTTTGTTTGTTCCCTTTGTCATTGCTAGTTCAATTAGAATGACTTTTGTGATAATTTTTTTATCGTAAATTATTCTTTTGGGTGTCTTTTGTAGCACTTCGCCCTTCTGTGGTCAGTCCTGACATTGTTGATGATAGTTTTTCTCAATGGAAACAACCTGTTGTGCAACAAGCATTATCTCAGGTCATGGTTAATGTGAATTCATTTTGTTTCATTTCTTCTTATTATTTTTGGTTCAGTAACTTTAGTGTCATATTTAAGTTATATTTAACCTTTGCATAGTTGCTGACCATTTTGGTTATAATTGCTGATTGTTGCAACTTTATTGCATAGCTAACCATTTTGGTTGTAATTGCAGATTGTTGCAACATCGTCATCATCATTATACCGTCCGCTTCTTCATGCCTGTGCTGGATATTTAGCATCATTTTCTCCATCACATGTTTGTCTCATGTTCATTATAACTAACAATTTTATTATTTCGTTTTAATCTGTAAACTCAATTGTTTTACTTTGATTGATCTTTTCGCTGAACATCCTCACCTTATTCTATCACCCTCTTCGCCGAAACAAAGCACCTGACCTCTTTTTTCTTCTTAAATGAAATAATCACCTTATTCAACCAGAACATGTACAAAACAGAACTCCTAGTCCCCAAGCAGAAAATGGGTTTTATAATGGTAGGCAAGTAACCAATGGTCTGAAGACAACATAACTAAAAGACAAGTTGACTAAAAAAAACTGAAAATGAAATAAAAATTACCAAGCAACAAAACTAAGTTTTGCATGTAATGCCAAATAAGATATCTGTTTGAAGTGATTTTGTTTATGAAACACACGAGCAGCAAAAGAAACCTTTCTGTTGAAAATCTAGTTTGGAACATGGTTACTTCTGTTGCAGATGAATAAGTTGGGTGATCAAAAGTTTCATATATTTCTCATATTTCCCATATTAAAATGTGCTGTACCATATTATAATCTGGAAAAGGGCATTCTAATTTGCTGTTACTTTGTGCTGCTTGACAATCCATGCTTTTACTAACTCCATAGTATACTCTCAGCCTTTCCTTGTAAACACTTAGCAGCATTCAACGTTTAATGTAGGCTGGTTAATTTAATAAAATGTTTTCAAACTTTAAAAGATTTGAGACTTTTGCACTTTAGAATTTTAACATTTGGAGAGGTAACATTAGATTTAAATCATTATTGTTTATTTGACTTAATAAAAAGTGACATTGGTGGTTCAGGACATTTGAATGGAAGTAAATGAATGAAACTTGTGGGAGTATTAAATTTATGTTAGATGATTACAACTAGTAAGAGTGTATAACCCACAAATTTATTTTTTCATGACGGAAATCCCTTAGCATTTAATTTAATATTTAGCTTTTCCCCCTTTTTTTTTTTTTCATGAAATTGTTTTTTGTTATCTTGTAGGAACTGTATTAAACTCATCTACTTTTACAGGCTAAGGCTGCTTGTGTTCTGATTGACCTGTGTTGTGGCGTGTTAGCACCTTGGATGACTCAAGTCATTGCAAAGGTTTGTCAGATAAAGCTTCCAATTGTTTTAACTTCTCGTAGTATGTGTTGGTAGTGGACTGCTGGTTTGTTTGTTGCCTATAATCTTCTTTTTTGGTTTTATTTCTTGACTTTGATCTGGATTTACTACAGGTTGATCTGACTGTGGAGCTTCTAGAGGATCTTCTAGGGACAGTTCAGGTACACTTGTTAATTATGTACAAGAATGTAAAAAGCATACTGTTCTTAAGTTCCATTTCAACTTGTTGAAGGCAGTTAAGATTTAGTCATATTCATAAAGATCAAACTTCATACATATGTACCTGAGGAGTTATAGTATGCAAATATAGGAATTATGTTTAAATTTCTCAAGCAACATGAATTGTGTACTGATTTGACTGGTGTCGGTTATTAGAACTGGAAGATTATCTCTTCCTTTTCTTAAGCGCTGCTCATTATTTGTAAAATAGTTTCAAAAGAGCAATATTCAGATAAAAGTCCCTGTACATCCATGTGTCATTAGGTGGAATCCAACTGATGGATTTTACCAGCCCCTTAAATCGTATTCATGCAAAAACATTTAAGAATGTAGTTTTTCAAAAACTAAGCTTAAATTTAAGTTCATTGCATGAAGATTGTTACTTTCATCCTTGCAGCATTTTTTTTTTGTGTAAATTTTCTATATATTACCTGAATTTTTTGTTTAATTTTGTAGTTTGAGGTATTGGAATATTTTTTTGAAACTATTACGACTACTAGCTTGATACACATAATAAGGTTCACTTCCTATTAGCTTAAGTTTTTAGGGATAGTGGTGTTTTAACAACATTTATTTTTGTAGAACATTTCTGAAGCTCACTTCTGCTGTTACTTTGTACAGAGACTATTTAATCTTATTGGTTGAATTAATATGTTGTTTTAGACTGCTCGCCATTCGTTGCCTCATGCTCGTGCTGCCTTGAAATACATTTTGCTGGCTATCTCAGGTCATATGGATGATATACTAGGAAAGTACAAGGTATTATTTCGTGCCTTAATAATTTCTCAGAGTAAAGAAAATTAAAATAGAAAAGATTGGGTTGGTTTTAGACTATTTGCTCTTTGTTATGGAAGATTGAAAAGAGAGAAAAAGGAGAAGGCTTCATACTTTATTCATCCAGTGAATAATATGTACAAGTCACAATTTATGTATGTTTTTCTATAACTAGGTTACAACTAAAGATAAAACAGCTATTTACAAAAAAAAAAAAAAAAATCTAAAGATAAAATAGCTGTACTCCTTATCTAAAATTCTCTATCTCTTGGACCCCTCCTCTGGTTAGGTCATAATATTTTCAATTCCCAACTTGTAACAAGGTGATAGAAATAAATTTTTACAGATTGCATTAATAAAACTATTTCTGATTTGTAACAAGTTAATTGAATAAATTTCTACAGATTGGTTTAGTAAAAATATTACCATCTGATTTTTTTTATTGATCATAAGAAGATATTTGAAGATCCTCTGTAAGATCAATAATCATCCTTTATCAACAAAAGAAAAGTTGACTGTCAATATATTTTCTAAGTAAGCTAATGTCAATATTTGAACCTTCTTGTGTAAGATCTCTATCCAATTTTTTATGCTTTGTGATTCTCCAAAATTGGACTAAGAGCCATATAAATGTAACATCTTATCTAGTAGGGTGGCAGTCATGTATAAGCGCTTAACTAGCAAGATTTAAATGTTGTAATGTCATTAAATTTTTCTTTATCTGGTCCATCGAATTATATACTAGGAATAATGAGCATATCTTTAGGATTGGCTTGTACTTTGTGATAAGAAAATTCCTTTCCTTTCATGAGCCATTTCTATATACAAGAAGTAACGAAGTTAACCAAAGTGTTTAATTTGGAAAGACTTCTGTAGTTGAGTTTTCACATCTACAATTCCTCCTAAATCACATCCTGAATCAATGATGCCCTTGGCATGAACAATGGATACAACTATACCTGATTGGGTAATGTTTTACAAATATTAAATAACTAGAGTGATAATTTTTTTTTTTTGTTTTGGTAGGAACCCATATATAATAAGTCCCCACCAAAATTTTCAAACCAAGCACAAGGGGATTGTCCTAATTAAAAGTTTGCCTTCTTTAAGTGACTTACAAGTCCATAGTCTACTTGAGGAACGAACACAAATGATTGGTCCACTTATACCTCTTGCTATAATCACCCTATGAGAATCCATTATTGATAGCAAGTTGGTACATAAACCAAACCATTCATTGCCGTGTGAGTTATCAAGTTAATTAAATTACGTGTTACAATGGGGAAGTTTCAAAATGTAATCAAATCCATCTTGAAGAGACTTAACAGTGAAAACACATACAATTAACTAGTTTCTTTTCTGCAGGCAACTTAGTGAACTCTTTGGGGTGTCAACTAAAGAAAAAATATATATGATCCATTATCCAAATTACATTATTTCTTAATACTTAACATTGTTTCTACTGAAAGAATGGAAGATGCACGCCTTGAACTTTCACCCATGTCTTAATTTGCTCCTTAAATTTTTTCTTTAACCAGGTCCGCCCATGAACTATGATATAATGTCAAATTGGTCCATCAAATGTATTGTTAGAGTTTATTAAGTTGATAGAGTAGCATTCAAATTACAGCTTATCTCAATTCTCAACAATATATGTTTAAATCAGAACTTTTTCTTTTTTGGTGAACAAACTTGATAAATGAAAATTGACAGGGAACGTTGACAATAAATATTTCATTTCCTTTTTTTATTGCTTTCATTCCAAAGAAAAAAGATCTAATTTAGACAAATTCATTATGTAGGTTGTCTATTTGAAATTTGAGTATTAGTTGGTCAATTTTGTCAAACTACAACAAAAAATGGAAGGAAGGGACCAATTTCACATTACTCCATGGTTAAGTGTGAAATTGCTTCGAAAGAAGTTTAGGAGGCAATCAGAATCACTTTATTATTATTATTTTTTTCCTGCAGTTTTCACTAAAAAAAATGCTTTTACCTGTTTAGCTTCTTGGGAATGATACCTACTACATCGCATTGATTGTGTGGAGATTTTATTGGTGCTATAAAAACTCAGCTTGTTTTTTATGTTGAAGAATGGTTCTGTTTAGCTTCTTTTCTGTTTGTTTCAGGAAGTTAAGCAGAGAATACTCTTTCTTGTGGAGATGCTAGAGCCATTTCTCGATCCTGCCATAGCCTCATTTAAAAGCACAATAGCCTTTGGAGATCTATCTTCTGCTTATCCTGAAAGGCAGGAAAGCAATTGTGTGTTTGCTTTCAATGTGATTCGCACAGCAGTACGAAAACCAGAGGTGTTACCTTCTCTTGAATCTGAATGGAGGCGTGGATCAGTTGCCCCTAGGTAATTTGTGCTCTGTTATACTTTCACTCAGTCTCTAGTCTTTACTTGTATGTTAATTCAATTTCCATCTTATTCAAATTCAAAATACCATGAATGTCTATATGAATATCAAGAAGAAATAAGGATCATCTATCTACTGCCTCATGGTTGAAATTTTTTTGTTGTTTCGTATGGAAATATCAGAAATACCCTTCCTTCATATAGGGCTTTCAATTTGAATTTGTGATCACATTTTGTATCAGACATTATTTTCTTCTGTTACATGGGATCGCTGATCAACATATATCTTCATGCAGTGTACTTCTGTCAATATTGGAACCTCACATGCAATTACCTCCTGAAGTTGACCTTCGAATATCTGCTATTTCTAAGTCATCAGAACTTGATTCAACTGGTTTATCTTCTGGCTCTCGTGGTGGGGTAGCTTCTTCAAAGTCAAACAACCAGGATGAATTGGATGGAAAGCTTGATCTTGTAGAAACAGCTGCAAAGATGGATATTTTTTATGATGCCACTCTTCTTTTTGCTCCTATAGAGCTGCGTAGCATAGCACTGACAAGTATTTCTAATGATACAAATGAGAGTAGCTTTGTCTCTACTCATGGGGGTGTCAGCTCAGAACCAAAGCTGGACCTTGAGAAAATTTTTTTGAACCAGTTTCATATTGACTTAGAATTAGATGCTAGTTTCACTGCAGAATACTTCAACTTACAAGCAGATTACTTTCAGCTTATAAACTATCAAGATTGTGAACTCAAGGCTTCTGAGTTTCGACATCTGGCCTTAGATTTACACTCACAGAATGAGATTGTGGTTGAGGGTCATGATGCAGCTATAGATGCTTTGCTCTTGGCTGCAGAATGCTATGTCAATCCCTTTTTTATGATGTCTTTCAAAATCAGTCCAAAGTTCAGGAACCAGATGAACTTTAGTGAGATTAGAACTCCAAAAAGTTGTAAAAGTTTGGAGCTTAGAAGGGTATCTGGAAAGTATAAAAGTGACTTGGAAAAAATAGCTTTTCTTGAAAAGAAAAGGGACAAAATCGTTCTCCAAATTCTGCTTGAGGCTGCTGAATTAGACAGGAAATACAAAGAAAAGGTGTCAGGTGTTGAATGTTGTTCGTATTCTGGTGGAGAGTTTGATGAAAATGCTGTTAAGTTGTCTCCTCTTGATATACACTCTACTGATGCAATCACCTTGGTTCGCCAAAATCAAGCTTTGCTATGCAACTTTCTGACTCAAAGGTTGCAAAGGGAGCAGCACTCGATGCATGAAATTCTCATACAAAGTCTTGTCTTTTTGTTGCACTCAGCTACTAAGCTGTACTGTGCGCCAGAGCTTGTGATTGATATCATATTACGATCTGCTGAGTACTTAAATGGGATGCTATCCTCTCTTTATCATCAGTTCAAAGAAGGACTTGAGTTGACGCCGGAAACAGTATATGGTATACAACGGCGGTGGATATTACTTCAGAGATTGGTAATTGCTTCAAGTAATGGTGATGAAGGTGCTGATTTTGCCATCAATAAAAACAATGGTTTTCGTTATCAAAATTTGATTCCACCTTCAGCCTGGATGCATAGAATCTCTACATTTTCCAGAAGTACTTTTCCTCTGGTTCGCTTTCTTGGTTGGATGGCAGTATCTCGTAATGCAAAACAATATATAAAAGATCGACTTTTCCTTGCCTCAGATCTTCAACAGCTGACATATTTATTATCTATATTTGGGGATGAGCTTGCTGTAGTGGACAATGTTACCAATAAGAAACATGAAGGTGTAAAATTTGAAGAATTGGGTGCGAAACATGTTTTTCTAGTTAGTAAAGGATCTGAAGTTGATAGTCAGCAGCATGAAAACCAATCCTTTCATGTTATTTACCCTGATCTCAGTAAATTCTTTCCTAACATGAAAATGCAGTTTGAGGCTTTTGGGGAAATTGTTTTGGAGGCTGTTGGTTTGCAGTTGAGATCCCTTTCTTCCAGTGTTGTCCCTGATATGTTGTGTTGGTTCTCTGAGTTGTGTTCATGGCCATTTTACCCTATGGACCAAATAGCTACTCAAAATGGTTCTGATAATGTGAAAGGTTATGCTGCAAAGAATGCCAAAGCAATCATCCTTTATGTGTTGGAAGCCATCATAACTGAGCATATGGAAGCGATGGTGCCTGAGATACCTAGAGTAGTGCAAGTACTGGTTTCCCTTTGCCGAACATCGTACTGTGATGTTTTATTTCTTGATTCTGTAATGCAATTGTTGGAGCCAATCATTTCATATTCTTTATGTAAAGTTTCTGATGAGGAAAGATTATTGCCTGATGACTCGTGTGTTAATTTTGAGTCATTATGCTTTGGAGAGCTTTTCATTAACATTAGATCTGATGAGAATCATGATGGTTCTACTGTGAAAGTATACAGCCGAGGACTGACAATTTTTATTTTGGCTTCTATCTTCCCTTATTTATCTGTTGAGCGTAGAAGGGAAATGCTACATTCCTTACGTTTGTGGGCTGACTTTACTGCATTTGAGCCTACAACTACTTTCCATGACTACCTGTGTGCATTTCAGAATGTTATCAGAAGTTGCAAACTTCTGTTAGTTCAGAATTTACAATTATTTGGAGCTATCCCACTTCAACTATCCACTAGTAGGGAATGTGGCAGTACCTTAGAATCACATTCATGGTTTCTGGGTGATGTTTTCCATGACCTGGCTCGAGACAATTTCTCGGAGAAGCTAGAAGGTAGTAGTGTTGCCTCTGTCATTGTAAATCAAAAAGCTCACCATTTATCTACTGAGGAAATAGAAGAATTTTCTAAGGACTTGGAGGTTCTTATTGCAAAGCTTAATCCAACGGTTGAACTCTGTTGGAATCTTCATCATCAACTGGCAAAGAAGCTTACTATTTCATCAGCTGAGTGTCATGTGTACTCAAAATGCTTGTTATCAGTGGCACAAAAATCTGATTACGACGATGGCAATCAAACTTCTTGTACATCCAAGTCAGATGACCAGTCTCTTGTTCATTGGAGGATTGCTCTAGAAGGAATCTCTGAGACAATTCTGGCTCTTCAAGAAAAGAGTTGCTGGGAAGTTGCATCTGTGATACTTGATTGTTTGCTTGGGGTGCCTCATTGTTTTGGCTTGGATAATGTGATAGGTTTTATTTGCTCTGCAATAAAAATAAATTTCTGCAGTGCACCTAAAATTGCTTGGCGTTTGCAGACTGATAAATGGTTATCAGTTTTACTTGCTAGAGGAATCCATTCCATTAGTGGAAGTGAGGCTCCTCTGGTTGATCTGTTTTGTATAATGCTAGGTCATCCTGAACCTGAGCTACGCTTTATAGCACTTAAGTTTCTAGGAAAACTTGTTGGTCAAGATTTGAATGGTGGAACTGCCCTACAAGATTCTGTTCTTTGCAACAATTTATTTACACCCAGCTCTGTTTTATCTATTCCTGAGTCAGTTATATCTCATTTGGTCTCAAGTACATGGGATCACGTGGTTTTGTTGGCATCCTCTGATAAATCATTGCTTCTAAGGACTCGTGCTATGGAACTTCTTGTATATTACATCCCATTTACTCAGAGGCATCTGCTACAATCTCTTCTTGCTACAGCAGATAATATTTATGGTTTGGGAAAGCTTTCTCAGCCAACTTGTGAGGGTCCACTGCTTCGGCTTTCACTTGCACTCATTGCTGGTGCTTGCCTGTACTGTCCGTCTGAGGATATCTCTTTGATTCCTCAAAATGTTTGGAGAAACATTGAAACTGTAGGGTTGTCAAAATCTGGTAAGAGCTCTATGTTATATATTTATTTATAGATGTGTAGTCTGTACTATATTTATCTGCTCCCAACATGTTCAAATAATTTTTTCCTTTTTCCACTTTTAGAGAACAGGCTTGGGGATATTGAGAAAAAGGCTTGCCAGATCTTGTGTAGATTGAAAAATGAAGGAGATGAAGCTAAAGAGGTATGCAACAGGTTGATGCTAAAGTCCTGGTGGTACTGCATAATGCATCAAACTTCTTATACATCAAAGTTCTTGGAATTTATGTAAAACAATTTGTTTGAATTGATTTTCTTACAAGTGGGATTGACAAGTTTACTAATTAATTCTATATTCATTGAACAACATTTTGTGTAAGGTTCTGAAAGAAGTGCTCTATGCAAGTTCTTCAAAACAATTTAACCCAGATTTTGGGAGTACCCGTGAAGCAGTTCTTCAGGTAAGAAACATTGTAAAATTCTTGTAGTGGAATATATGTTGTGTTGGTTAGTATATAGTCATTCTGTCTGTATTTGAAAATATTTGCATCACTGCAAATTTCTCTGCAAAAGAATTCTGGCTTGCATTTAAAATATTTGCATGGTAGCAATTTCTCTGCAGAAGAATTCTAGCTTACATATCTGATCTTTTGCAAGGGCATATTGAACATGGTAGAACTTGTTATATGATGAGTATTTGCATGATAGTGCTTGTCTTTGGTTTTAATCGTCAGGATATTTTCTGCAGTTGTAACCTTGTCTAGGTCATTAGCCTTGTTTCTGAGGGCACGTCAATCATTTTTGCATGAAATGGTCTATCCTCGGAACTGAACTTCTGCGTAACCTTGATAACTGAACCTTTAGTACATTTGACATAAGTTATAATGACCAAATGTTAACTTTTTCTCCCCTCCACCTGAATGAACATCTGGGTTGTTATGAATTAACTTTAATTTTGCTTGCTTTTGTTGGAGTTTTAAGATATAATTCATAGTAGTTGCTCAAATTTCAGTCAATCAGCTTTGAACTTGATATACAGCTTTCTTGAACATGATATACAGCTTTAACTGATTACAAGATATGGATATTTTCTTTGCATAAACATTTAATGTTCTATGGACTTTGCTTGTACAGAAACAGTTTTTTCATGCAACAACTATTTTCTGTGAGTTGTGACAAACTTTACTTTTTCTTGATTGTTGGAGCCTGAATCCTTTGTTGATTATTTGAAAGGTACTCATGTCTGTTGTGGGTATCTATGCTGCTCCTAAGTTTGCTATGTAATTTCAAAAATTAGAAGTTGGGAATTTATCATGTGCATGTTGGATAACATGTGAGACAAACATTGGAGATATGTTGGATCCATTGATATTCAATAAGAATAGAAATGAAACATCTATTTTCTACAAGGTGCCATTTGGGGTGCCAGATAACTTAGATATAAGATAATTTTTGTAGTGCCCCATATATGGTGTGCCATTAAGATGGAATAGAAGCAATCTGGTAGAATTTTTGTCCAGCCACATAGGATGAGCTATCCATTAGATAGGTATTGTACAGGATAAACTGTCCATGGAAAAGCCCGCTGAATTCATGTCTTAGCTTATCCTGTGCCCCTATGGTTTATGATTGTTGCTGTTTCATGTTATTTCACTTATAGGTTTCTCTTTTTGCCTTTGCATGGGTTTTCCAAAGTATCTCTTGGGCATAATAATAGTTTGTTGTCCTATTACTTTTCAAGTTTTGATGTCCTAACCAATTTGTGACAGGTCCTTGTCAGTTTAACTTCTGTTAGGTCGTACTTTGATATTTTCTCAAACAAAGTTGACAAAGAGGCTATGGTAAGCCTGGGGGTATTAGCAATGTCATTTTTCGTTCCTATTCCTTATTGGGAATGATTTTAATTGAATATATTTTTCAGGAACTTGAGGAGGCTGAAATGGAACTGAATATTCTTCAGAAAGAAGATACCACCTTTAAAGAATCCAAAGAAGAGTGTCAGATTCCTTCACTAGAATGTAATTATCTTTTTCCCTATAATGGGCATTTACATCTACTGGCCTTGTGCGATTACTGTTTTGTTTTAAAATTTTTATGTGTTTATCTGTTCTATTATTTTGTTTTTCAGCTGTGAAAGATGAAACACGCCTTCAGCAAATCAAGGAGTGTATTAATTCCCTGTATGTTCTAATTTTGCATTTTTCTGTATCTTGATATTAAGTAGAGCTCGATTTGTGTGGAGGAAGAAGAGACAACTAGGAATTTTAGCTAGGATACTTCCTAAAGGATAGTGATTGTGCTCAAAAGATTTTAATGTGGAAATGTGTTAGGTTAGTAACAAAGACAACTTTTCTCATATAGGATGTCTGTAGACAAATACCAGTCTGACTGACAATCCATTATCTGGGATAAAGACTGTGGCCTCTAGTAGCATGATATTTGTGTTTTTTCAAGGCCTCAATTTAGTATATTTTGTCAAACACCGTAAATACGAACTGCTTAAATTATGACAGCAGTTAGAATTTTTTGTTATCAGCAATCAAGCTTCATTTTGTTTTAATCAGCTGCCCTCTCAAATACTGCCAACCCTCAAAGGTTTTTTTCATTATTAGTTCAAAAAATGCTGAAATGGAATATCGTTCTTATAAAACTGGACAATCCACTACCTTGGATCTAGAGTTTTTCTTGAACTCCTGATACTTATGGGTTTAAGAGCACCACTATTTAGAAAAATTAAATGTCGTATAATTGAATTGCTTCACCTATTGTTTCAATTTACTTTTCTGCTCTTCTCTTGCTATTAGAGAAAAATCCAAACTCCGAGAAGACATAGCAGCCCGGAGGCAGAGAAAACTTCTTATGAGACATGCTCGTAAAAAATATCTAGAAGAGGTGGCTGTACGAGAAGCCGAACTTCTGCAAGAACTTGATAGGTCTTATCTCCTTAGTAGTTAATCTTGCATTCTTAAACTACTATCATTATACGATGAAATACAGTTTACAGCAACTAGCATCTGATGATTCTGAACCCTTTTTTTTAACAGGGAGAGGGCAGCTGAAACTGAAAAGGAGATTGAGAGACAGCGGTTGCTGGAGCTTGAGCGTGCAAAAACCAGGGAACTGCGTCACAATCTTGAAATGGAAAAGGAGAGGCAAACACAGGTAAGATCCCTTTCCAAATGTATCTGTACAATTCTGAAGAAGATTGTTACTTTTTGATCTGCTGTGTGCTTCCCAGCTTTATGCTGATCTTTTTAAATATTCTTTACTTTGAAAATGCATCTTTTCTTTCTCCTGGTGTGACCAGAGGACCATGAGGTCCTTGACCTAAATGCTTGGCCCTATCATGCTGATGGGACAAGTTCCATTCTTAGGTGGTTTATAGTCACATATACTGGAGTCGAGGGTCAAGATGTTGAGGATTGATTTAGTATATAGGTTTAAGTGCTTCCGATGTGTGTATATGTATTCATATTTACAAGATTCTACTGTGCTGTGATCCTCAGTAGACAGTAGCAAACTAATATTCTGGAAATTGTTTAATTGGATTGTTACATGAAAATTCTGTGATGCGAAGCCTACTCAACCTTCTGCTTCCCTGCCCCCAACCTGGATGAAGGTAAGTAATAGCTTGTTAAAAAAGGGGCTATTCCATCTAAGCCATAAGATGAACTAAGGAATGCATTTGTAGTAATGATCTGTGAATTGATGATTAGAAAAATTTCCTTAAATTTGTAGTAAGAATGGTTTCTTATTTAATTTCTGATGAACATAACATTCTACAAGTTCTCCTGTTGATTTGTATTTGTATCTGTATTTATTTGGTTAAAATAATATTTAATGATTTTATAAATTTCTTCTATTTCCACATTCGTTCCATGGATGTATTTATCACAATGAGAAGGTACTTAGTGTTATGTGTATTCTCTCTCTCTCTCTCTCTCTCTCTAATGCTTATCTAAATGTATAATTTTAGATGAATGATGATGAGTAGTTTCTATTTTGTATTTTTGGGAGAATTTTTTTAAATCAGAATTCTTTTTCCTTTATCTATGAAGTTGACATTATTAGTAGTGTGTATTTTTCATCCTAATTTCTCCCAGTTTTTGAATGCCTTCTTTTATTGGATGATTTATTTAACTGCTGAAAGGATAGAGAAAAATGGTTTTGATTTATATGCCTTTGTGATTTGGTGGTGCGTTTAATTGTTATATATTAAGACTTGAACTAATGCAGAGAGAACTTCAGCGTGAATTGGAGCAGGCTGAATCAGGACGACCGTTGCGGCGTGAATTTTCTTCCTCTACTCATAGCAGGTAAGCCTTTTTGTATTGTTTCTGGAAACTCTTTAATTATTCTGAAACTCTTTCTTTTGAAGATATAGTATAATTTTTCCTTACACAAATAGGCTTCACTTTTGAAGTGTGGATCCCATTTAAAGTTCAATAGGAGGCAGTGGAAACTATTTTGCTGTGTCGAACAATTGGTGTCTATTGAAATTTGTTTTGGTAAAAGTTGTCTTTGTAGAGTTAATTATAAAGTAACATCATCTAGACCATTGGATCTTCTTTTCTGTCCAAACAGATTTGGTAATGTTTGTATACTTGTACCCAATGCATGTTAATGATTGGTGTTCCCAACAACATATAACATAATATATACTTTCATGATGTAAAATCTGGGAGTGAGAGAATGAAAACAGAGGAGACAGAAGGAAGAAAGAGGTAGGAGGGGAGAAAACCATAGAGAGGAAAATGCCCAGACTTCTAAAATGTTAAAAAAGAAATAATAAACTATACGCTACAATTATGTCCATCATTCCTCTGCAACTGAAGGGTAGTTAAAAGGTTTTGAATACTCCAAAAGAGCTGTACCAACAAGCTTGAATTCTTCTATAGTAATCCAAGTTGCATCATTACTAGGGAAATTTTTTCAGTTAAAAAGAAATTGTTGATACATGTTCAGATGTGACATGTTAAAAAGAAATAATAAACTATATGCAATGATCTGCTGCATATAATCTGGGCTTATATTTTTTTTGGTGTTTCTAATTGCAGTCGGACCCGGGAAAGGTATCGTGAAAGGGAAAATGGGAGATTGGTCGCTGAAGGGAGCACAAGAACAAGCAGTGGCAACTCGCAGCCTGAAACTTCAACAGCCAGTTCTTCCATGGCAACCATGCCTACTGTTGTTTTATCTGGATCCCGACCATTTTCCGGTCAGCTGCCTACCATTTTACAGTCACGCGATCGTTTAGATGAATGTGGCAGCAGTTATGAAGAAAATTTGGATGGAAGCAAGGATTCAGGTGACACAGGCAGTGTCGGGGACCCAGACTTGGCATCAGCATTTGATGGACAGCCTGGTGGATTTGGGTCGGCTCAGAGGCATGGATCCAGAGGGAGCAAGTCAAGGCAGGTAGTAGAGCGAAGAGAACGGGATGGTAGACGAGAAGGGAAGTGGGAAAGGAAAGGTAACGCTAATAATTAGTATAGTTTGTTATCTACGTTCGAGTGCTTGAGTTAATGTACATGAAAGCTTTATAGTTGCAACTGGGATGCAATACACGTGTGAGAGAACTGAACTATGATATGGAGTACATTTTCCAAAATAAGGCTTTTTGGGAGGCAGGAATGCTAGCTGCTGATCGCAGTGAAAAGGTTCTTGGATACCAATACTAGCGACGTTTTTTGTACTTAATATTGTTGTTCAAGGGTTGGGCTGGGCTATGCTGCGCGGCTGCTTCTAAAGTGATTGAATCGATTATGTGTGTATTTACATATAACACAATACCGGAGATTTCTGCCAAAAAAAAAACACAATACTGGAGAAGATGTTGCAACTTATAAAGCCATGGTTACAAACACTACAAATCTTTCACGGTCTCACCAGAGGTTTTAGTCTTTAGAAGGAAGAACGAGAACTTATCTTCCATTGTAACTGTAAAGTACAAGGTGAGCATGAGCAGCGAAGTTTTGCTTGGTTCACTTGTGTAGTTTGATGAAAGAACACGACGCAATGTGAGGAAACATTTTTAAATATTAATAATATTTGTATGACGTGACTCCACTCTTTTATCATTTTCTCTCATCGTACATTACTTCTCGTTCAAGGTTTGCACGAATAGCAAATTTATTTCAGGATAAGCATGCTTTTTCATAAGCATACAATTTAACATTTAAGTTCCTTTAATATCATTCTTAGCTTAATTTGCCTGCGTAAGAAAACAACAAATAGTAAACTGTAAACCAAAAAACATACTGTTAGCAAGAGATAAACGAGCAGAAGCTCTGGAAGTTACAAAAGCTACCACATAGAAAGCAAAAGCCTACAAAATGTACTGAGAAAAATCAAAGAAGATTACAAATTGAATTGAAGCCTAGTACAGAAGATTCATAATGTTGAACACTTATCTGAGGTGGATGTATGCTAAAAATTGCAGAAATTTTAGGTACAATAGCTAGAAGATGTGGGTTTGGCATTGTAGTGGGCCAATTCAGATCAAGAGTTACAGTTTTTCAAGCATAGATTTTGTCGAATCAAGTTGTTCTGCATAGTATTCACGAACAGAGAAGAAAGCATATAACATTAGCGAGATTAAGCAGAAAAAGAAGAAAAGCATGCTGTCAATAGAAATATTTCTTACTTTGTTCAGATGCCACTGCCTTTTGGATTGGTGTATGAAAAAATATATTCCCATTTTTCTGATACACAGACTGCAGAGAAGAAGAAAATACATTCAGCGAGCAAAGTAATCTCTTTCCAAGCTAAAGGATGAGACAGAAAATTGAAAGATACTGTAGCAAATTGTTCTGCATAACATTCAGATTAGAGGAGCATGTCATAGCAAGTAATCTCTTAACAAGCTAAGGGATGAGACAGAACTAGTAGAAAGATAATAAAGCCAGCCTTACAAGTTAAGAGCTTATTGTTGCTAACAAAAATTTGTACTTACATAGAACTATAAGCATAAATATTACTCAAGGTCCGTGCGCTGCTGGTTCTCAATGAGTCCAAGGTTTCTTATAGAGAACATAATTGTTATGGAAAAAGTATCCTATTAGGAAAGATGTTATGTAACTACTCTCTCATATCCCTAATGCCCAAATCTCATCATAAATCTACGTATATGACATTTGGGTGGGTGTGTTAAAGAGTGCTTTGGAATGATACAGAGTTTGTGTGCTATGGAGCTTATAATGTACTGCATTATTAGGCCAAAAAAAAACAATCTTGTTAATTTTCTGTTCGATGGATGGATTTGATTTCCTTTATTATTATTCTTTATTTTTATTTTTTTCAAGTTCTAGGACTTGGTAATTATGACGAACATTGTAAGCACAACTCACTCTCCCAACCAAGCAATGAATTTACAGAAACACTTGAGGATTCTCAACATAGGATTGATTTTGTAAGTAAAAAACTCAAATTTCAAGCAGTTTTTGCACACAATAAATAAGTCATAAATAGATATTAAATAGCAACATATAGCATCATAATCATAAGTAAAAATATAAGAATAAAAGAGAGGCAGAGGTGAGAAGTGGATATATACCCTGGAGGAAGAAGAAATAGAATTGAGCTCTGCTAAAGCAATCTCGTGGCTTCTAATCTGCTTTATTAGATTGACTTTGGCCGTCGAAGACGATGACCCTGCAGCAGCACCCGGTTCCATCTCTCCTTTCCTTCTAGGCCTTTTACTATTCTTCTTCTCCCACCTCCCCAACAGCCCTCACATCGCAACCATAGTTTTATTCGTTTGTATTTACGACTTTACCCCCTCTTTGTCCTTTTATTTTATTTTTCTCTTCTTGATTCTATTTTTATTTATTTATTTATTTTTTTTATATTGGTATTTGACTGATGAAATATCACAACTATTTGTGATTTTTTTTTAAACGTTTCTTGTAATATTTGAGTAATGTATGGAGTGTTTCTACAAAAAGAAATAAACTAATATTCAAATGAAGGTGGTTGTATGTACTATACAATAGAAGATGTTGTAAATTAATATTATTTTTCTTCATGTCATCATCATCAACAATGGCATATCTATAGAGAACAATATTATTAATATATATATATATATATATATATAAATTGTATTCATATTAAATTTATATTATTATTTTTCCCTTATAATTGAATTTTTTTTCCCTTTTATTTGTGTTGTCATAATCTTTATGGAATAAAATTATAGTCCACTGTAATTTCACAACATGATCTAATCTTGTTTTGCTTCTTTATAAAATCGAATTGCATAATTAATTGTTTAATTTAAGAATAATGCACATAATAACTGCTTGTTGCATTAATAAAACATGGGATATGTAGATAATAATTAAGAAAATAATATTTTGAGCAGGATTAAGTTTGTAGTTATTATTTTCAAACTAGCACCAGGCAGAAAAATAGTTGAATGTTAGCAAACAAAAAGGCATGAATAATTCATAGGCCATGTTCATGTATGTATGAAATAATTCCTTATCCAACAATCTCCTCAATAATTATATTCCTTTATACAACTGAAAACCCTTAATAATATGTGACTATGTTGAATACCGGCTTAAAAGGAAAAATACAAAGAAAGCTTATAAAGTATAAATAAAAAAATAAAATAAAAAAAGAAGTAAAATCAATAAGAAAATATTATTTAAACTAATAAGCATGGATATGATCAGGTAGGTATGTTGAATTGTGCGAGATGAACTTGCTGAGGAAGAAGATTGTATTTAATGCCGAGGTTCTCAAATATCTTCTTAAGTTCCAACACAAGTTCTGATCTGCGGGTGCTCTTTTCCCCAAAGTTTTGATGGTTCATGGTGTGTTGGACGCACAGGCACATCTTCATCTTGTTCACATTCTCGATCTCCTTCACCAGCACCAAGTGTTTTGGGCTCCAATGCTTCGGCTTGCTCTCGATGTACCTGCATATATATATATATATATATATATATATATATATATATATATATTTATAAAAAAGAATTAAACAATATAAATTAATCAAGTACTCTATGTATTGATATATAACATTGCTTATTGCTTACGCTTGTATAGCCTTCTTGAGGGCATTAATATGGTCAACAGGAGTAGCCACATCAATGGTGAAGTCAATAGAATCAGCCATGTCTGGGCTTCTTCTGAAATTGCTAATGGGTTTTGTGAGAAGCACAGAGTTTGGGTAGTAGATTTTCTCATTGTCAAATCGTAAGAAGACTGTTGTCAGAATATTCATCTCCTCTACAATCATCTGCATGCATATATGTACAAACATGCATTTTTTTATTTACACTAAATAAAAAAATCAGCAAATTCATGAACCTGAAATTAGTAAAATGATCATGGAATATATATATATATATGTACCTGCACATTATCAATGACACATCGATCGCCGACATCGAAAGGGTGCATGACAAAAACGAAAATGATGGACTCGAACATGGTTTTGCACATGTTCTGAAACATGAAGCCCACGAGCAGCAGCTGAGAGGTGACGACGAAGATGACCTTGGTTGTAGCCAATCCCATTACCAGTAGTGTCACCACCGTGATGATTACTACAACGATGGCGCTTGCCAACTTGTGAAGTTGCTGCACTGCCGTCTTAGTGTCATTGAGGGAATGAGCCAAAGCTTTACGCTCGATGTAGGCGTGAACCACCCAATTCCGGAACGCTGACTTGCTGATTTTGCCTCTCTCAGCTCCTTCAAACAGTGGAAATATGGTGTGCACCTCCTCACTCTTCAAGAACCCCAGTAAGTCTTC
Source organism: Rhamnella rubrinervis (assembly GCA_007844105.2). Taxonomy (NCBI): domain Eukaryota; kingdom Viridiplantae; phylum Streptophyta; class Magnoliopsida; order Rosales; family Rhamnaceae; genus Rhamnella; species Rhamnella rubrinervis. The sequence goes on from CM017581.2 coordinate 18,329,758, forward strand.
TTCTTCTATATATCTGTACGTAATCCGTAAGTAATTAGTATTATATTGGTTGGTTATATTAATTCATTCATTTCTATTTATCTTTAATCATATTATAAACTTAAGGCAAGTCGTTTAAAACTCTAATTATTTAATTTGTCACTTCAGGGGGTTCAGAGATCGATCGCTAGACAGAAATATGTGGTGGGTACCGGCCTGCTAGGTAGAGATACCTGGCAGGTGTGTACTGGCAGAATGAATGAATATCTGCAGGCATCAGCACCTAGAGACAGCTATATATAGCCAATTAACTCATAAGTGTAATTGATTAATTAGTTGATTGATTGGTTTCAAAAAAAAATTAAATCAAAAATGAAGCAGAAACGAACATGTTGATTGGTAACATAATAAAGTCATTAATAAAGCCAAAATAAAAACAGACAAAAGAGCCCGCATGGCCCCGGAGGTCACATCAATGAATGCAGCCATCCAGAAATTAACAGCTTGAGAGAGCATGCATGCAGTAGTACTGCAGCAGCAATATTCTTGTATTTGCTTTTATAAAAGCTTAATCAATCCAGCTACTGATCACCTCAAGTGGATTTATATTTAAGAAGATCAAACACAAATTGTGTAATTTATACTTTAGGGTTTTCCTGACATGTACATTTAAATCGTTTCATGCATATAGTATCAGTACATGACATTACCAAAAAAACAAAAGTAGATGGCACGCATATGCCTAGCTACGTACTGCGCGCATACATATATATGTGTAGCAGTATTGCAGCGGTGAATTAATCGGGAACACCTAACCCAACCGTACAGCTTTACGACTCGCAGCCGTACACTTGGATCTCCTGGATTCATATTAGTTGTGTATAGCTATATATTATATGGGCTATCCAATCCAACAATCTTACGAGCAATTACTTTAATATACTATGTATGATTAAACCTTCCCACTCTCACCAAAAAAAAAAAAACAAAACCCTCCCACTACCGGGGGACGTGCTCCTCTACAGTTTTCGCAAACTGTCCAGCTAGCTAGGGAATTAGAGACAAATAAAATAAAAGTAATTATGATGCAGGAGCCATGAAAACTAAACTAAAATTGAAAGGGAAATAATTGAGGGTTGAGGGTTAATTTCACTACCTTAAATAAGTGACTAGTAGAAGAATTCAAAAGGAAAGGGAACTACCACTATGGATGTGTCTCTATCAGTCTGTGCACTATAATGAGAAAAAGCTGTTCCCGTATTTGACTGATGCATGTCACTTACTGCATAATTACTATATATACGTACGTACATACCTATACATCTTGTTATATAGTTTTAAAGTCTTTTAATTTTGTTTGGGTTTTTATTAAAATAGTCACGTCCCCATCTACTGAATCTTTCAAGATTAAGATACAAAAGAAATTTTACCAAAAAAAAAAAAAAGGATCCAAAAGAAACTTACTTTTTTTTTTTTTGATGAATAAAAGAAACTTTGTTGTATATATGAAAAGTTGTTCATATATACCAACAATTTAGGGCAAATATGCAATTGGATTCAGTTAATTTAGTGGGAAGAGAAAAAGAAAATAATTTAAATCAATAAAAATTAAACACCCAGAAGAAGAAGTAAGAAGAAAGAAGTGGTCTGTAGTAAGCATGCGCAGATGAAGTAGCTACTTACTTGGCACCAGGCTTTGCAACATTTTTGAATATCCTTTGAGCACAGCTCCTGGCCTCCCATTCGCTGGTAATCTCTGACTCGGATTTCCCGAAATCATCTACAGTGGTTGAAATGGTGGACAGCCCAGACGACATGACCAGGCTCACCAGCCTCTTCACGCTCCAAGCGGTGGCTCTGGTGGTCATGCTCAACCTTTTGAGCTTCTCAGGATCAATCCTCCCGGGCACAGTACTGCTCTGCCTCGACCCGGCCAAGGGATTCACATGTGGATCCCTCAACCTAGCTGGCAAAGACTTGGATGCGTGCAAACGATGTCGTGGGAGGTCTCTCTCATCCTCGTCTAGTGGAGGCCCGGAAAGAGTTTCCAATATGTAATGGTGGAAAACACTCTCTTGCATGCGATCGAAGAAGGTCGCCACGTGGAAAGACGAAGCCAGAACCTTGACGAACACGATCTTCAACAACCATATGGTGGCTCCAATCAGGATGGCTACAAGGGTACGAAACACCTTCTTGAGAACCTTGCTGTGTTTGTGAACATCTGGGAACATGATCATCCATGCGATTAGAACCAGACCAAGCCAAGCACAGTTTTGGAAACTCTTGCGAAGGCCATAGACGAAGTACAGAACTTTCTCTCTCAGCATGAAGTTGCGCTCTATGAGGAAAACCAGAAACCCAACAACCCATCCGGAGACAAGTCGGCCGCAGAAGACGACCATCACCATGAGGCACCACTTCCATATCTCCAACCCCCATTTCTTATCATATTTCAGGGATTTGAGGGTGAGAGAGCAAACCAAGCAAGTCATTATTATGAGAAACAGAATCCATTCAATCAACGCTCGCTTGTTTATCTTTCTTTTTCTTCTTTTTCGGTACTTATTGCATTGCGTTTCGTCTTCACCGCCTTCTTCATTTCCGTACCATTCTTCATCGTCGTTGTCTTCTTCGTCGGTGGAGGTGTTGTTTTCGTAGGAGTTTAAGGGTTGGACTACTTCTTCGGATTCGTAGATGGTTTTTGGTGGCAATATTGGTTGTTTAATCTCCTCGAAGCGGGACTTGGGTTTGGAAAAGTTGAGTCGCCTGAGGGTTTTGGTTCTGGCCGGAGGTTCGACGCCGGCTTGGGCTTGGGGTACTGACTGTTCCTGTTTCAGCTTCGTATTTGGTTGGTCGATGGTGACCACCACGTGATCGTTGTTGGTTTTCTGAACCTCCATGGCTGCGAAAATCACTACTCACAGCCACAGAAATCACTACGACATGGGAGATAGAAAAAGGATAGAGAGAATGAATGCTGTGCGAATAAGGTTTCTGCAAGAGAGTGAGAAGTTCTTTAAGGAAGGACATCACTGAAGGCAATGGCCATAAAAAACATTAATTAAAAATATATTTTGGAAACCTTTTTCTCAACTATTTTCTAAAACTTTCAAACATAAAAAAACATGGCAATTTTCACGTGCTAATTGTTTTACTTTATTAGTTGGACCATTTTTACAGATTTTATGATTATTATTTTTTGAATTTGGACCACCAACAGACTCATAATTAACCACTACAAAAGATGTAGAATAGCACTGCCAAATCGCACCACACATTTACATATATGGTGGATGGTGGGATACAAAAAAGCATTATGAAGCACTAGTGCTAGTGTTTTTGGGATTAGGATTATCACTTGAACTGCGTCAGCATAGAGACATACTTCTCCAAACGTATCTAGTATAATAGTGGATTCTAAAAAGTCAATACGAGTTGCATGATTGTATGCCTTTTAACTTTAATGTGTCAAAAAAAGAAAAGAAAAAAGAAGAAGAAGATTTTATAAAAAAAAATAATAGAAATCACTGATTACATGTTATGTCATTAGGATGACATATAGCAATTAATCATCTCAATTTTTGAATATGCTGTGGATTAAGCCAGGCCAGCTAGGTTTTTTGACGTGTGGGAAAGAACCAAGTATAGAAGACAGATGGTGAAGATATACGCTAGCAGGAGAGGGGTCACACCAGATGGTATATGTTCCTTCATTATGCAGCAGAGAAACCGAATCAGTTACACATGCAAGCTGCTCTATAATCTATCTGTATGCTAAATTTACATCCAACTTGGAGAGTTTTATACACAAATCTAATGGATGGATGCTTATGACTCTGTATTCACGCTCCATCATGCATGGCTTTAGTATATTGACATTAAATAAATCTCTCTTGGCCTTGATCGGTTTTTAGAAAGCTAATGTTTTGGTCAGCTAAAAGATTATGATTCTACATAGTGTTCGATGATGCTTTCTAAAGCATAGACCTTACATGATTAATTTGGTTCATGATTAAGGTTAAGGAAAGCAAATTAGCTAAGCATTTTAAAACTACTTTAATTAGTGAAGCGAATGATGTCCTCTATTTATTTATTTATCTATCTTTTTGCGTTCACATGTCTCTAACTTGATTGATTCGTATTGAATCTTTAACTAACTTCCGAAAACAGGATAAAAATTTTCCGTCCATTGAAAAGAAACTTATATGAATTAAAACCTAGTAGCTCCACGGATACATTAATTATAAACAGGGTTCTATGGGTCCGAAGCAATCAGGTCTATAAATAAGAAACCAAAACAGTAGTAGCGGCGCATAACTCGGTCAAATGCCAAAAACATATACATTTAAGAAATGTTCACTTTAAGGGCACATGATTTTAAGAAATGTTCAAATGGTCGTTTTTCTTTAATCAAAATCACAACGGGTGGTTTTCAATCACAATCATATTCAGGTCACCTGACTGAATTTAATTTTTCATGCTTCCAAGACTACTTCAGTTTATATTATATAGGATGAGTCATCTTCAACCAATTCAAATCCAACTTCATAACACCCACAACACAGACTTCTGGTCACAAATGCATGCCCGTCATGGAATAATAAAAGTATGATGATGGTCGTTCACTCTTAACATCCCCTGAATGCAAACTAATTAGGCCTGTTATCTGATTAGCAGCAGCATCTAAATTCATTCCACACTGAAACCAAACATCAGAAGAGGGGAAATATGAAATCGGAAGTTCTCTCTCTTTCATTTTTCTGAGTCTTTTTTGTTGGAGATTTTACACCGAAAAATGCCAAATGATACGTTTACTACTCAAAAGAACCCTTTATATCCGCAAGGCTTTCCCCCAAAGACAGCCTGTGAGACAACAAAAATACTGAGTAAAAATAGATTCCAAAAAAAAACACACACACACACACACACAGAGTAGAAAATCACAAGATGTCAACAAAGGTATCTGAGAAAGTGATATATAGAAGAAAGCTTAAAGGGCACAGAGAAATCAATCTGCCTCAACTATTGAAAGCTGAGCGCCTCAAATTAGGATACTCATCCAGGCCTGCCTTGCCCTTGCAGGCTGCAACTTACTCTATGACCAAGGCACACTCATAGGCATAATTGTTAAGAAAAGACCATCTAACAGACTGAAAAGAAGCAATTTAACCTAAAGGTATAAATGCCTGGTAGACATGGTAGTCTTCTTAACCACTCCTATTTATCTTCTTTCCAAGCTTGCATATGAGGGTTTGTAATTCACATGGGATGATCAACATGTACATACAAAGACCCAAATTTACTCCTAAATAAAATCAATAGGATCACTACTAAATAATGTATAAATTGAAATCGATTTAGAATTGGCATTCTAAGGACTTCATTATGTCAAAATAATCTATTTGCTTATTCCACACTCCAAACACTATAGAAGGCACCATTATTGCATTATCTACACAACAAAGGATCCTCCTCTACCAAAAGTCAGACCTTCCCAGCATCTCCATGAAATAAAACAAGGGATAGCATTCTCCAGACTGTTTTAAAATCTCTTCATAATTTTAGATGGTATAATTTGTCCATCAGTGTTGACCTCTCATTCAACTAACATATCCAAAAAATAAAAAAAAGCAAAACTAACAAAAGAAAAGCAGCATCACATATAACAATACACATACTGTGATATTTGATGTGCTAATAGTGTCTTTTCAATCTAGATAATATTTGGAAATAAGGATGAAATGTCAGTATAAACATATATGTTACCAGTTTTAACAACGCTGATGTCTATAAAATCAACAAAAAAACAAGCATTTTGCATATCAAATAATTGAATGGAACTTTAGGAATTAATCCAATTATAATACAAAACTGATGTCTATAAAATCAACAAAAAAACAAGCAGTTTGCATATCAAATAATTGAATGGAACTTTAGGAATTAATCCAATTATAATACAACACTGATTAATAAACTTGCATACAGGAAAAATATGACAAGTGGCGATACAAAGAGATACACATAACCTTTCTTATATGTGGCTATACAAAGAGATACACATAGCTTTTACTATTCAACGATAAATTCAAAATAGAAGTAAAACTAAAAGTTCTACATGATTGAATTATTAATAAAGATAGCTGCATTTTATATCTAAAATTCTTATTATGAAAATAAATAGAGACATGAAGCACACTAATTTGACACCCTACCCTAAAACCAAAAGAAATCAAAACCTGTGGGATTAAGGTTGCCGATCAACAAGGATATAAAAATGGGAAAGAGTATATATACTTCAAAGGAGAGTCTTGAATGATTGGATGAATGAAGAGCCTTTGAGGTATATATGCTTATTGGGATTTGGTCAATAAGCTACACTCAAAATATAATTCGTTGCATTGTGAAATGATACAGGGGATTGTTGTCATAGTTTATAAACTAATGGAAATAGTTTCTAAATATGATCTTCAAGCTTCTTCGCATCAAGGCGGACAAGATAAGCATATAAATATTTAAATTTCAATTTCAGAAGATGTGGAACTTACTTATGCATACAGTACTTGAACTCCTGTCCCCTAACAAGATCTTTCTCTCCTTCTTCAAGCTACATTCAGAAAACAAACAAAATAGATTAGAATTTTTTTTTTGACAAAATGTAACCAGCAAGAAAAGGACAAACCCAATCAGATAGGAAGACAATTTATGTAGTCTTACCGGATCACTCTCGTAGATGAGCTCATAACAAGCCGGAGAAAGGCATCTCAAAGCACAATTTTCCTTGGCTATCATTGAAGATGTGCATTGCTGACCCCACAATCCACTGTTCCCAGAGTAAATCAACACATAAGAACCAATTTACAGCATGACCCTTTCCAAGCATCAAAATATTATGTCCAATTCATAGCTTTCTCCTCTTTCTGGGGATTAATTTTTCATATTATCTTGTTAATTCTTTGTTCATTAAATACGAAAAAATAAGAAATTATTACACTCTAATTTGAGAAATGTTTCTGAACCACTAAATTTTGTCGCATTTTCAAGTAAAAGGCCCAGAAAGCATAATTTGTAGACAAAACAATGAAAAACAAACATAAAAACATATGTGAAATGAGATCAGAGCTGTTCTTCAATGGCAGTGATAACAACTGAGAAAGAAGAAAATAGACTTATAGAATAAAAAAAATTAATAAAGTAACGTTTAATTTTGATTTCCCATTAACGGAGCACGGAAAGAAAATGAGAAAAGAGAAAGAAAGAAAGTAGTACCTCTCAATGTCTGCATAGCACTGGTTCTTCCTCTGCCTGGTTTCAATGTCCTGGTGTCAGAATATCCATATAAGAAGAAGCACCAAAATAAATACAAATTCCATAGACATAGAAAGAAAGGGAGGCATATTACAGAAATTGGGCGACGAGACTTGGCGACAATTGTTGGCGACAATACCAACATCAATAAAACAAGGAAATTTATAGAATTCAGCGGATGCTGTGTATTTTTATTTCCCATTGAATTTAGATTTAGATTTAGACTTAGGAGTTTGTAGTACTAAATCTAAATCTAAAATCTGGTGCCAAATTAGTACCAGATTCTCTGAGACTAGGACTCCACTCCAGGCTCCAGACCAGGCCTGGAGTTACAGAGGGCAGACGAGGCTGGTGACTGACTGCCACGGGTCAGCCAATTTCTTCGGGGTTTCATAGATCACCCCAGGCCCAATCTGATCTTGGGCCCCCACAAGAGTCCCTTAATTACTAGTACATACACCTATACTTTAGTTAATACAACGCTTCAAAATAAAAAAGAAAGAGATGATAATGTATTACCATATCAATTGTCACATAAAGAGTGTTGTGCTAAAAATAAAATGTTCGATAATGCTATATGCATGTTAAAATTTGACGCTTTTAAATTAAGATAGAAAGTAAGAGGTAAAGAAAGAGCATTATAATGGAGGGATACAGATACGCTATGTATAACTGCATTATTTAATTTTAAGTTTTGTAATAACGTAGGGTGTAGACAAAGGGAAAAACTAAATTATATAGAGATTAAGAAAGTAGAGGAATTAGAATTAGGAGCAGGAGCAGGTGACAACACGATTGAACTTCTGACTTTACGTGCTGTTGTGTTATTATTTTGTTCAAACCAGATGAGTTCACCATAGAAAAGTGTGATGTTGTCGTTCCCTTTGTATGTTATAGCAAGTGTGTATGACTTCTTTTCACCTTTACTTGCAAACGCCAATGTTTGTGGTGACACAGTTACTAGGAAATTCAATGGCGATGTCATTGTAGCTTTATAAACCACAGCGTCTGGCCCAACATTGTTCACATTTCTTTGAAATTTGGAAACTTTGGTACTAAAGGTGTCATTGTAGAATACAATAAAGGACGGATAGTTAAGATTAGTAGAAATTATGGGATTTAGTAATGATTGAGATGTGTTCCAAATTCAGATGAAAACATAACAAGTTGACATAATCTTGCGGGGTTGCATCGTAAATCAAACCTGGATCGACTGCTAGATTGGGTGCGACGAGACCTGACCCCATGGCTATAGGTGATGCAACTTGCAAATTATTTCCACCGTCTCGTAGTGGCTTAAGAAGGGCGTCCTTTGATTTAGCAGTAATCATCATAGCAGATCTAATAGCAGCCGGACTCCATTCAGGATGTACACATTTAAGAAGCGCAGCTACTCCAGCAACATGACGGGAAGCATATGATGTGCCAGTCCTTAAATTATAATCACTGTACAAAACCCAGTTTAACCCTAATTGAGCTGATGATTTACTTGGAATCCAAGCACCCAAAACTCGTGTCCCAGGTGCCACTATATCAGGTTTCACATGGCCTCCAAATTCATAAAGAGGACCTCTAGAAGTACGACTAGCAACAATAGGAGGACTCCTAGTCTGTGTAACAGTTACCTGGAACTCAAGGGTGGCTAAAGGCCTGTCAGTGGATTCTATATATATACTGCATCAAAATCTCTCTCTCCTTTGGTTTGATGACAATGCAGGGACAAGGTATGGATACTATTTGCCCCCTATTAACAAAGATAGCTCCTAAAGCATTCGACTTGGATTAGATATTTGATCCAAGACAGACCCAACAGGATCACAAACAATGATGGCATTGGCAACTTTGGATAATACTTCAGAGTGTCGCACGATGATAGAGGCTTTCTGTAAACTAAAGGTACATTCTGCAATGTGGTATTTTCAGGGAAAGTTGACCAACCAACAATTTTGACAATTTCACCGAGTGTCAATATTCCTGCAAATTAACGGCTAATAGTGCCTGCTGTGACAGTAATTACCCATGGATGCCCATTGTCTACGGTAGCAATTGCCGGACCTACATTTCCTGTTGAACGTGAAACCACTATACCTTTCTCCATTGCAGCAAATAAGCTTGCAGATAGAGGGTTTACAGAAGGCTTGAAGAGGTTGCTACTGGAGATGGAAATCACATCGACGCCGTCATCAATGGCAGCTTCTACACCAGCAACAACATCCGAAGTCATAGACCCTTCTTGCCATGCAACCTTGTACACTGCCAACCTAGCACGCGGTGCAACCCCTTTAGCATACCCGAAATTAGATGCTCCATGTACATAATTCCCTGCAGCTCTGGAGGAAACAACTGTCCTATGTCCCAGAGTGTCCCTAGCAGACTCCATGCTGATCTTGGTAATGTTCTTCTTTTTCAAACCATCATAGAAGTACTTAGCTCCTATAAGCTATAAGTTACAGTGGGAGGAATTAAACTCTTGTCCATGTTGACACGAGCCTCTCCATTTTTCTGGAATATCACGAGTCATACCTCTGTCATTGAAGCTGGGATGTTCTGGCCACACACCACTATCTACTACACCAATAATTACATTTTTGCCATATTCAGAGTCTCGTCATAGCCCGTATGATTCAGTAAGAGAGAGGAATTCAGGGGTATAGGTGGTATGAAGCTTGACAGGCTCATCATTAATTGCTGAGATGAATCCTGATGACCTTTTCAAAATCTCAAGTTCAGATGAAGATAGAAGAGCACTAAAACCATGGATTGCATGGTCATAAGTATATAAAAGTGATGGTGAAGATTGGTGGGTGTCGTCTGAGGAGATAAGAAAATTGATGATGGAGGAGTACCAACTTCGAGAGCTGGTGAATACCTTGAGTATGAAAGATTTTTTCATGTGAACAATATAAGTGGTTCTCTCAAGTGACAATGATTCAACATGAAGAATAAATAAAAGCAATATAAGAATTACACAGAGAAAATTTAAAGTAGGAACTTTAATTGATGAAAACCTCATTTTTGGCTAAACAGCAACTCCGGACATACATATTTTTGTTGTCTTTGATATTCCTAAATAGATTACAAAATCCCTTATGAGAATTGAAAAGAAAATTAAAATTCCACAGACAGATTAATCAAAATACTGTCTTGGTTTTAAATTAAAGGGAAGCTCACATGAAATGGTTAAACAGCTTGCTTACCCCTTGAATACCTTAAGGGTTTAACACTTGAATTGGTTGGTACTCACTTAAAAAGCATCTAATGATAACAACGTGATCAAATTTCATCTTTTAAATACAAGAAGGGCCGAATGAGTGACTAATTAGCTTTTTGAATTTCTTTTTTGCTTCTGAAGTAAAATCTTTTATCCAAAGGATTTCTCTTTGATTTATAGCTCAACCCAATATTAAAGGAAATTATTGATAACATAAAGTAAAACTAAATAAATTATTCCTATGATCCAAGAGGCACTAACTGCTCCTAAGGCCGTTACATGTTTCAAATGATGATGACCTTTCTTACTGTTATTTCAATGCAAAATTTAGTTGCATTATTACATATGTAAATTAGCACATAAAACTAAGTCCTCGTTAATATGACACATCCAACTTGGAACTCTAGTAGTGTATAACCTAAAGGGTTGAATTAAAGTTGGCGAAGGACCTCTTTGTTGTGTCTAGATGTGTACTATTGCATTAATCAATGGAAAAATTATTTCTTATATCATATAAAATAACTTATTCTGACATAGATTAATAAGATTCTTTTTCCACCAAAAGCCATATAAGAACTATGAAGTACTCCTAAGGATAGTGGTTACACATATGCTTCAAACGCAACGCTTTTCTCTATTTTAATTATTTGTTTTACCATAATTTAATACCACTTTATTGCATCCAACAATCCTGTATAAACATATACATGCTGCTATGCTTAATTAGCTCCTAAAACGTTCTTTATACAACCAAAATTGAACAACCATTCAACAGATTACTTTTGAAATAATGGTAATAACCCATGTGAAGTGCTTAATTTAGATGTAATTAACAAAAATTCGTTGACCAAAATGACTTCTAATATAAATATTAAACCACAATAAACTACAAAAGTGACCTTAATAGAATTTGGATCAAACTTGACTGCAAAGGTATCAATCACCCTACAAAACGAATATCAACATTAAAATTGATTTCCTCTAAAAAAAAGCTGCTAAAAAGTGAGAATTGGTAATTTGTTATCATTTACAAATGTTAATCCTAGACTCAGAGTAATGCAAGAGGAAGAAGTACTAATGATTGCATAAAATATATGTACATCGTGAAAGAAGTTAGCAATGGCAAAGTATTACTACAATTGAACTGTTGAGGCTATGTTTTATTCAAATATTACTTGCTGCAAGACTATGTTCATTCATTTATGCCGGTACAGAACTAGAGAATAGATTCCACCAAATTCAAAATCTAGAGCAATTTTGAACATTTCGTTCAGCAATTACCTCAGTGATCCTCTACATTCTTGCGCCCAATGATTCCTTCATTTTAGCTTCATCCTACCTCCAAAATGCTGAATACCTGCAGCATTTCTTTGCATAATGGAAACACTATGGTTAACACATGTTGCACTTAAGAATATGATTAAAAGAAAGAACAAAGTTTACAGTAAAACCTAAACTTAGATATTGTCTTCAATTAGGTGATTGTATATGTCAAATGGTACACTAATGAAGTTGTCATCAATCTGCAAACTAAACTTCAAATGGTACATTAATGAAGTCGTCATCTAAATGCAAACTACCCCTTGATTGATAAAATGAAGATTTCCCCCTGGATCATAGTATATACATACTACAGTTGTACAAATATGCAAATTGATGTAAATACTAAATACTGCAAGCAACATACAAAAAGAAAGCCAACTCTCCAATCATGCAAATAGACATTAATTCTCTCCATTCCTGTACAAAAGATGACGGATAATTTTAGCTTATCCGAGCTATAACATAATTCATTAAGAAAGCTCCATCTTCATTTTTTTCTTTTCTCTTTTCTGTTGAAAGACTGTAAAAATTATACCATTTCCATCACAAATCACAAAATTCAAACTGCAATGTTCTTTCATGATGCACAAACCCCATCCCCCATCCCAATGAACTCAGTTCACACTACATGAGTCGATATCTGCTGTTCTTGTCATGCTTCATGATGAGGGCATTGACTCTGTGTCACCATGACTACATTCATCCAGTACTAATCCTTCAGAGAAGATAAAGCTGCTGGTAGCGCCAAAGATGTCTGCCATCTGCAGAACTAAATTTTGACATTTGGAAGTTGTTGGCAGGATAGATAATGGAAGACTCGGCATACACTTGGGAATAAATTCCTTCTTATTGAATGTTGGTGCATAAAGTGTAAGCACTGTCCAACAAAATATGAACCTGTATATGACCCAAAAAAAGTATAGAAACAAACAATTATAAAATAATTGCAGAAGCATGAGAATGAAAATCTATATGAAGGAGCAAAACTTCGAGAAAACTAAAATTACACATAGAAATCAAAAACCACTTCTCTTTACTTTGTCACCACCATAATAGCTTCCATGAGATTTTGAAATTATGAAATATATTATTTTTATACCCCAAATGCTCATTCTCATCATTAAGTATCCTTTTTCTATGAGAAACATTTTTTTTTTTGGTTATAAGACTATTAGAAACAAATCTTTATTGAAAACTTGCAAAATAGAGAGGAGGATAATGTAGTTTCCCCCTTCACTAATACTCACCACTAAACGCCTTCACTCATGAGTGGCTTGCTGTTGTTGGATTTTTTGCTTGATGATGTATATCAAGCAGACACAAAGGCATACTAATACTCTCCTAGTGGGTAGACCCATCTAATTCCCTAAAGTGAATGGGGGCCTTACAACAAAGGCATACTAATAATCTCCTAATAGGTAGACTCATCTAATATCCAACAAATGAATATGGCCTTACAAATGCAGGCCAATAAATTACAAGAATCAAGGATCCTAACACAAGAACAAATAAACAACCAAGACTCTGATACACTGTTAAATTACTATCAATCCAAAAGCTAGAACTATTAGGAAGCAAAATCACATGTAAACAAATATGCTTAACATGGAAAAAATGTAAATACAAAGAAAGAAATAAAACATTAAGCCAAAACAAAAGAACAAGAGTTCCAAATAAAAGCAGTACCTCAGAAGAAGTCGCCTCAGAAAAGGATCTCCAAGAATCTGCGCCCAAACAGGATCAAGAGTGTCTGATGCTACCAAAGCCAACCCCCAATCATTCAATGATAAGGAAAGCAGCTTCTCAGCCTTATTATATTTATCCTGATGCAGTTTATTTCTTTAAATATAGAAGGAAATACCAGTACATGTCAAGCATGAACAGACAGAAAGTTAAACAGTACACACCATTTCAACATCAGAGCCTGAAATACCAAGCAATAGACAAAAAGCCTGCAATGGTGCTGTTAGAAAAATGGTGAATAGGCTTCCACTTGGGTGATGAGACGAATCAAAAGTAGTACTACGATATGAAGTACTAGGAGATAAGAGAATTGCAGCCGTCTCTCCTTTTTCTGCTCCACTTATGGCCTGCCCACATTTTAATTCGCAACTTTGTATATGTCAAGAGATATTTACCAAGGCTCTAAGAATTAAACATAGGGTGAACGTAAATTTAAACATTAAGCTCAGTGTTTCCATGTATACATTATTGAATAATTTCTTAAAAGGTCACTTTTCTTCACTACTTTTTTCTCTCTTTTTTCCTTTTCTTCTTGATTAAAAGAAAAAAGATTATCTGCCTTACCTCATAACATTGACTCTCCATTAAGTCATCAAGCGCACATTAAAAAATTTGCTACAAGTAAATATATGGGTGCCAAGAGCTAGCTAGAGTTGAAATACTTGCCTCAAATACTTCACTGTTGTCACAGTCAATAACTAAAAAAAGTGGTCTTCTTGTAAATGGAACTAAGTCACTAGGATAAATGCAATTTATTCCTGAAAAATGGTTTTTTTTTAAATATTAGAATAGTCTATCCCTGGAAAGTGACATGTCAAAGAAATAGAAATAGGGAATATTATACTTTGAACTGCACAATCTCATTGTTTAGAATCTTTACAAATTTATGCACTGATAAGTTAATAGTAAGAAACATAAATCATTAGACCAGTGGCATATAGTAAAAGGAAAAATGGCTTTGGCATATCAGCTCGTGCCTACTTACAGATTCAATTGAATCATCTACTAAATTATTTTGTCATTTTTCTGTAGACTTCCAAAGTTCAAACCAAAACAACCATAATGAATACCAGATACTTAAAATTGATATAAGCTTGGTACCTTTGTTTTGTGCCAAAATTATTGCAGATAGGATTCTCAATTCTTAATACATAATCCAATGATCTAAAACCAGACACCTCATCACCAAGGGTAAACCCAGTAACTTCTCCTTAATGTTCTGATTTCAATTTATATTGCAAAGTGCAGGCTACAAATATAACCTACATCCTTTTGAACAAATCTACAGAAGAACACTATAGAAATCAATCTTTTCAGAGATACTAGGCTTCCAATGGACCCAATATTTTTAGTATTTTTTAAATTCATGAAACTAACTATCTTAATTAAAGGGTGTTTAACATTAGAAACCGAGAAGATAAAAAGAAAGAGAGAGGACTTTAACATAGTGGTCCTTTTGCAAAAGAGCATGCAACTTTTGAGTATTGTTTTCACTCCTCCAAACATGCTTTCCCTCAACCATAAAGCTCAAAGCTCACTCTAAACTTTGCATTGCATACTAAAACTCTCAAGACCACTTTCAAATAAAAGTATTTTGCGCTTCATATTCCTATTAAATCAAATTATTAGTCCTTGCCCAAATACAAAAGAAGACAGATGGTCAAGATATTCAGCTTGAGTGGATTATTTAAAAGGATTGAGAAAACAAAGAAGATCTTGCCATAGTTTAATATCAAAGTAGAAAGATAAAATAACAAGATGTCAAGGAACAATGAAAAAACAACAGAAGACTAGTATATCCAATATAAAGCTGCTAGGGAACGAGTGGAAATGAAATGATAGACTAACAAATGAAAATAAATGTAATATAAGAGTTGGTGGCGTATTGATTGAGGATAAGATGAGAAGCACCGACATAAATTTTAAGAAGATGTAATGTTGCACTCAGGGTAATTTAATTCAAGTGAAGAGAACATAATGATAAGTCACAATGTATATAAATTTCTATCTCACAGATCACTTTTCATACAGCAAGCAGCAGCATCTTCATTGAAACTTATAGGCATCTTGTTACCAATCTGACAGTCCCAGACAATATGACAAAATATATCATTAAGAAATCCTATTAAGGAGGAGACATATGCCAGTAAAAGCCACAGCAACAGGAAAAGAGTCTAAAAGGCAAAACATTTATTTCTAATATGGTAACTTCTATTAATACCAAAAAGTAATTGGGCAACGAATAGAGTTGCATCAAAGTGGACAGTACAATATTATATTTCCAAATTTTTCATTGTGGAGTACCTCTATTTCCACGAGTACCAAATAGTAAACAACCAGGGTGGAAAGACAGACTGTCTCCTTTACTCTCCCCAGAAGAAGGGATTGGTCTATCACACAGAAAGCCCAATGGCGAAAGGGATGTTGTACCCGAGCACATTCCAGCGCCTGTAGAAGATGAGATATTATTCCAATCAAAAGTTAAAAAATTAAAAAAAAAAAAAAAAAAAACAATGATGGTATCCCATTCTAATCAACAAATTAGCAACCAAGGTAACTTTAATGCATCACCTGAAGCTGATAAATAAATCAAGAAAACCCCATCAGGAGGGAGCTCCTCACAAATTGTGGCTACGACCTGCCACAAGAATGCACAACCACATTTCAATTTGTCAATTTAAAAGAGTACATTACATTGTACAAACTAAATTCTCATAAAATCATTAAACTAGTAATCTTATTTATTGCAAGAGCTTGTATACTTAAATTTTCTAAATCTGAAACCTAGTACAGATATATCTTCAATGCATACTTTGAACTAGTTAGTTAGACTGTCCAAAACAGAACAAAATTAAAATAAGAAAGGGACCAAGCTAAAAAGCAAAAGAAAGAAAAGGCAGTACACAGAAGAATGCTACAAGACTCTCGGTGTTTCCATAAACCACAATAACAGAATATTGAAAAAAAAAAAATCTGTCTCCTCTTATCAAATCAGATCTGAAGTTGTCCTGCGAATGGGCAGGAGAGAGAGAGAAACCCCGACTCATTATTTCACATGATACACTCCTATTTTACAACATTTGATCAAATCATGGGAAAACGGAATTGACAATTGAAGCAGTACATGTTTTGTTAATTCTTAGGTCACAAAGCATTTATATCAACTAATACCATCCTCAACGCAATCTAACTTTAAACTAAGGTCTAAGCATCATTGTTTAGTTATCCATCTACATAGGGGCAAAAGGTTCAATTTTTCAGCCAAGGAATATGGGTTCAAGTTAACACTCTTCTTTTACATACTTGAAAAGAAGTGCAAATTGAGGAAGAGTGAGAAAAGAAGTGAGAGAGATCAGGTATAACAAAGGAAAGAAGGGGAAACCTTTTATATCATTAGTAACGATGAATGTCTTCTTTACTAGATTAGATTGTGCGATATTCTATCTTTTGACATCAAGCAAACAAAAATGAGATTTATTTTATTTTTATTTTTTTTTCTAACTTGACTAGCAACCAAAGGGAAAGTCTTATTCTTTTCAAGGAAGAAAAAAACTTGAAGTTCAAGCTGATTACTGCTAAGCAGGATGTTCTGGTCAAGAATCTGCTAGCTAAAACCCAAAACATGATAGAACAGGGTGACTGTGTATGATTTGTAAGTTTCAACTTACTTGGCTGCTCCAAATCAATGTAACCAAAAATAATTTCCAGGTGTAACATTAATCAATGATGCCACAAAAACCATGAATAAGATATCTGCCCGGTAAGTGATTTTATGTTCTACTTGTTATCATCATATAAAATCAACACCCTTCAATAAAAGAAACCTACTCTAAATTCTGCTCTATCCTCACTCAATTATCGAATCATCACCTGAAGAAATAATCCTAATAGTGATGAATTAAAACAGCCCCATCTAATTATCTATATTCTGCACTTGTATGAGAATAACTCAACTAGGATATCGACCAATAAAACAGAAGTGTACATAATTAAAAATGTAATATTTACTGTCTCACTCACTGCTAGAAAATGTGTGACGGAAGGCCGATACAGGACAGCTTTTCTTGGGTTAGGAGGCAGCGTAGGATCAGAAATCTCATGAGAGTAGTTTGTGCGGCTGGGAGGAGACCCATTTTGAGCATTTTTCGTCGCATTGGACTGGTAAAATGAGCCACTGGGTTCCCACTCCATACACTGTAGCATTCTGAAAGTGTCAAGAGTGAGCTCTGAAAACTTGACCTGAAAAAATACCCACCAAAAAATTGAAGAAAATAAGAAATTGAAATGAAAAAGTTGAACGGCCAAAGAAAAGGAAGTGAAGGAAACAACTCCAATAGTGATAATGATACCTAACCTCATTGTGATGGTAGCTGCTGAGTACAGCATCTCGCAATCTCAAATTTCTCTTTGTATATGGTAAAATTTGAGAATCGGGTTGAGGTTGGTCCAGTACAATACTATATCTGAGAGGCCTTAAATTCAAAAAAGGCGTGTCAGCTTTCAAAAATCTAAGCAATTCCTGAACCACAAGCTTCCATTCCTTAAAGTCGGCTTCTTGGAAGGTCCTCTTGCAGTCATCGAGCAAGAGTTTGAGTTGATTGAGCAACTGCTGAACCATGTCTCGGCGATTCAGTATCAAACAGACGGTGATGAACCTGGAGATGAACCTGAGCTGCTTGTTGGCGAGGCTGAGGTCGTGAAACATGCCGTCCTTGAAATACTCGCGGGTGAGAATGGCGTTGTAGAAAACGTAGGACTCCGATAGATAGCTGGCATCGCTGGTCTTCATGTACTGCCCGAAATACAGCTGAGCGATACGCGAGGCGATCTCACCGATCTCCCATCTCTTGAGGCCGGCGTCAACCAGCTTCTGACGATTCTCCTGCTGGAACTTCCACACCTGCGTGTACACCTTGAACACCTTGTAGAAATATGCATCGTACTCCTGCCTAATCTTCACAAAATGAATAATAATATTTAAAAGGAGAAATAATAATAATTTTGAGAAATGCAAAAAGAAAGAACCTGTTGCGATAGTAGAAGGGAAGGTCTCTGATTTTGGAGAATTTCTTGTCGGCTTTGTGGACGAGAGACCAGTAGACTTCGCTCACTGGAATGCTGTTGTTCTGCGGCACTTGCATCGTATTGTGTCTTTCCATCTCCGATCGCTGATGTTGACGAAGCGCCTATTTTTATATACTTTGCGTTTGATTTTGATTTGATTTTTGTCGAGTGGGCGTCTAGATAAGCCCGTCCAATGAAAACCGATGGGCTCAGGAGGATAAGATAAAGAATAGAACTCGGGCTTAAATGCCCAATTATGCAAATAGGCCCAGCCCACACGACATAGGTCGTTCTTTTTGCACCACCAAAACAACTGTATGCCATTTTGTTTTGCCTATTTTTTGAATATTCTAAAAATACCCTTACCCATATTATGTTTGGTTTTAAATATCCCAGCTCTTAAACAGTCTGCTTTTGCTCAGTTGAATAAATCAGAAAAAATGAGCATTTATTCAGCTTTGATCAACCAAATATATATAATATATATATTTATGAACTTTTTATTTTACTCTAATTATAAAAGAAAATGTTCGATTCAA
Organism: Rhamnella rubrinervis; assembly: GCA_007844105.2. Lineage (NCBI taxonomy): Eukaryota > Viridiplantae > Streptophyta > Magnoliopsida > Rosales > Rhamnaceae > Rhamnella > Rhamnella rubrinervis. The sequence goes on from CM017581.2 coordinate 18,348,925, forward strand.
TAATAATAAAAAAGATTCTTACCACGAAATTGTCACTATGATTTGAGATGACGGATGCAAGGCTAACAAGATGTGGTGGCTTCATACATTACAAAATGTGTTCAATTAAATAAAAAATAATTTTTTACCACTAAATTATGACTGTGATTTGAGGTGATGAGAAGAGATGCAAGACTAGTGGTACAATTAATTATATAGATAACTGGCTTCATTTCCAAATGGTTAACTTTGATAGACAGAAGAAGACATATATATACATATATATATATATATACAAAGTAACTTAATAATGTTAACTCTTTTGTTGTTTACTGCAACAGTTTTTTCTCATATATAATGTCACCGATAAATAATTCTCAGGTCATGCCATTCTCCTCTTTCATTGGAACTTATTAAATTCTTGGTTCAGCACAGTTGATAAAATCTAACACCGAGATTGAAGATCATGTTTTCAAAACTCTTTACGTCCATCAGCCGGAATGTATATGTTTGATTTTCGATATATATATTTTTTCAAAAAAAAAAAATGAAAGAAAAAGGAATGGGATATTGGAAGTAGGAGAGTGACACGTGTAGAGTTCAATGGAAAGAAAAAGCAAGTTGGCAGAAACTAGAAAGACATACCCGTTAGCGTCAGCGGAGCGACTTTGATGTTGGAGTCGATAATGTTGATGATGATGGGATTGGAAGCTCAGCAGCTGTACACCAAAGAAGACAGAATCCCACTTCCAAACGCCTCTTTCTCCCTCTCTGTAGTTGTCCTCTGCGAATTTCATTCATTCATTAATTAATATATATATATATATATATATATATATATATATTTTCTTCAATCTCTTCCGTGCACCAGCTGCCCCAATAATATATATATATATATATTAAAAAAAAATTTACTTTAAATGAAAAGATACTAATATTATCTGTCAGCTTCATATGCATGGATTAGTGCATAACCACCTACCAGGTTCCAGGAGGCCATCAAAATATCAATTCAATTTGTTAATACACAGTGACTTGGAAACCTAGAAATTCCTCCTCAACGACTTTTTGTAATTACCCATTTGACTTTCACTTTTAATTTAAATAAATTTCTTTACAAATTTCACAACCCTGCCTTCATAATTTTCTTCTTCTTCTTTTTCTCTTCCTCTGTACACACTCACTCCCGATCGATCTGTGACCTTTCTGGAGCATCTGCGCCTTGGTGAGTCATTTTTCTTACACTTTTCAAATCTTATACATATACAATCTTTCAGGGATGCCGCTGGAAACCGAATTTCTTACTTGTACATGTAACGCTTGTTACTGTTGCCGTTTCATTATTGCTTGCTCATATACACCAATTCTCTTGTTAATTTACGTTTGCTTTATTCCTTCAGTTTCCAGCAAGAAAATTTTGGCATTTTTTTTTTTTTTTGGTACTTGGAAGAGTGCTTATGGAAATGCATTTCTTATGGGATGCTTCACCTTGTTAGCTTTCTCATTTTTATTTTTTATTTTCGTGGGAAATTTTTGTGTCTGTGAATTATGGATGGTGAATTTAATGTCACAGCTTGCTTATTTGCTCATTTATTTGGATTGGCAGTTTAACAAGTATTACTTCTTTGGCGTTACCTCTAGTTGATCTTATCTCATATGCTTTTTAATATGGATTTACCTGTTAAATGCTGTTCGAAAATTATCTCAATTGTTAAAGTTTTTTCTCTTTCTTTTTTTTTCTTTTTTTGGGTTAATTTTTTCTTAATGTTCTGATAACTTCTTTTGTCTATTGCTAGCTGTATGTACTACGGCAACACTTGGTGGTACAAGAATTGTGATAGGAATTGAACTTTGAAATATGGATAAGGAGAATGAAGCCAGGTAAAATGCAAGAACCAGTTGGTCATGATGCTATCAGAGATTGTATTGAAGAGATTCTTCAACTTCCAATAAGATGTCTTTTAGTAAGAGTAAATTGCATCAGCTTAAGGACGACGGTTTTCAGAACCGTGGCTCTGATTCTTTAAACAGGTAATTACTTTGAAAGGAAGCAATCTGTTGCAAGTTTCTCTGTGTGCTCACATCTCCTTAATCGATCTAATTGACCTTGTTGACGATGGGCTTAGAAATTTTTTATTTTATTTTTTCTCTATCATAAACAAATGCTTAGTCTTTTAAAGCAAAAGAAAAATAAAACACATAAAATGTTACGAAGTAAAGTTTTTGTTCTGTTTTGTATTTCTCTGAGCCCCAAATAATATGTACCACATTGCTCTATTAGTAATGCATTCAATAATGTGTTCTTCTTGATTTTTGCTTTTTCTTTTTCAAAATTTTGTAGGCGTAAGTCCGAAGTACATCTTGCTCCAAAGAACTTAAAAGGAGATGACAGTTTTAAGCACCTTCAAGACCAAGAGGCTATGGCTGTGGTACCTTACATATGATTTAATCTTATAATTTGAGTTTGATCATACAATGAAGCTTATTATTGCTTTCTCAGCACTGACAAATTTTTATGGTTAGGAACTTAATTCACAAGCCAGAAGGCTGGAAGAGGAGATCCAATTTCTACGTGAACAAATTACTGTTGCTTCTGTCAGAGTATTAAACTTCCCCTAACGTTGTTTTGCCATATGTCTATGTTTTATTCCTTCGGCCAATGTATTTGTCCATATTTTACATACAAGGTAATGTATTTATTTTCATGGTGTCAGGAAATGAAGCTGCTTACTGAGAAGTATGCATTGGAGAGTAAAGTTGCTGACTTACGATTGGTTTGTAAATCTCTTGAAATGTCTATCTTGCAATGGTTCCGTGTACTTTTGACACTGGATATGTGATTATAGTCTTTGTCTGCAAAGTGCTAAAGTGGAAAATCATTTTGTCTTGAGTGATAGGCAATAGATGAGAAACAAAATGAAGCCATTACTTCATCCTTGAATGAATTGGCTCAAAGAAAAGGTGATCTTGAAGGAAATTTAAAATTAGCGCACGAATTGAAGGTAATAAATATATTTTCTCATTGATGCATTATCTTTACTTTTTCAATAGTATTAATTAGTTAAAGGTGTTGCCAAATTGAATATAATTAAGGAATTATGATGTTTGCTGAAATATTGAGGTGCTGGATACAATCACTCAACAAATGTGCTGCTAGAAATGGAAAGTTATCTTTGGGTGGTTTATAGAACATTGATGTATAGTTTAGAATTGAATTTTGCAAATAGAATGAGGAGGGTTCTTAATATCTTATAAAGGCAAAATCTGTAGAGACATGGTAATTTTGGAGCCTCATTGAACTTCTTGAAACAATTGTTTTAGTGTTAGTCATTTGACCTTCGAATTCTCAGGTTTTACATTTGAAACTGTCTGCCTTCCTACCAAAGCACATATGCTTAGACAGGGTGTCTTTGGAAAGTAGGTAAGATGCATTTTGGATATGCATCCAAGTCAGATTGGAGATGATGGTAATCTGGATTGGCAGCTTCTTGTCATCTCTCATAAAGTATAGAATCGTCATAGTCACTATAGAGCCTTTAGTTATATGGTTCTTGTTATAGTTGTCATCAATTCCAAAAGCTTGACCTGTTAAGCCTGATGGTAAATTTAACAAAGATTAATTTAAAGTTTTTTTTTATGATTACCTCAAAATTGGTTCCAGCCAATCAATAAAAGGTAACTGGATTTTGCCTTGGCGGTATACACCTTCTTCCCATCAGAGATTCTGCATATTTAAGGTAACGGATATATGAGACAATAATGAATCCTTGAATCCTTGATATCTCTAGTATGCAATGAGATATGAATGTGAATGTATATGAAAGTAGTCCTGGTTATAGCCCTTGCCCTTACATATGAATGTAAATTTTCACTTTCTGATGTCTCGAACTAATTTTAGATTTGTTATACTATCTCTTGCTATGTTCCTATGTCTAGTTTCTTTTCCTTCTTTTTGTGGATAAATATTAAGTACACGCACATACACACATATATTTTATCAAATGTATGCTGTTAATGGTATCTGCTAGGCTGAAGAGGATGAGAGATATGTCTTCATGTCATCCATGCTTGGACTACTGGGAGAATATGGTATTTGGCCCCGTGTAATGAATGCTTCTGCTATATCCAGCAGTATAAAGGTAATGATTGTGTAGCACACAACATGTATGCTACAATAACATTTTCCCTGACCTGCAGGTCAAATTGTCATATGGATACAAAAATATGTTTCTGAATCTTTCTCTCATTCATATGCTCCGAAGTTGCCCAAAACCAAGATCATGGATTGGCTTAGATAATATGGGAAATATACAAAGTTGCAATTCTGTTCCTGCCTGGTGCTGTACACACGACATTTCCTAGTAGCTTCTTTAATGTATTTTGTGTGTCTTTCAGCCCTGATATTTTGTACGGTGAAGGATGTTCTACATTGTGTATGACCAGCAATATAAAAAATGATTTACCTGTCCGGTCTTGACATCTGTTATAGACCTCATTGCTTGGTCACTTTCTTTCTTTAAACGTTATAAGTTTTTCAGAGTTATCATTGGTGTTCATTGTATGTACATTATGTGTTATGAGTTTTCCATCTATGAATAAAAATTGATGCATTATTTTGATTGATTTAAAAATTCTTAAAAATAAAAAATTGGAAACGCAAGATTAAAAACCATCTTTTAATTTTGATAAATAGGTCTTTTTTGGCTATTATATGGCCATTTATCATTCTGTCTTTAAAAGAAAGAAAAAAAGAATGAAAAAAAAGAAAAAAAGAAAAACAAAAAGCATTAACAATACCAGACAAGCCATTGGTTTGTAGGGTAATGCATGGCCAATAGCCAAGCTGACCTAATGAGTTTCTAAACGTGCATAGCAACTTATGTCTCACATTTGAAGTGTCTTTTTTGGAGGGCTATTTGCAAAAATAACATGGCTATTGGGACTGACGAGGAAATCTTTCTGTTTATAGCTTTGTGTCATGTACATTCCTAATATGTGGTGCTATTTCTTAATGCATCTGTATCACCGCAGCAACCCCCTCCCCTCCTCCCTCCTCCTATCCAACAATAGTATCTGCTTTGATATTTTAAGATAACTTAATTATGAAGACTTGCTATATTGTATAACATGAGACTTTTCTCAAATCTGGCTTACTTCTTTTTCTGAATTTGCAGAACCTATATGATCAATTACAGTGGAAGATTAGAACTTCACATGTAAGCTTGCTATCTTGTGGTTTATTGCGATCTGAAACTCTAAGAGATGCTTCTTAATCTATTTACAGTATATATAGAATTGATATCATACACCTCTCTGAATTCTTCGATGCTCTTTATTTCTTCTTTATTTTTTAGTTTGTTATTTTACTTTCCCACCTCCTGTCTTGTATTGTTTGTATGTGCATAATAGTACAAGTACCTACTGTTTTGTCTGTCTATTAGAAATCATCTGGAGTTTTTTTTCTCAAGTGACCTTTTTTCCATATGAATAGTCTGATTGATGGGCAAGTAACAAGATTTTGTATCTTGAAATTTTTGTGAAAATAGGGATTTGGTGTATATTGGTTGGTTGGAGCAACTCTTGAGGAAAACCAGATCAAAACAATACTAAACTAGGAATTAAGAGTAAAGATGAACACTAGTGGAGAGGAATAGGCAACCTGGGAATAACATCAAGCAAAGATGCATCAAACATCAAGGACAGCATTGAATTTCTACTTCACTAGTCATAGAAAATATTCTTTTAGCTTTTTGTCAGCTTTAAGCTACCATTGCAATAAAGTTTGAAATATGCTATATGTTTTTTAGAATTTCGAGACCCACCTGAAAATAAGAACTAAAGCCCACAAATAAATGTCAAGGTCAGATCAGCTGAAAACCATCGCTTGGAGTTCCTGACTTGTAAGTAATAGTTAACTCTTGCAATGTAGATGCATGATCTTAAACGGTAGTACAAAAAAGAGTTCCTTTTAGTACACTGTCATAAATGATTCGTTGCTAGTCCCAAACTTTCTGGTTCCCAAACAAATTCAATTAGGCATATCCTTTGAACTATATTGCAGTTTCTCTAATATATCTGCATAAGTTCTCAAAGAAACCCTTTCATGAATTAGTGGTACCCCAAGAGAACCAATAATCAGATTGTGCAACACTTTTGGTGGGTTCTATCTTGAGACCATTTATGTCTTTACAATGTCATGAAATTGGAATAATTCTGAATGTAGTTATAAAAATGCCACATAAATGTTGCTTGATTATTTCCTACTGTCACTGTGAATGAAATATTGTATATTTTCCCAGTTCATTCGTTGATATAGTTGGATTTTCATTGTGGAAAATGATATGTAATTTGGGATGAAGGTTTAAAAAAATACTTTAAAAAAGAAAAGGATTAAAAAATTAAGCACCATGTGCTGTTATATCAGAACTTGGTATGCTACTGGAAGTCTAGGAACTATTATCAGTTCCTACACTCAAGGATACCAACCTCATGAATAGGGAGTATCATGCTCTCACCCAGAGTTGTGTAGTGGTTTATGACAACATTGATCCTTGGATCTGTTGCCTGATATGCTTGGTTTTTATATATAAGCATTGCTTTAATTTCATTAACCATCCTGCACTTTCACTTTTTTCCTTTTTTGGGGCAAATAAAAAAGTGTAGGAGGGGGTGACCAGATGGTAGCACATCCCTACCTCGATGTTACCAGAACAGCCCCTGCACTAAATGTGGTCCCTGTAGTTTTCTTTCTAAAGCAACGTCAACTATACAGTTTTTACAAACTTCCTTTGGAATTTTACAGATACTGCCAACTAACCGCCATAAAATTATCTATGTGAGCTGATATTGCCATGTTGGTTTTTTCCTTTCCAAAAATAAGCAACGCATCATCCCCTTCTGACTATCCTTCTATGCTATCTCTTCCTCCTCCCACACCATCAGCGCTCCTCCACAATATCTCCTCCAGTGCCACCTCCCACAACACCTCAACATCACAGATTTAAAGTCACGAAACACTGCTGTCAAATTTGTGATGCAATTCTATGTTTAAGATTATATCCCTTCTTTCCTTGATTTACCTAAATCTGAAACATCGGTTGTGTAGGCTTTGAGAAATCTCCTAAAGCATCCCATTAAGAAGCCCTCTTCTGGTTTCACTCTTTTATTCTTCTTGGTAAAAAAATTTTCCAGTTTAATTTGTTTGGGCTCTGGGAAATTCAAAGAAAATAAACATTTTTTGCTGAAAAGGTTGATTGGTTGGTTCATATTTTTGAATTTGTAGATATAATTCAGATATGCATGTTGTGTATTAGCTTTTAAGGTAAATCCATTAGCTTCAAGTAATAAGATTAGTTTTAATAAATTGAACAATTTATTAATATTGAATCAATTATTGTGAGGTTGGTGTTTAACTATTTATGGGTTTGATTTGAGACGGGGAAAAAAGCTATGTGAAGAAGAGAGGGATAAGAGGGAAGAGGAAGGAAGAGATATCATGATCAAGCCAGCAATTCAGGTCCCGAACAAGAAGCTCATAGGGCTGGTGGTGATGGTGGCACTGGTGGAGATGTGGGAAGAGTAGGTGATGGTGTAGATGTAGGATTAGAAAGAGATGACATGCTGCCTATTTTTGGAAAAAAAAAAGAGGAAAAAAAGGAAAAAATAGAAAAAAGAATGTGGCACTTTGGTGGTGGTATGTGTTAAATTATAACAGAAATGTGTAATGGGGAGACTAATTTGATACTTTTGTAAAGTGTAGGGGTGACATTGCTTAAAAAAACCTACTGAGACCACATTGAAACTCAAGTGGAAGTGCAGGGGGTCTAATGGATTAACCCATAAATATTCTATAGAGTTGTCTCCTAGTCCTCTTAAGTTCTGAAAGGTAGTTTATTTTAGTTCTTACATTCCATATATATTATTAGGAGCTACGTCTTAAATGAGTCAATCTTGGTGACAAATATGATATAAATTATGATAATGAGTTGCATTTGTACATTTTGGTTGATTAACATAAATGATGTGTGCTTTCCATCGCAGGAAAGAATTCTAGAAATAACATCGTTGGTGGAAAACCGTCCTGAAAGTGGATCACATGGGAAAGGCAGCCTAGGTCCTGGCATATTGGATGGTCAAATTTCTCATAGATCCATGGTACTGTGGGCATGTAATTTACTTACAGACCATGGTATTTTTGTTTCAATTTTATTAAACAACCGTGCATTACTTTTTCTTAATAAAATCTCTCTCTCTCTCTCTCCCCCCCTCCCTCTCTTGTTTTCATCGATGAAGGGTCAGCATGGTTCTTCTCCTTATAATCACTTTGTTGATGGAAATCTTGATCCAACTGAAAAATTGTCAAGTTATATGACTGATCATACTGACACAAGGAATATGATGCTAATCAACAACAAAATTCCTCTCACACCCAATACTGCTAGGTTGGTAATGTTTATTCAGTTGTATTCAGGCAGTCTTGATCATCTTTTACTCCTACAATTCATAATCATATATGTACAAGTAAATAGCTGTAGCTGCATTTTGACTGATAGTTCCATGCTTTTTCTTAACGATTTCTAAAGTATAACAGACTATATTATGTAGGCATACATAATCTATGTTTGTTTTGTAGCAGTGGAATGTTGAAGTACATGAGTTTTCTTTGTTCACTTTTGTGTCAGTCATTTGATATGTATTGAATAACGTATTGACATTTCTGATACTTGACCTTCCCTAGATGATGTTACTATTCTGGAGTTGTTTGAAAATTTAAAATGTTCACCCACTCCCTCTTTTTACCCTTTTTTTTTTTGTTTTATTCTTGGTTATTTCCTGAAAGTTTACTGGAGCACCATACCTTTTACATTTTATTATCATAATCTGTCCATTTAATTGGGACTGTTGTGGCGAAGAAAATTAATGCATATAAATACATTGCAGTAGAATGATATAACTTTTTTAATCTACAAAACAAGTTATTATTACTCAGTTTTATGTTAGAACCTTCTCCTATGAATTGTCTTCTTCTTACTTGGCTAAAACGGTCTCCTCACAGGGACGTTGCCGGCCTTTCGCACCCTGGTTCTGTGAATGTGAAAGCAGGAGAAATGACCAATGGCACCTTGCTTTCCTCTCCTATGCCAAATGATGAGATTGCTTCCTCTGTTCTTGAAGGTGATTATTATGGTTACTAACTTTTTGTACTTCAAGAACTTGATAATAAAATCTAACATTAATTGTTTCAATCTAGAGGGCCCTGGCATAGAGAATTTTCAGATTATTGGTGATGCCATTCCAGGAGGCAAGCTTCTTGGATGTGGATTTCCGGTACGAGGGACTTCTCTTTGCATGTTTCAGGTGAAATTTCTTTGAAGATAATTCAAATGAAAATTTCCATGAATTCATAATTTTGCACTGTTTTATATGATTTGTGTTCTTTTTATGTTCATTTGCACTTTCAGTGGGTTCGTCATCTTCATGATGGAACTAGGCAGTACATTGAAGGTTAGTATATGGTTTTTAACTTTCTAAACACCATTCTTGTATATTAGACCCTTTTTGAAATATGTACTTCGATAAATTTTTTGTTTTTATTGTTTATTCTGATTCAGGAGCTACCAATCCTGAATATATTGTCACGGCTGATGACGTCGATAAAATAATTGCTGTTGAGTGCATACCAATGGATGATCAAGGCCATCAGGTTCTCTATGTTCCTTTTAGATAGATGCACAGCTATGTCCTATTTATATGTCTATGGATGATGTTTGTGTATTTGGTCTATATCTTTGCTTATTTGAACAGATAAAAAGTTTCTGTTTTGAAATTCTTTTGATTAAACTGTAGATGGAATTCCACCACTCTTTTACTGTTGTGAATTTTAATAATTTGATCTGTGAAATTTTCACTGAGCATGACAAGACTGTTTTATCAAAGTCATTATCATAATAAGTCAGTCTTATCATACTTCAGTATTTTATTAGAGTTGCTTTGTGTTGGTACTTATTGTGTATGTATTTTCTAAATGTGGATTAGTGCATAATTGTTGGGCCTTTTTCTTGTCATCTTATGGTTTTTTGAAGATCAATTAATTTGTCTCTAACTTCTTTCTTTTCATGTCCTGGTCATACCCTTTCTAGTAATTATTGCCCACACATGTAAAGTCTACATTTGGTTTAGATTTGTTAGGTGGCACTGCATTTAAGGTAGACAGAATCTATATTATCTTTGACCTATATTGTTTGGCCTATTTTCGATCAGCATAACCTTTTGTAGCAATTGATTATCCAACAAAATAAAATTGTTTTATATTTGCATTCATATATATATTTTTATCTCTTCTGTTGTGAAACCATGTAAAAACTACTGTGATATTCTCTACTTGTCCATGGGAATTATGTTCTTTCACTAAATTTGTTACCATTTAACAGGGAGATCTGGTCAAACTTTTTGCTAATGACCAAAACAAAATAAAATGTGGTAAGTTTTTTAAATTCTCAAGAACCTTAAAATTTTAACGAACCTTAATGGCATTACCTTTTGTTTTCTTTTTTTCATTTATTCATGCATGGTAGAATTATAATTTGTCAACGTGGATGATACAGATATATCAATAGTTTAGATTGATTGAACTATTGACAGATAAAACAGAACTAATCGAAATGAATTTCCATTAGCTACCTTTTTCCAAAACCATCTTTCCACTATTTTTTGCTCCATTATATCACCAATAAATTGTAGTTATGACACATCTCCACAATTGTTTTTCAAATTACTACCATTTGTATATCTTTGATATAACCTTTCTTTTCTCACCCACTCCCCAATGAAAATAATATAATAACAGTAGAAGAAATGAAAAAGAAATCCTGAAATTCTGTCTCTCTCTCTCCCTTTCCATGTTGATAACTTCAATTTATGATTATACAGTTCATTATTTCATCCTTGGTTATCACATCTTTAAAGGCTGAAAATGTTAGTTATTTTCTTCTCTTTATGGGGGCAATCTGTTTATTTTCAGATCACTACTTAAGAGTGGTATATGTTAATTGGATTTTAAGCATAAAGAAGTCCTAAACTTCTCTGTAATGTAATGCCATAAATTCCTAATCTTTTCTTTTTGCTTATGCGTGTTTTATGTTGGTACTGTGTAGATCCAGAAATGCAAATGGAAATTGATACTCATATTTCCAGAGGACAAGCTACATTTAGTGTTCTATTGCTGGTATACTCAGTTTTTATCTGAGACTCTTTTATGTCTTTGAAGTTTATCTTATTAATTGTCTTCTCTTCTTGTTGTAACATGATATATCCATATTCTTACTGTAATTTAACGTTCTAGCTTAATTGTTTCGATTTCTTTTTGTGTAAAGTGACCACCATACTAAGGCACTTCCATACATTGACAAAATTACTTTCTGAAAATTCATATGTAAAAAGCTCCTTTCAAGAACCATTCAAGTCAAAATATGTTTGCTGGCCATTATGTCCAAAGAGATTCCTATGTTCATGGAAATTTCCAAAAGCAGATCCATTGCCAACATATGAGTCTGGTGGAGATGCTTTATTCTATTTTTTTTATATTGAATTTCCTCTCCATTCAATAGTAATGTGCATCTTAGAATTACCTTGCATAATTAAGTAGTAGTAACAGTTATGTGCTATATCAGAGGAAGTTGCTGTTCTGGCATCTTGTAACAAGGTATTTTCCTACTTTTTTATCTGGTGTATGATCTGTTCTTTTAAACATCTTCAAGTGTCTTATTATATAAGGGAATTTGAGACTATGGTATCATTTTAGTTATGTGCAGATTGAATTTGGGTGGTCTGTTCCTTTTTCCGGTGTTATGATCACATGTACTGTATAATAAACCTTCATTTACATTTATGCTTATCCTTATATTGCCTGAGTGAGGGTCTTCGTTCTTGTTTTCTTTAGTAATGTGGGAGATTAAATGAGGCGATTGAACATTAATCATTTTAAGCTTTCACAACTCCTCACCTGCCTATTTTCTTTAGCAAATTTTTTAATATATTATCTCCAATTTGCTATGTAATGGTAAAAATTATATTGAGAACAACTTATTGCTTCACATTTCTCACACTTTTTCATGTTATTTGTTCTTAAAATAGATGGATTCTTCTGACAATTGGGAGTCATCAACTATAACTTTGAGGCGGTCCAGCTACCAAATAAAGATCAATAGCACAGAAGAGACTGCAATACAAAACAAATTCTCAAAGGATTTGTCAGTATGTTCTTTACTTTTTAATCCGTCGAGTATTATTATAGATTTTAATGTTATTGAGATTCTCTATCATTTAAATTGTTTGCATACTGGAGGACTACACATTTAAGATCATTTGGGTCTAATGAAGCTCTTTACTAATATAAACACACATATCTATTTTATGCATATTGTTTTATTAGTTAATGTAACTATATAATAAACAATGTGCCTACACAATTTTCAGCTTATTATGTTTCAGATAAGGATGAGGTACATCGTAACAAATTTTGAAACAATCTCACTAAATAAATATATTTTCTATGCTGTAAGTAAGATATTTTGTGACGAAGCTCAATAATGATAGACTTCATCGAAGCCTCTATAGTTCTAAGCTTGGAAGATTTATCCAAAATCTTGCAGTAGTGTTCTGGAAAAGTTTCATTTTCTGAATAATGCTGATTGCAGATTAAGGTCCCGTGTGGGCTCTCGACACAGTTTGTTTTGACATCCGATGGATCTTCTCATCCTTTCAGTACACACAGTGTTAGGTAATGCAGTTGTTTACCTGTCAAACTGTGTTGGAATAATTTTTTATATATTTCTCTGTTTCAAATCAAAAGCTTTTCACTCTGTGGAGTTTAGTATGAATGGTTATAAAATTAGTTGGTTTCCATTCTATTTCCAGTTTTCTTATTTCAACGAGGAATCCAATATCAGGGGATGAAATCTATCCTATAAATTACTTGTTTCTCCATTCAATGAGCAAAATATGTAGTATTTATTCCAAGCTAGTTAACTTTGCCAGTCTATCCTAGCCAGTTATGTTTGTTGTATTCTCTCAATAATACTAGTGTCTAATAAGATTCTATACAATTTCTTTTGTAGAATGCGTGATACTCTAGTGTTGACCATGAGAATGTTCCAAAGCAAGGTATGCATTGGATACTTTATGATACACACACACACACACACACACATTCTTGACAAGCACCTACATACTTGATATCTTTTTTGATGTATACTCTATAGGATGGTATTGGCTGCTAAAAATTGTAGAAAATATTTTGAAGCTTCTATATTTTTTTGGAGAAAATAAAGACTGCAGGAAATGTCAATTTTGTTTTTCTTTCGGAGAGGAGTGGGGTGGGGTGGGGTGGGGCGTCTTCTGGTGGTTTTACTTTCTCTCTATTTATTTATAGTCTCTACTTGTTGCTTATTTTAATTAAAACTTGTTTCCTTTCTGCTGTGGAACTGTGTTTTTGTCGTTTTGCTTCAAGCAGGCATTAGACGACAGAAGGAAAGGAAGAGGATAGCCAGCCCAGTTGTGTTCTTTTATTCTACTCGGGTTCGAAATGAAATCTAGCATATGAAAGCAATATTTTTTACCCATATGTACATTAACTACCCATTTGCAACATTAGCTTTTATTTATTTATTGTTGGCATAATTTTCAGAATGCAACAGATTTAATCTTAGATATTATTGTTAGATTGATTTAGAAGCTATCATCGCTGTAGAGTAGATGTTGAAACATTAGCAAGTATATGAAATATTAAGTTCTTGAGGGGATAGTCCGAATGTGCGATCCCTTCACCACAAGAAATCCATAAATTGATGAAAAGAAAACATTGATAATTGAACAGACCACACATGTTACTGTAAATCATGTCAACATGAAACTGAAAAGTAGATACCATGCATCCATATATGTCGAGGCTCACAATTTTGATATATATATATATATGTTGCTTTGATCTGATAAATTATATTGCCTTAAGAACTTGGATTGGTTAGAAACAGTTTTCTGGTTACCTACCTTCCATTTATATTGTAATGGTTTATTTGATCCTTTCAATGTATCTTTTAGTTCAATGTTTAGGTCTTGAGGTTGATGTTGGCCTGAGCTCAGGCTCAGCCTATTTATGGCTGTTTAGTTCATCGTCCCACACCACAAACAACACACTTTACTTAATAAAATTAAGGCTAATAATTCAACCAGAAGTTATAGAATTTTGTGTATTTCATCATTAACTTTTGGGTAGGTTGCAGAGATCCATTCAACCACTACAAAGATGAAAATGTAGGGACTCGTACAATTGTGGATCTAAAGCTCTGCAATTTCAATTTGAGGGCAGGTCGGAGTCTTAGCGCTGAATCTCTTAAAGAACATAAACAAATAGAATTAAATGAAAAACTGTTGAAGTGAGGTCTCAATTATGTGATTTTTGAGTGGTACCTTGCACATGCAATAAAGGGTCGAAATAGTTTTCATTGCGTGGCGTGAAAGCCTCCACATACAATCACCCCTAGTCCATGTTGCACGTGATTTTTACTCTTGGTTAACCTCACATTATTTATTTTTGTAACGTAATTTTTTTCTAAGGTGGCGATGGACCATTGGTTCATTTTTTACTTGAAATTGAGAGTTGGGTGGGGTAGCTTCACTTGAGTCCTTTGAGTTTGGAGTACATGCATTCCTTTTCTCTCACCTCTATTTACCTACTAAGCGTCTTGGAAGATACTTATTAAAACTATTTGATTACCCTCTCTCATATGACAGCCATCAATTGTCTACCTCCAATTAGTCCAACAAACTATCATCTCCTAAATTCTAAACAATTCCAAATTATGAAAAATAAAACAGCAAAGCAAAGCAATTGATAAGGAGAAGACACGTCAATTTCCCACCTTCCCTTTGCTTAGCTTTCCATCCAAGCCCCTTCATTTCCTTTGCCCACTAGTTTCCCATCTTTCTCTCTCTTCTTTTGAGGCAAGGATGAGCAAACACCAAGCAAAGTGAAAGTGCAAAGACATAGTACTGACTCACCACTGTTGGCAGATCTAACTTTGATCATTTCAGGTTTTAGAGGCAAAGCTAGTCATATGGGTTCTGTAGGCAACTCGAATCCATGGGCACCCTATCACACTTATAAGGACTGCTCTCAAGAAATTTGCAGCATCTACTGCCCTCAATGGTGTTACATAATTTTCCCACCGCCCCCTCCTTTTGGTATCGGCGATGAATACGACGACCACGATTCAGGCACAGATTTCTCTCCTCTCATAATAGCAGTTATAGGCATCTTGGCCAGCGCTTTCATATTGTTGACTTACTACACAATCATATCCAAGTACTGCCGCCGAAGAGGCAATAATATTGATGGTAGAGCTACAGATATGGATCATGACACTGCCAACCAAACCAATGATGAGTCATGGGGATCAGCACCTCCTTCTTCTTCTGCAGGGTTGGATGAGTCCCTCATCAAGTCCATCACCGTTTACAAATACAAGATCGGTGACACATTTATTGAAGGCACTGACTGCTCTGTCTGTCTGAGTGAGTTTGAAGAGAATGAGAGCCTTAGGCTATTGCCCAAATGCAACCATGCTTTTCATGTTCCTTGCATTGATACTTGGCTCAAATCTCACTCTAGTTGTCCCCTTTGCCGCTCCAATATTAATATTGCCAATGCTCAAGCTCAGAATAGTGCTGGTTCTGGTGCCCAACAAACCCAGCAGCAACAGCAGCAACAGCAACAGCAAGACTTGAACATATCAGCACTGGAACACCAGCACAGAAGCAATGAGACTTTTTTGGTTGTGGTTCAAGATTTGGATTTGGAAAGAGGTGGTGAAGAAGAAGAAGAGGTTATTAACCTTCCAGGTGAGGGTCTTCCAAAGACCCCATGTACTGGAGGGCCTAGAGAAATTGAGAGCAGACCAATCAGAAGATCTTTTTCATTGAATTCTTCTAATTCTTTCTGTCAAGGCCGTGTTTTGGTTGCAGATATATTGCGTGCTACAGAAGAGGATGAAGAAATAGTCATTCATATGGAAAATGTACAATCCTCTATGGAAATTGGATCCTCAAAAGCAGGTGTTGATCAAGAAGAGCATTGTAAATCCAATGATACAAGTGTGGGAAGGAGTCCTCTTGAAATGAAGAGATCCATTTCGACTGGAAGATTCATGCTCACAAGGTATGGCAAGCCCAATAATTCTATTCTTCCCAATTGAATCTAAACTATTCTTTTTGATATATATCCAAGTTGTATAAAATAGAAAATTTTACATTTTCTTTGTTTTTGTCCTTGTAACATATCAGACATAACAAGAGAGATCATCTGTAGAAATTTGAGACTAGTTTAGTCTGTAATGTATTATTCCTGATCAACCAAATTGACTTTTGAATTGTGGTTTGCAAATTTCAGAGCTGATAATAATTGTAGTAATGAATGGGCAAATAATTGTCCCAATGCATCATCAATGATGATGTTGTCTATGACTTTATATATTGCTCAGGAAACTTATATATACAATTTTCTGAAATGGTTTGAGGCTGACATTACTTTACCAGAAGGGACCTCCTTCCTATAATATAATACAATATATATAAAAGAGGGTGCTTAATTTACTTACTATAAACTCATATCCTTAATTAACTATCTTTTTTTACTTCATTTTATGATATGTATTTTTACATTCCAATCTCTGTGCAACTGCGATGAATTAATAAAAACCTTTAAGCAACATGGACATCAGCCATGACAGACATCATTATTGCAAACATGCTGAAGCCTCTATTTAAAAAGAAGCTGTATGAATACAAGGAGTGAAGAGAAAGGCCAAGTGGGTCACCTAAATATGTCTGACTCATCCATTTTGTGGATGTGTTTGGTCATTTAATTTGGTGGTGTTGAATGCTACAGATTTAGTGTCCTACCATTGCCATAAATTAGCTTGACAGACAACCAAATATGGAAGAGCAGATAAAGGATGACCTAATAGGAGACGGCCAGAATATTTTAGGAAATTCAACTTCTAATACATCTCCACAAATATAAAGATATATACAACATTGGGGTCTGGAATGGAAAAAGGAAACCACGCCCCAACCAACCCGTATTTCTAACTAACATGACAGTGCATTGGGCAACAACTTCCCTTTTACATTTTTTTTTTCCAATGGAACTATACATATATAAAGATAGCCCATAATTTTGTTCACTGAAACAGGTGAGTATTGAAATAGATACATTCACATTTCACCATTAACCAGAGGAAGAGAAGGCCACATTATATACACCCGTCAAAATCAATCTAACCTATCTGGAGCCTGGACATGATTCTTTTGAGCCTTTCATGATGACACCAGCTCCTCCTGCTTTTAGACTCTATGGAATCTCAAGCTACCTTTATCAATTCCTTTTTTTCTTCTATTATTATTAATGTACTTATATAGGATCCAATGCATACACATCACTCCCCCTCTGAAGTCTGATCCATTTCTGGAATATTTAGTAGTCTTGGACATTTGTCAGTTGCATATGTTTTTCATATTCTACATCTAAACCATTGGGAATTGTAACAACTACGTAGCTGCCTGCACATCTGAACAAAGTCAAAACCAATTTTCAGTTACACTAGTTAGTTGTGGATTATTAGTCTCATAATCACGACCGACCAGTGACTAAATTGTTTATAATAATGCATCCCACCATTAGTCTACATGATCCAATGCATGCATAGTTGTAGTGTCACTTACAAATTATAGCTACTTGAGTGAGAGTGTGCTGTCTCTTAAACTAATTAACTTCATCCAAATCGGAGGTTTAGAATCAAATAACCATTTTCATATTTTTCTCGAAACTTTTTTAAAATTAGTTTACCAAAATTTTATAAACTAAATTATTTGATGTCTATTGTGTAGTATTGATCATCTACATGTCAAAATTCAATAGGGAGTGCTAAATGTATTTGACAATTAATCAAAACGGGGCAGCAAGTATTACTTTTCAACTGTTGAATGTAAGACATTTAAAGGCAAAAACTGCAAGGTCAAGTATACAATAAGACTCAACACCATAGCCTGGACCTTAAAGAGAATTTTATATAATTAACATAGATTAAAGCAGCATAATGAATTGTAATTCATTCTACTTTAGCATATTTTTGCCTTCTTTTTACTTAAACATAAATTACTAATTAATTTTTTCACAGTTAACGAGAGTTAAACAAGGTGGACATATATAAATTGATTAAATTTAAAGATAATGGATCCAAATGCCTTAGTTTTCAGCAACCAAAAGGGCACATGTTGTTAATTGGTTTACTGCCTTTTGATTGTGAGAGACGTGATATATATTCTTGTTGGTCCTATCATATAATTTATTCAATAAATTATTTGGAAAAAAAAAAGAGGGTAAAAGAAAGAAGGTGATCTGCATTTTTGTAGAACAGGGTCCCAAATTATAGCAAGACAAATAATGAAAGAAATTAGTAAAATAATTTCCAGACGTGGGTTCAAGGAGCTAGAGTATAACATGAATGCAGTGCACAAAATCATCCCTGCAACCGACAAAAATTCGACCACCAATCATCACAGGTGAAGAGAATACGTCTCCTTGCAGGTCAAGCCTTGCAAATTCCTCTACATCTAACTTAAGTGGTTGTGTCTCTCCGTGGACATCCAAGTCAACTCTAATCAAATGCATTCTTCCAGAGCTCGAACAGACACAAACCAACCTGAAAATTTGTGTATGAAAATATACATGAACATGATAGTATGATATTGTTATTAGCATATGTTAGATTTCGTGCCTAAGGTTTTCTGTAAATATATATTATTATATAATGTATTACCTACCTGCCTGATGAAAGGGAAGTATCAGACGTCAAGCACAAGTGCTCATCAACATAAGCAGAAGTAGTTATTGGATCTCCAACATCGTATTTCCATAGTATATTTCCCTTTTCCTGTGAGTTTACACAGCAATTATCAAAATGTGCGAAGAAAATAAAATAAATAAATAAATAAATAAAAGAAGAAGATATATTTGACCATAAAATAAAACATTACTCCAACAAAAATAGGTAACAAGAATAATGGGTACCTCTTCACCCTTCTCCACGATATTGATTAATAAGAATTGGCATTGTAATTGTGAAATAATGTAGCAAAGTGATATCTCACATTAAAATGAACAAAAGCATCAACCAGTCTGTTAGGTGTCCACACATTTCCATACCAAGATATATATGCTGGGATCTTACCAGTTCAAATGAATATACACTTCCATTTCTGGAACAT
The DNA here is from genome assembly GCA_007844105.2 of Rhamnella rubrinervis. Classification (NCBI taxonomy): domain Eukaryota; kingdom Viridiplantae; phylum Streptophyta; class Magnoliopsida; order Rosales; family Rhamnaceae; genus Rhamnella; species Rhamnella rubrinervis. The sequence continues at coordinate 18,368,227 of CM017581.2, forward strand.
ATGAGCACCTGTTACAAAACAAAACATTCTTTCAAATGACAAAACTGAATGTCTTCACAAATATCTGTATTGAAACCATAAGTTATAAACAATGTACCTGAGAAGGAAGAGCAGAAGATATGCAGGCTCCCGCAAATATATTACCTGAAATTTTATACTGAGGAATCACATTGCAAATAAAAAACACAAGGATTAGTCGTTAAAAAATAAATAAAATGTTAAATTGCATGAAGGAAAATTATATATAAATTGCGGACTCAAATGACACTAGCGTAAAAAACTGATAATTTTTAAACTAATGTAATAGCTATTTATGGAATTCAACTCCAGTTGATCCTACCACATAAATTTTCTATTCATGCCCATCCAGCTTGCCAAGTTTTCAGCCTGCTGTCTTTAACTATCTAATTTTACCAGAAAATTAATTTTTTTCATATGTATTTCTTTGAACAAAATATTTTTTGAGAAAATTTTTGACGTCAGAATGTTTTGAAATTTGGTAAACATTAGGTCAGAACAACCCACAAAATTATGATTTAACAATGACAGAATTTTGAAAATCCTAAATTTAACTTTGGAGAAAGGATTTTACAAATTTTGTATTTTCATAGATGGAAAAGGTTGTATCAAAAAGGATACATAGCATATAGGTCTAGCAATCATGTAAGATATAAAACAAGAAAGTAACATTATACCTTCCAAATAATGGATCCACTTGAACCAAATACTAGCACATGTCCATCAACCAAGCAGCATACGACTGCAGTTAACAAAATTCAAAAGAAAACTAATTATACAAAAGAATGTCCAACAGGATTTAAATCACAATCAACAATTACGTAGCAAAAAAATTAAAAAAACAACACATACTCCTTCCAGTGGCAGAATCAATGGCAAGAGACCCAAACACTGGAACTTCTAGCTCATGCAACCATAAGATTTTAAATGGCAACACCTGCATTTTTAAACAAAAACTATGTGAACAACCCACCAAACATATCAAAATAGAACAATTAAATGTACAACGACATAAATGAAGACAAATACAGGTTAGCATCAGCACGATTCATCTGTTAAACAAGACAAACAACCAGCCCTGATACTATGTTGTAATCAAAAGTATTGTATTTCAAACAAAAGACTTGTATTCTAGAGCCAAGTATATTCATTTTATAGAAAATATAAACATTACCTTTACTGAAATAGCTGTCATCCGGCCACTAGTAGAAGCCACATAAAGGGTATTATAGACCTGCAAAAAAAAATCATACACAAAACAAGAGAATATAAGGAAGATAACTCTAATAAACTACCCATAATTGGTTAACTTAGTCCTTTGGCATTTTTGTCGTTTTTCACAATAATTTTAGAAATAAAGAGGACATAAAAGACATACATATAACATGTAATTGAAACTCATAATTAAACAATCTACATAAAAAATGAACAAGTTTTTCTCAATTGTTTCCAGGATGAAAAAAATTAAGAATTAGATAACCAATGAAGACTTCACCTCATCAATCACAGGTGACCCATATATGCTCCCACCACATGGAAGTTTATAAACACAGCAATGGTTTTTGTAGTCAAGAGCATATAAATTATGATCATGAGACCCACACCTGTAGGAAATTGTCAAGGGTCAAACCTATGCTTTTCTTGAGGGAAAAGAACAAAAGTAAGAAAGAGCTGGTGTAGATCCTGTTAATCAAAAGGGACAGAAAAACAGTTCATTTTAAACAAGTCTGGAAAGAACAAATTGCAGCAACAAGGTCTGTTTCCTTTGGGATGTCTATTTTCCTTGGCCACAGTTCCATCCACCCTACTACCACTCAAGTTTAAAGACCTAAACTTTGTCAGGACAAAGTTCAAAAACTTTCTAACTAAATGATTGATATCATTTATCTGACTATGACAAATAATAATAATAATAACAATAACCATGAGCCTACCCCAGCTTCCACCATCAAAGAACTTTTCCTAGACAAAAGAAGACTCCAAATATTGATTTTCAGTTGTAGAATTTGACATGCTAGCACTCTATGAGTTAAGTTCTACATAAAAATTTAAAGCCACGATTGTCTATGTGAACAGGCATCATACTGTGAAAATGTCTTATCTTGATATGACCATTTCTTTCATTTTCTCACATTAACTAAAACATACAAACATGCCAAGCATGACTTGTATTGTAACACATCCATGAAAGCAACACGAAACACAATTATCAAAAGATTAAATAAGACTTTATCTTCAGGTTCAATAAGCAGTGAAGAAGGAATTAGTAGTGACTCTGTACAATTGAAGGAAAAAAAACAATGATTTCATTTGCAGAAAAATGAAAGAGGTATAAACTACTTTACCAGATCAATTGCCTGGGGATGTCTACAACCAGCTGCGACTTTACCTTTAGATAATGGATAAAAAACAAAAGGAAAAAATTATCTCCCCAGTGTATTAAAATTTTAATGGCTCTGACTTTACCTTCAGAATTTGTAATTATACCTCAGAAGATGTCTGAAAAGACCACAATATGTTGCCATTTGAAGAATCAATAAAATATATTTTCCCTTTGTAGCACCCAACTACCACCTAAAACAAAATTTAATGCAAAATAATAACAATAAATAGCAAATAACGGCTTAACATGAAAGATTAAAACGCCTTATAAAGATCTTTTCAGATCATTAACAAGTTCAAAACTCATAATCATATAGAGGAAAACCTGTGAAAAGTCACCAATAATAGCAGCTGAACACTCAACACGCCCTTCTAGTTTGAGCTTCCACTGGACAGAGCCACTAAACCGAATTATATGAATATATGATAATGAAAATTGTATTTAAAAGCTAAATTTTCAAACTTAACGTTTTAAATTATTTAATGCATTTGCTTGGTCAATGCAAAACAAAATGTTATTCCAAGAAAAACATCATAAATACAAGATTTTTGCCATGCTTTCCAAATCATAATTAACATGTATTAGTTTTGATTGCATGATAACCAATTAATATGTGAATCAAGGATAACCACTTGAACATGATATGCTTGAGTAACCCATTAAAATAACTTTCTTGTTGTGGTTTCTAAAGTTGGCAAACAAAATCTTAAAAACAAACCAACTTTAACATCACCTGTCAAAACGGCTAATTTAGAAGAATATAGCATGCTATTCTAGTTCACAACTTCGCATAGCATAAAAGGTTATATTCCCCTTAAATTGCTGATTTCAAGTGAATTATATTTGTTCAAAGTTAACTATATACAGTTGGCTATAAATTCTAAATTAAAATGGTTCATTACACAATATCCTCTTGCACTTTCAGCTTTAAACTTTTATTTGCATCAACCAAACTACTAAGCTTTTATATTTGTATGAATTAAACCCTTTACGTCAGTCAAAACCACTTAATTGTCTCATCATCCTAATACTGTTTAAAAAGACACACTACAGACACCTTCAAGGATTTATTTAACTGCAATCAAATTCAGTTACTGAAAGTCTTTATGAATATTAATTATGACAGAGGTAAGAAACATGAACGCAATCATCTAACCAAAAAAATGGAACAAAATATTCATATGCATCTAGAGTCATCTTACAAATACTTAAGAAAAACTACTGTATCTTCTGAAACACATTATAAGCCCTTACCTTCTGGCATTAACACACAGAAATTCATGCGAATGAGATCCAATAAATAAGTAGACATCCCTGCCTTTAAATACGATAAGTGGGGATGCATCAACACAAGATCCTAAATGAACTTTCCATAATTCTTGCATGGATGCTGTTCTAGTTCTATGAACCTCTGAACAGGTTGCTTGATGAACATCATCAACCCTATACTCTCCTTCAAACATAACCCTGTTGCAGCGGCTGAATGAACATGACATTTGTATCGAATTAGAATTCCATGGGAACCCATTAACTGACCAGTGACCTTCTGGTGTAACATTAACTTTTGAATCCATCTTCATGCGTTTAGAAACACCGGCATGGTTCTCATTATCTCCATGAGGGGTCTTCAATAATCTTACCCCTGATTCAGCCTTAGGAGGACTAGGAGTCTGAAAAGAATGTAAGATAACCCCTTTACTCTTTTCCGGATACATCTCCAAGTTAGCATATTTTCTCACATCCAAATCAAATGACCCCTTTCTCTCTAGAAGGATCCTATAAAGCTTAGATGGACTAGGAAAGCAATAGAGCAATCTCATATCAACACCTAGATCATGTGCAACATGTGCTGCAGCAATAGAATTTCCACCAATGCAAAAGAAATCATCATCATCGGAAACCTTTTCAACCATTAATGTATTACAAAAGACCTGGAAAAAACATCATAGCGGTGAAGGTTTTTTGTATATGATAAAGAAACCATATATGTATAAATAATTCAAGATGCAAAACATGGCTAACTGGTCCTCAATAAGGTCACTTAGGCTACATTAGGTTTAGGATATAATTTTCTCGCTTATAGTTTTGAAAAAGAAGTAAAACAACCTCAATATTCATTAAAGGAACTCACATTATATGGAAACAAAAAGAGATGAATTCGATGATTAGGGGAAAGGAAAAGAAGACCTTTTTAATTACTTGCAAAAGGTTACTACTTCCAACATCAGCAATCTTGTATTGGACATGCTCCGCAAGAAATGTTGAACCAGCCAATAACTCATAATCAACTTTTCCACTAGAAGTCATAGGAAAAGATTCAGTAAAATTGAAGCGGTTAGGAACCATTGGTAATGGAAGTTTTTCAACCATCCAAGATCTGAATCCTTCACTGCTTCCCCCCTCCTTTAATATTATAAATGCAACAAGTAGCATATTTTCCCCTTGACCTTTACATATCACTGCAGCATCAACTACATCTGGGTGTTCCCTTAATGTATCTTCAATTTCCTCTAAAGAAATTCTCTGCCCATTGCATTTAATAGACCTGTCTTTTCTACCCAAGAAAACCAAATCACCACCTCTAAGCCTGGTGGCAAAATCACCCGTTCTAAAATATAACTGACCTTCATTTTCATTGTCAGAACTGCAACTGGTATAGACTGAGGGCAACTTTACATTATCTAAAGTCACAAATTTAGAGTCAATATAATATCCGACGGAATTGCAAAGACCAGCAACATATATTTCTCCATGATTTGGTAGATCGCCGTCTCCAACAAGCACTGCATCACAATTAGTGATAGGTATACCAATTGGAACACTAGTTAGTGACTCTGACTCCAAAATCATTGACAGCCTCTTGCAATCAAAATACGTACAATCACCGGATACCTTGATTCAAACAATGAACTTCTTAGCTATCAATCAAATGCAACAGAAAAACTGTTATAGCACAAGTAGATATTATGGCTGATACTATGTCTAGGTATGATAAGAACATTTTTATCTAGCCCATATGCTATAAGATTTAAAAGAAAAAGAAAACCAAAAATTGAAAAGTGACAGTATATAGAAAATTTCTCACCCTTAATCAAAGAGAATAAAGATTTCAATGGAAAAAATAAAATCAAAGAAAATATAGCATTTAGCTGTTAAATTGTTTTCATCAAATGGAGTCTATCTCGCAGGTTTCTTATTTTTTCTGATAGACCCACCACACAGGATTATGAAGGGAATCAGGTTGCTCTCCTCTAGGAATATGTAATATCGGTAGGGAAAACTAATAAAGACATATTTCATGGAGGCAAAATGAACGCTTTTTCTTGTGCAATCTCTTTAGCCCTTCAATTGAGGAAGAGAAAGATATTTTCCATCCAAAAATGTTGCAATTGATACCCAAGTATTTGAATACACACACACACACACATATATATATATATAGGTACATAGATTGATGGGAGATAGCTTAACCAATCATAGACTAGTGCAGAGAAAAAAAAAAAGAAAAAAGAAAGCAGCACAATATCTTGTATCAAAATTTTAAAAACAAAAACGCAAAGAAACAAAACAAAAAGAGAAAGCATCACCAACAATCTTCATCTGAAGCGAGCATTACAAATTATAGTACATAATAAAAAAATTAAGATGTAAAAAACAAATGAAGATATTAATAAGAGTAAAGCAGGGAATAATATTTTTGGCTTTCTATCGATATTGTCAAATACACAACGCAACTTGCATTGAACAATAAATTAGTCAAAAATACAAAGAACAATATTAATTCTAACCTCTGTACTCCCATACAAATTCAAAATAGTAGTCCTTGGTAATATCTTGGAAAGCATTTCCCATAACAATAATGATAGGGTTTCACCACTTAGCACTAACAATTTCAATGAACTTGGGATTTGCATCTCGTATAGACCTTTCAGAGTAGGAAGAATTGCTCTCATCAATGATGGAACTGCAGTAAGTCTATCGATAGAGTAAGCCTAGAAATAACAGTCAAGAACTATCAGCTAGCAATTAAGAAAAAACAAAATTGTGTATTTAACAGAAACACACACAGACAAACATAAAACGTGGTTAAAAATATCAAAATCTTTAGTTTCCTGCGTTTAAAAAGTTAAAAAAGATTACTAAACATGCTTGATCAACACTCACTAATGAGTTCAGCAATAAGTTCCTTTCCTGGGCCTATAACTGAAAAGGGAGCCGCTGGCTACCAACCTCTGATTTGTACAGAATGTAAAAACATTTTAAAAGGCCTACTTTTCATAACTAGTAATGAAAGAGTAATAAAAAATCATAATGACAGCAATCACAAAAACCCAAATGGGGAATGTACCTGTATAAAATCCACAAGAGAAAACACATTTTCTTTGAGCACATCGAGAGGAGGTATGAACAACGTACAACCAGTGAGAATAGCACTAAGGAATTCTTGCAGGTGGTCGATAAAGCCTACAGATGTCTTGAACAACAAAAGCTCCTCTCCGTGCAGGGAACACAAATCTTGCATCCACCAAAATCGGTTTAAAAGGCCTATATTTGAAATTGAAAAAAAAATTAAAATTTTGATATTAAATTTATGGTATACTGAAGAACAAAAGTAATCCCAGAACCAACCAACCTTGTTCAGTGCCACAAACACCTTTCGGTTTCCCTGTGGAGCCGGAGGTGTACATCAAATAACAGAACAATCTCTCAGTTCCACTCTCACACTCACACGGCCACGCCAAATCCGCAGGCTTGCCAACCCCCTCACCTTCTTCCAACGAAAACCACATAACAGGGCAGGGAGCGCACTCCTCCGCCAGCCAATTCGCAGACTTGGAGTTTATACCAAACGGAGACGCGCAGGAGATAATGAGATGAAGATTGGAGGAAGCCACGAGAGAGCGGACCCTGTGTTTGGGCCAGGAAGGATCCAGAGGCAGAAAAGCCTCCCCACAACTCAATACAGAGAGCACGGAAACTATGTACTCCACTGAAGGCGGCATATATATTCCCAATATTCTTGGTGTGCGCTTATCGGTGGTGATAGTGATAGGGTTGGGTTGAGGAGCATCGGGGAGGAAAGAGCGCAGGCGGCGAGAGAGGGAATCAACGGCAGCCAGTAGATGGGAGTAGGTGAAGCAGCAGTCACCATGGTAGTGGTAGATTAGAGATGGAGATTGGGTGGATGACGAATTTGGAATGGTAATGGTATTGGTTATTGTGCCGGTAGTTCGGAGTTGTTGTGCCCCACCGGAAGCATGAACGACGGCGATCTTGTGAGGGTTTTTGGAAGCTGCACTGAAGAAGATGTGAGATATGCAGCGCCAACGGTCGGTCTCCTTCTCTTTCACTGTAAGTGTATCATCATCGTCATCATCAGCTCTATCCTCGCCGATCATCTCTCTCAGTTTCAGTTTCTCTGCTCGCTTCCACAAACTCATACATGCTATTAAACTTGGTATAATACAGTTAATTTTTATTGTTTAATTAATTAATTGAAACATAATTTAAATATTTTTTGCTAAATAATTTATTTTTTAAGAGTTTAAAATATAATAAATATTAATCAAGTTCTGTTTAAAAGTATTTGTCACAAATAGATTGACTAGTAACTATGAAAATTTTATAAAAAAAAAAGAAAAGAAAAAGAAATTAAGTTTAGTGGAATTAATTATTAATAGTGTTTAATATTGATTTTCGACATAATTTAAATATTTTACAATACAGTTTCAAATAAGAAAATAAGAAAATATGTTTCTATCGCTCCTGTTTATTTAATATTTTTTTCCCAACAAATTCCCTTATCAATATATATACTTCAAAAAAAAAAAAAGTCTGCTAATTAGAAATATTGCCCTCTTAAAAAAACAGACAAAAATAATAAAATAGTTTTTATTTTAAAGTAAAATAAAATTGGATTTGAGAAAACAAAACAAAAATGGTTGGAAATTAGTTACTTCTAACACAAAATAAACAAAAGAGATCTTAGATAAAAACGATTTCTAATTATTTTAATTTTTGAAATACAGGTAAAAAAAATTTCCATTGTAGTCCCAAAAAAAAAGTATAATTTCCAATAAAACAAAAAGAAATATAAGTAAAATTTTAATTTTAATAAATAAGTATTTTAGACATTTAAGATAATTAAATAATTTCAAAATGAAATATTATATTAATTATTATTACTAATTTTCAATTGAGTATACCACATGCATATATAGTATATGTATAGTAATTCATAGCAGAAAAGAAAAGAAAGAAAGATGTAAGGTGGTGGTTAGATAGTGTAGTTTGATGTGTGTATTTTGAGAATAAAAGGCAAAAGGGAATAATTGGTTATAGAAATGCACCAAAATGACAAAAACATGTAATGTAAAAAGTAGAGAAATAAAGAAAAGAAACCATGGAGGGCCGGGTTCAACGGTGTGAACATAACTGTATCCCCAAAATTCCCACAAGGAAAACCAACAGAATATCACAATCTCACCACCACAAAAACATATATACACCTCCATCTCCGTCTTATTTGTTTTTGTGTCCATTAATAAATGGACCAGAGAAGACAGAGAGACGCCAGAATATACTTGGTCTCGGTGCTCTTCTTCATCTGCATTATCAGCGGTGGCTTCTTCCTCTGCCTCTACATATTCCTCCCTGAATCTCAATCCTCTGAATGGTATTCCATTGCAGGCATTACACTGGTTTCCATTCCATGGGTATTTTGGCTCTTGACTTGCATTTACAGATGCTTCAAACTAGCTGCTGTACCACACCAAAACCCTCATTATTCCGATTCCAACCCCACCCCCACCCCCACCTCCTCCTCTGCACCTCTCAGCCTTGCTCCTCCTGTCACCACCACCACCGACTCTTCCACTTCCACGTCCAAGGAAGACGATAATTCTCTGCTGCAATCTTCCGGCGGCGGTGAGCGCCGAGTACATTTTGGGGCGGTCATTGTGATGGACAGCATCCAGCAACCCCCTCACGCTCATCACGACGTTGAGAAGGGAGGGCGTCCAGATGAAACCGGAAGCGAGAGCGAAAGGCCTTTGAGATTGTCAGCTTAATTTGTTACTGACCCTCTGGATGCCTACATTCATTGCATTTGCATTTGCATAACTTAATTACAATACATCGATCACCATCACCAAAATCAAAGCCACCGAAATGATATATACATATACATATGCGTGCGAATGCGATATAGACTATACAGAGAGAGAAAATTGTACGTATGCATGGAAATGATGATTCTGATCATGCATGCATACAACTAAGTGTGTCAACCAAGGGAACGTACGTACACGATGAGTATTATGTGTGTTGCAGAAAAGAATTCAAAGTGCAAGAAATCGATGATTTAGATGTAAATCCTGCTCCTTCTCCGGCATCCTTCCCCATCTATGTATGTATATGTGTATGTATGATTCTATTTTAATAGCCTAGCTTTTGCTTCTAACTCCACGCATGTTATTTATTTATACGACAGCACTAGACACTGTTAGCAGCAGCTTTTTATTTCGTTTGCTTCCCATATTCTTGTCTTTGGTATTTTGTTTTTTGTTTTTAGTAAAATTCATCATCTCTATTTCTGCTGCTTGTCATGCATTAACACTTCAGAAATTTTGATACCTCCGATTTGACTTTTACGTAATTAATTAATTGAGGAACATATTTCATTTCGTGACACAACAATGCTACCGAGTTTCTATGTGAAAACCAATGTTCAAAGCTCAAAACTTGTTCCCATTTTACTATTCTATATTCTCTAATTTTATCACTTTACAATTTTAGTTTTATTCATTGTTTTTTAATTATCCCAGGCCCCGAGGCTCAGAATTTATTGTATTGTATTCTATCGGCCTCTGGCCCAGCTGACTGAAATTTTAATGGGTGCCAAATGGATCGTCAAGTGCGAGCCCGCTTGCAATGAGGGGCTCATGAGCAATCAGCATCTGTAATGCTACTTAAGATAAGCGATCATGGAACTACGTAGAACAATGATGCATGCATATATGCTGAATCAGTATCCAAAACGAACGCGCTTCATTTTATGAAGCCTTTTTCTTTTGCATTTCATTTACAAGCTGAAACCACCAAATACACTCCTCATTACTTCTTTTAAAACCACCTCATGTACTATCAACATGCAGCCTTAAAACGTTTAAACGTAAGTCGTCAGTTTACAGCCCACCATAAGCAATAGAGATGCTTAGCTACCTAATCAATCTAGAAAAAAGTCGACAATGAAAAATAAGAGGAATTGATGTATCTCCAACACAAAAGAAACAAAGGAGTGCCTCCACTATCAAATGTATTTACTTTTTAAAAATTGACAGCGTATTCTGGACCGTGACGAAATACAGAATGCACAAGGATAGATGAAGAAGGGAAACTTTCATAGGCTTTTGAATTGATCACTCCAGTTGTATAATAACCTTTGTTCTAACTGCACATTTATCAAACACAAAACAAAAATAAACAACAATATAAACTACTAAAGACCTCACAGAATGTAGTAAATTTGATATGTGAATAACAATTCAAATAGTGAAGTTCCTATAATCAGACAATATGTTTAGCATAGTGAAGTTCCCAAGAGACTCCCTCAGTTGCGAAAAGTTTTAGTGTCCATTTAGTAACGTTTTTGGTTTTGGTTTTTCACTTTAGTTGTGTGTAATATGCGTTAGTAAGAGTTTGTTATCATTAATTACACTACTCAATTAAGTATAAATGTGAAGGAAAAAGGAAAAAACAAACACCAGATTAAAAACATGGCAGCAACCCCATTGTTTTTGGTTTTAATAATCTTTCGCCAATTGAAGATTTAACATTCCCTCTGTCCTTGCGTTTCAACCAGAATAAACCACAACACAGAAGGAACTCGACTATTAACTACAAAGAGAAAATGCATAAAATAAAGACGCATGAAGTGAATAGTGGTGCAGCAGGAAGAACTGAGTCATAATCAAAATGACTTACTCATTGAATGTATTTAGGAATTTCGCCTTTTCTTAAGAGGGAGAGGGAGTGGTCAGCAACATCCACAAGGTCTTCAATGTTGTGGAGGGAGCGTTCTTCAGAAGCCAACACGAAGATAGCACGGACCTCTGCCTTCTTGGCCATTCTCGCTGCCCAACTAAGCGGCAGACTTGGGGAGTTGAGGCTCCGTAATAGTTTCCGATACAGAGACAGAACTCGTCCTCTGTTCCTGGCCAAATCCTCTGCCGTCGCCCATATGACACCCTTTGCCATTCTCTCTCTCTTCCTCACTGACTCAAAATGATCAAAATGCTTCTTTTTTTCTCTTTCTTCTTCCTTATGTTTCCGCTGTATGAACTGTGCATATGCGAACGCAGCTAAATCATTGTGGTACATGAACACGAAGACCAAATAAAATATATAATCCAATTTAACTATGAAAACATTTAATCTACCAATTCAAAATTCGATCTTTTAATGCAATCAACAGGGGATAAAATCACATTCTAATTCTTCCCCTTTTTAGGAAACCCTTCAAGCAGCGGTTCTCTTTTTTAGCTATTTGGCTTTAGTTGTTTTCAAGTTTTAGAAATCATAACTAAATCTAATAATAATACAAAACTAACCCACTCAACATTTTTACTTTCTTTTCTATTTCTCCGTTTTCTCGGAAAATTAAACCAGATGATGGAAACAAGAAAAAGAAAACTAACCGATTGATTTAGCAGTATTTGGTCTTTGTCGTTGATTGTGGCTACTCCAGAGTTCGCAATTTAGTCCGAAACGGCGAAGGAATGAGGAGAGCAGTAATCCTTCACGAGAAAGAAGACACTCTGTCAAATTGAGTTCATTGTAGACTTGGGGAGAAAGAAGCCCCTTTTTTATAAATTGTTCGGGCCAAGACCCTTTGATTCTGTAATTTAATATATAAATCTATTTTTTTTTCCTTTTTCCTTTTTAAATATGAAATAATGTGTATTCAATTACGACTTTATAAGACTTTTATAAACTTAAAAAGTTTAGAGGTATTTAATTAAAATATTTTAAGACTTTTAAAAGTAATGAGGTATTCAATTTTAACTTTTATAGACTTTTAAAAAGTTATAGGTATTCAATTATAACTTTTTAAAGTTAATAGAAGTCTAGAGGTATTTAATTTAGACTTTACTTTTATAAAAAAAATTGATTTATGCATATTTTTAATGACTTTTGATTAATTTTGTGTGTATTCAACTTTATAAATTGTCTTTTTTTTTTCTAAAATCTTTCAACGACTTTTTAATTTCAATAATATGTCAGAGCCACGCAGTAATATTACTTCCCTTTATCTATTTTGCTTCCTCTTTATATTTTTCCTCTCCACTGTGAAATTATTCTATCATTTTATTATCCTCTACTATTATTTATTGACATCCTCTTTGAGAAAAAAAAAACTAATAATGTTCTTATGAGGAAAATGAAAATCATTCATCATTATTTATTTAATGATATCATTATAAAAGGTAAAAAAAAAACTATTGTCGTTTTGAGGAAAATGAAAAAAATTTGTGCAATAAAAAAATTTATAAAAGTCTTTCAAAATCTATAAAAATCAAAAATAAAAAGTCACTTAAAAATTACTTATACTTTTATAAACTCTACAAAAGTTTATAAAAATCTATTAAAATCTCTAAAAGTCTCTGATTAAAAAAGTCTATCAAAGTATTTTAAAAATCCAAATTGAATACACCCTCCTACGAGTACAAGTGCAACATTGTTTCCTCCAACCTTTCTTAATTATTATTATTTTTTTCTCCAATCCTTATGATTCTAGAATTATTAATGTATATAGAGATTAAAAAAAAAAATGTGTAGTGCAAAAGCAATGAGATCCAAAATTCATCAAGGTCACAGGAGCAGGAGTAATTATTGAGGTTCAATACAAGCAAAATGGGACCCAAACTTGAGATTTCAAATTAAGATGCTCAAAATTAACAGAAACCCATTTGTTTCGGAGGAAATCAGATTTTGGGCGTTGTAATGTTTAAGAAGTCTTTGCCAAATAAGCAAAACAGAAACCAGCATTCTCAGCCTCCACCTTTGCTGCCCCCAGTAAGTCTCCGTCTCTACTTCTTCTTCTTCTTCTTTCCAAATGCATGCAAATAAGCTTTTGTTTGTTTTATGAATTCAATCAACAAAATGTTAACTGCCCATGTTCCAAATTTTACTCACAGTAATGACTGATCAGATGCTCACTCTTTGTTATTGCATTCTATCATTTTTTCTACTTTTGATTATCTATGTGGTGGGTATATATGGACTGCAGGTGCTGTGTTTGTGCAATTGTATTTTTCTCTGATTTTCTTATGTGGAAGTTGTATTTATGTTTCACTTGAATCAACTTAATTCCCCCCAAACTCCACATACAATGAGATCAACCTTTGACCACCACCTAGTTTCTCAACTAAACTAGTTTCTTTAAGCAACCTTTGGAGGGATCAGATTCTTCAAAGGTAAATTAGTTCAAGCCAATCCCCAGTTGTCATTGGATTAATTTGAAATACATATGATCTCATGCCACAGTTAGTCCGAGACTAATTGTTGTATCTGTGACTCTATCTCGTATCATTTTTTGCTTTAAGATTCATCCAACAATATATGTTCCTGTTGCACTAACTTTCTGCAATAATTGTTTGTCTTTTCAAATGAACCACGAGAAAATGGGTCACAATGCATTCCCTAGACCATTATGCTGATTTTGTTTATATATTATATGATTGCCACAATCACAAATTGTTTTATTGTTTTTGGAAACACAAACTTGTTCAGTTGCTGAATAACTTTTGTTTTAGAAAGAAGCTTTTAGTACATAGAAACAGTATAACATCGGTGATATGCTCCATTCCTAATTCACCTTCCTTTCAAGCCCGTAGTGCAATAGTCTGCAACAAGTATTTATATAGTTTTCTAACTTTTAGTTTTCGTATTGATCATTTTGCATCTTAATTGCTCGCTGCAGATTAGCGGAAACACACAACATTATGTTTCAACTACATTTCCCAGAATTTGGGATTTCTGTGTAAGTTTCAGTTTATAATGTCTTTAATATGTTGTAAATATATATAAACTGCATCTTATACATATGGAAAAGGTTTAATTGTCTAGAATGGTAGAGCTTTAATTGTCAAAGAGCCTGAAGAAGAATTTAAATATCTGACTGGTCAAATACCAGCCACAACTAGATGTATCTAAGCTGGGGTGGGGGTTTTTTATTTAGTTCCTAACTTACCTGGTCATCTGTTGATTTCCTTTTGCAACCATCTTAGAGTTTTATAGTGCATTTCTTGTGTTATCATAAAATTTATTGTCATGATTTTACCAAAAAAAAAAAAAAAATAACATTTATTATCATGCTGTTTCCATTTACTAATCCTATTATCCACTTTAAAACCATGTTCACCACGACTTTTACAATTGGAGCATTTGCCGCCTTCTTTCTGTAACATTTTTCACAATAATCGGTACAAAGTCAGTTTTTGAACCTTTGAAAACTTAAATATGATCCATTGGGTTCCTGCAAACTATGTTGTAGTATCTTAATAGCTTTGAGACATGGATTTTAATTAGTAGCCATTTGAGTTCATAATAAATATTGCAGAGTTGGAACAAAAGTAATTAAATTAAGTACTAATTCTGGCTCTGTACCATGGTTTGGCGTCAAGCTAGAGGCCTACTGCAGCGAGTTGTCTTGCTTCTGCAATCCCTTTACACGTATCTAGTAAGACTGAGGAACTCAACAGGATTTCTACTTTTTCATAAACTGCAAAGTCAAAGGAGTTGCCAAAATATGGCCAACAGGAGCGCAGATATGTCATCTTGGTAAAAACTCCTAATTGCTTCAACCCATTATGCATTAATTTTCACATTTTCTGGTATGATTTGCCTTCCTTCCATTTCAGGTTGTGTAAATCTACATCCCCATCAGATGTGCAGCTCTACGTAGGTGGTGTGCCTTTCACTTTGAACACGGTAAGAAATTAGTTTGAGAGCCTTTTCTTTCATGGCCTTTGGGTAATAGTTATGATATTACTTTCTATTTTTCCTTTGTAATATTCAATTATGTAGTAAGACATCCATGTTCTTTTAGGAACTTCTGGCTGCAAAATCAAACATACTAGCTTCCTTAATCAAAGACAAACCCCAGGAAGAACTTTCTCATTTCCTCAGAGACTTCCCGGCTAATCCAGAAACTTTTGAGCTTGTAGCACGATTCTGCCATGGTTATAAAGTGCACCTTTCTACAGAGAATGCTGTACCCCTCAGTTGCCTTGCGCACTACTTGGGAATGACTGAAACTCACAGTAAAAATAATCTATTGGGGAAGGTCCTTTCCTTCTTCGAACAGAAAGTACTCCCCAGTTGGAATGAAACAATTAAGGCTTTCCAAACTACCGAAAATATTCTTCAACAAGCCATGGAGCTTGGACTGGTTGATGCTTGCATAGAGTCCATCATTTCAAAGGCGCTCACCAATCCTTGCCTTCTTGGAGATCCAATCAAGAAAATGCATGTCGATGACAGTGAGGATGAAGATGACGTATATCGACCGAATGCAAGAAGAAGGCTCTTTGCCCTTGATTGGAAGTCTGAGGATCTGACCACGTTATCTCTTCAGCTCTATGAGCCAATCATGCATGAAATGAGTCAGCGTGGAGTCCCATCAGAATATGTGGCTGCATCCCTTTGTAACTACATAAAGAAATGGGTTTTTCCCAGCCCCACAGGAGTGGGGGAAATGTCAATTTACAAAAGAAAATCTCAGAAGGAAATCCTTGAAGCTGTGGAGAGGCTTTTGCCTCATGTTCGAGGACTCCTCCCATGCACATTATTGTTTGAAATGCTGCAATTTGCGATTGTTTTGGAAGCTAGCTCCAATTGCAGGAATGGGTTTGAGATGAGGATTGGTAAACAACTCGATCAAGCAACAGCCAAAGACCTCCTTATACCTTCTCAAGGCTATGCTAGGGAAGTGCAATATGATATTGAATGTGTAAGGAGAATTCTAAAACATTTCTATGCAAACTATGCTGCTTCAAACATATCAGGGTTAATTGCAGTGGCAGAACTCATTGAAGAATTCTTGGCAGAAGTTGCAAGTGACATAGATTTGAAGGTGGAGACCTTCACTGCATTATCTGAAATGTCAGTTGCAGCAACATTGGGAACACATCGAAGCTCCGATGGACTGTACAAGGCTATTGATATCTACTTAAACAAGCATAGGCATCTGACAGAGTCAGAGAGAGAGGAAGTTTGTCAGCTATTGGATTGTCAAAAGATGTCTGTTGAAGCTTGTGAACATGCTGCAAAAAATGAAAGATTGCCAATAAGAGTGGTGGTGCAGGTGTTGTTTGTGGGGCAATTACAGCTGCGAGACACAATCTTGAAGGAGATTCAGGGTTCTGATGACAAAGCCAGAGAAGACGAGGAAGTAGAGGAAGGTTGTGGTGAGGAAGAAATGAGGACAGAGGTGGAGAAAATGAGCAAAAAGGTGATGGAACTTGAAAGAGAGTGCTATATGATGAAAAAGGAGATTGAGAGTGGTTGTAGTAGCCTTGGGGTGAAGAAAGGAAAAAGCAACTTGTGGAGAGAAATGAAGAGGAAGTTTGGGTGCATCAGTGGCATGCACAACTGCAACTGCCAAGTCAAGAAGAAGAAGGTTCACCCTAAGAATGTGGTTTGACTTTTCAATTTTTTGTTCCATCCTCTATTTGTCTATCAAATTTTTTACAGTTAGTTTCAGACTAATTTTCTACCTATTAGTTCCAAACAATAAATTTTCCAATTTGATCACCTAGATTTTGCTCTTTATTCTGAAATATGTAAATCATTAGCATCTCTAACTTGTAATACATAGACATATATATATGTAGGAGATCACAGTCTAAAAAGACTTAAGATACCTTAATAATAGTTCTAGTGCTCAGCTAATTCAACTGCATGAGGTACCACCAAGTATAAAGGCAGACATGATCAGAGCATAACAATCACAACATATCAGGAATATTAATGGATTATTCGTTTACCTTGTATTGTAGTTGACTTTTTGTTGCATAGTTGGCATTCTTCTTAATTTCCTTCTTTTGTACCTAAGTCTATATATATATACCACAGTTAATCAATAGAGATATACTCATTTACAACAAATACTTTTCTATAACTTTTACAACAAGAAGTAATGAAAAGCATAGTTATTTCAATTGCAAATATATGGTGCATGGTGCCAAGACTAGAACTTTTACATATGGTTAAATTTCCATGTATTGGACACTTTGTGCATGTAAACAACAGGTTGATAATATCTTCAACTTGAACTCTCTCTCTATATATACATAGAACTTGAGAGAAAGAACAAGGTATATAAGAAATACGTAAACAGCTATTTTCAGTGGTTGATCTTCTGTATACGTTAAGAAGTGAACACAGCTCTGTAGTTATAGGAGAGGCAAATATCCTGTATAAATTAAGGTTGATGGAATATTCAAAGAAAAGAGGTCTCTTCCTCAATTGCAGTGGTGGAGAAGACTAACGCACGGCAAAATTCATCATCTTAATTTCTTACTTAAATACCTTTCCTTATTGATATAGAAAACGATCAGATTAAACCAGTCCAGAAAAACAAATTGATTTATTCTTTTATTTTATATTTTGATAGAAGTTTGTCGTGTTGGATAGATAGGCACAGCTCGACTTTGAATGGAGAGAAAATGAAAAATGGTTTGTATTTCTCTATTGACCATTTCACTACACCAACTTGCAGTATAGTGTACGTATAAATACAAGAAAACAATTTACGATACTATTGAACAGATTCTGATTTTATGGGATATTGATTAAATCTTGCTAACTGATCATTAGCTGCTTGAATTGCTTTGCTGTCAATGACCTTGGACAGCATCGTGTATGGATTTCTTTTACCTTTCACAATCACTAATACCCAAATAGTAGACCTTAATTCCTAACTCATAATTAAACAGCAAGTTGATGAAGAAATTAGGACAAATGGAGCGAATGATCAAATGTTAAAGTAAAATTAAATGATTAAATATTAAAGTAAAATTAACAGAAATAAATGAAGATGTAATTAACTTGAGTAAAATATAAACTACACATCGTTTATTTGCTACATTGTCCTAAAATTAACCTTTTAAATAATATGATAAGCAATATATTCATAAATAATAATAATAAAAAAAAACTATAAAACTGAAATGAAATGAATTAAAAACGCCATGAACAGCATCTATTACGGGGAAGTTGGATATGAAAATAGTAAAATTACATGAAATTTACTAACAATATTGCTCTGCTTAAAGAAATGAAAAATGCATACATTTCTCCAAGCTTCATTGCATAGATTTACCCCAAATCCCTCTTAAATATTGACCACCCTACACGTAGTTTAATTTCCCCAAATCCCTCTAGGCTTCCTCTCCATGTAGTTTTATTTATGTACACATATAAAAGCACCAAATTAAAATTAATGAAAAATTTAATTAAAAACCCAACAAACCAATCAAGGCTCTGCGTGTGTATTGATGATTTTGTTTTTCTCGTCCTGATCATTTCTTGCTTCAAACTTGGTATACTTGTACCACTTGGCACACACAAAGTAGATCATGAGATCTGCGGTGGTCAAAGCAGCTAAGAGAAAATAGAACCTTTCCAAATGACCCTTGTTTAGGTTACCTGGTATCCATCCAGGCATGTCATCTCTGGTAGAGAATTTCATGACAATGGTCACCAACAAACTACTCACATAGTTCCCAAGTGATATGGATGTCATGCACAGTGCACTCCCAAAGCTCTTCAACCCATCAGGTGCTTGTCCATTGAAGAACTCCAACTGTCCCACATACATGAAAACTTCTGATGCTCCAATTAACACATACTGTGGAATTTGCCAAAATATGCTCAATGAACTCGAGCTTTCGCAGTTGCGGCAATCCTTTCTTGCGTGCTTCAACCTGAAACACTCCACGATTCCCGCTGATACCATTGCCATTATAGCTATGACAAGACCAATCCCCATTCTCTGAAGCTCCGTGAGGCCTTTGGGATTGCTTTTCTTTCTAAGTCTAGCAAACAGGGGGTCAAGAACTCTCCTGTATATGAATATGAATGCTGCTACGCTTAGAATGTCGAAGCTTGACATGCTTGCCGGAGGAATGTGAAAGCTTGCAATGTTGGTTCTCATAGCAGCACCTTGTTCTACAAAGAGTGAAGCCATTTGAGTGAAAACTACAGAGTAGAGTATTGTGCATAGCCATATGGGAAGTAGTCTTAGTATGCATTTCACTTCTTCAACTTGTGTCACCGTGCAAAGCTGCCATGGATTTCTAACTTCCTTGTCCACATGGCTCAACTCTTTTTCTGTGATATAGGCGGCTCTATCCAAGAATCTGTCGGAAATTAAATGGACAAATGAATAAAGTTTAATTAGCATTTACTTTAACAGCTAATTAAAAAACCATGCATGTAATAAACTCTATCAAAAATAATAATAATTAGTACTTGAATCCTTTAGTGTGGAGTATATTTCTAGCCCCAATTTGAGGAGAGCATTCCTTTGTAGCTTCCTCATAAAGATTGTCTTCTACAGAACTTGGCATCATCTGGATCTTCCATTTTCTTGCAGCAGCAATGATGACTTGGCAAAACCTAGAAAGAGGGTTACCAGTAGGTCTAAAGTGCCTGTAACTTGGAGTGCCACAAAGAAACAAGACCAACGCAATGGTAGCAGACCCAGCCGATGCCCAAAAGCCTAGTGTCCACATTCCCTCATCCTCAAAATAGCCCAAGACTGTGTTGGAAAACAGAGAGCCAAGGTTTAAAGCCAAGTAGAAATAGCTAAAGAAAGCAATCTTTGAGAGGCCTTCTCTAGGGTCTTCTTCATCAAATTGATCAGCCCCAAATGTAGCTATGTTGGGTTGGTAACCTCCATTTCCCAAGGCAATTAGGTAAATTGAAACATAGAAGAATGCAATATGAAACCCTGAATGATCTCCACAAGGCGTTTGTTTATCACCGCAGCCTTTAGGCTCCAGTAGGAATAGATAGGAGCACAGTGACAATGATGCCAAACCCTGCATATACATAGGTATTAGACATGTTAGACATGTTATGGAGCACCATTGCAAAACCAACACATGAAACATATCGAGTGTTGAAAAGCTTATATGTATGTAGAAATTTCCAACTGCAAGTCATTTTAAAATAAAAAATACAGCATATGCCAAAAAGACAATATCAATAATATGATGTCGACCACTTTTCATTTGGACATGAACGGCCCACCTCTATTAATATAATGGTTCGGTGTCGTTTACTGGGTAATTAATAGCAATTAATGTAAATATAATTTCAAAAAGAATTGTATTGGGTGTTAATTTGTACGTGTGTGCGGTGCACGTGCACATGCATATGCATGCAAAAAAATTGAAAGAAAAGGGGACACTGATGAAAATGAAAAGACTTACAAGGACAAAGATGAGTTGGAAAATAGCACAAGTCTTGTACCTCCCCCAGTAGGAGTCACTGAGGAAAGCCCCGAGAAGAGAGAAAATGTAAACAGTTCCTGTCCATTTGCTCACATTATTTGCTGCTTCCGCGTTGTCTTGGCTCAGCACCCTTGTCAAGAACAATACCAAGTTCACTCCTACCCCAAAGAACGCCAATGTTGCCAATCCTTGATTCACTGGAATTTTTATTAATTCATTAATTCTTTCATTCTCTAACTAATTACAACCATTTTAGATCTACCCTGAATATATATTAGTTAAAATCATTAATTAGTTATACCTAATATCAGAATTCCAGCAAACCATGATCCAGTTGTCCCTCGGATTGCAGGCTCACCATTCCAATCAACGCTTCCATCTAAGGTCCTATTCACTTGTTGTTTCTTTTCCTTTTCTACAGAGCCCTGAAATTAGTTTTACACAGTTATTAGCTACAAAAACAAAACAATATACGTATAATTATATAGTTAATCATAAGAAAGGAACAAGGAAATGGTCCCAATTAATTAATTAATTAATATATAATTCCATGTACGTACGTGTGGCATATATATATTTGTCATTTTCACCTTATCAATTTATATAAATGGTTGCTTTTGTGTATTTAAATTCCATGATTTAATTTCAATTAAATTTAAGGGAGAGAAGCAATGAAAGAGGCCAATATATACCTTCCTCAGAAAACACTCGCAAAAGAAGAAAAGTCTAAAGTACATACCTAAAAATTGATGGAAAAGACCTTTCAAACCTAATTTTATATCACTTCTATTACAATCAAACGTCAGCAAATGATATTATGATTTTTGGTGACTCAAAATCTTAAACATATATTTATGTGGTGTACTTTTCTGCACAAATACATATCTTTAATATAATTTCAAAGAAAAAGCGAACTATATACTAATAATATTGATCCATCTTAATTGATATATGTATATATGTGGCTACCATAAACGTTAGCAAAATCCTTTTTTAATTTTATAAAAATTAGCTTCAATCGGTTTTCATAGTTATTTTGAGGATATATATATATATATATATATATATATATATATATATATATATATACGGTTCTCCTACGTACGTAAGGTTATGGAGTACTTGTTATTTTGAGGATATATATATATATATATATATATATATATATATATATTCTCCTACGTACGTAAGGTTATAGAATACGTATATATGTATCGTGGGGCATCAAAATGTATGAAAAAGTATAATTTTTAGTTTAATATGACTGACGCATGCAACATGTAAATAGATATACGAAATAGCTCATAAATAGCAGATTCATAACGTACTAATCCAGGCAACACTTGGAGTTAAAAAAGTAATTGTCTCACAAATTAAATGCGAACCCAAATGAAATAATGATCCATTAAATGCATATTTATGTATATGTAGTTCGTGTTAAAGCTTTACATATGCATATATCGCGCGGTAGTGATGCCAACACTACTCATGTCTCATGTCTCATGATCACTGCAAATTAAATTAGTATATATGTGTAGTAGATATATTGTTCGTGATTGTGGAAAAGACGTGAAGGAAATTAAGAAACGAAAGCTAGAGATGAAGCATAAATATATAGGTAGTAACCTGATGTTTGCAAATGTTTAAGCAAGCCATTGCGAGCACTCTAGCTATAGCTAATGTCACTTCTCTGATCAGTTTGCTGGAAAATAAAATGTCTCAGAATATAAAGGCAAAGAGAGAGAGAGAGAGAGGAAGAATGGTAGCTAGCTAGCAAGCTAAAGTAACAGGAATTGGGAGGAAAATTTGGTGTGGGGAGATAGAGTATAGAAAGAAGGTGATATATATAAAGGATGGCCAAGATCTAATGAACGGATCTGATTAAATTACTGTGCGTGGAAAGGTAAGGGGGGTGCTGATATTGAAAGCAAAAATGTGAGAAAGTGAAAGGGAAATTGTATAGGACCATAAAAGAAAGCAGATAATAAGTATGCATGAGATTGGATACCAATTTGGACTAATTAGAAAATGTTTGAGACAACTGCGAAAGACAGAAGCGTGAGATTGTGGAATACAGTCATGCACAATACATGATCAACACCATCATCATCATCCATGTCTCTTTCTTTGCTGTCTCTGATTTTGACATCTTTTTAATTTTTCATACACATTCATTTTCTCTTCCCAACCTTTTATTTATTTATTGAATTCTATTTTTTTTTATAAATAAATTGCTTTAATATTTCATGTTAATTATATATATATATATATATTTATATATAAAGAAGTGGACTTGCATATATTCTTGCCTGTCCAGTTCTTAATTTATTGACCGTGTAATGTATCTCCCACAAACAGCAGCCTTTTCTGGCCCAATTGCAGGAATATTATTATTGTACTACTACCAACTAACCTTATTATTATTAAGTGACTATCTAGCTAATGTTGTTATTCCTTCAAAGTTCAAACAAATGAATAATATTTTGTGTTCAACAAAAATATGCATATATAGTAGTAAGTTAAACCAATGGTTCAAGTAGACGTGCAGTATATATGCCTAAATATAGAGGCCGTCAGAGCGTTGAAGTAAAAACAAAGAAAAGGACAAATCTGCCATACTATAAGAAGACGTTTTAGCAGCAGATGTTTGCTAACTAGCTGCATATGTTTCTCTTTTTTTTACTCCTAGTTTTTTAAAACTATAATAATTAACAAGTGATAATATATATGTCAACAATTAGTAAATAACAAATAATTAAACAAGGCAGATATATGCAATGGGAAATGAAACCATGCAAACGCTAACAAATAATCGCTTAGGAGAAGCCAAATTTAATTACCTGCTCTCCGTTTGAGCTAGAGGTCTTAAATACTCTAGCTGTTACCCCATAATAATAAAAGTGCCTACAAATTAAATGAAATAAAAGGGCTCTAGATGACTTTAATATTATTGCCAATTAATTTGTTAATGTTTAATTTGAAAAATTGATGTACTCGGGAAGGTTGAATGATGCATATGTCATTTTCATATAGTCCATCTCCATTGAAAGATCTTCTGTAGTTAAGGAGGGTTGATAACGTAGCAACTGTTAAGCTATTAAATGCTTGACAACTATATATATATATATATATATATATATATATATATATATATATATGTATATATAAACCTAAATGAAATGTGACAACCTTTAGCGATTATTTATTTAATTAAATGAAATATCTGTCATTAGAGACTCATGGTAGAATATGTAAATTAATTAGTAAGCCAAGGACACGGATATAAATTTATTTTGATATGATTGAAATGATGACGTCTTTTAGAAACACAAAAACCAGAAAATAAATGTGCGCAAACTACTTCATTAGGTAAGCCATGGCTATATTCAAGACAAATAAAATTTGATGTACTGATTGATTTTAATTAATTCAGAGTTACTTTATCAATTTTGGCTGTAATTGTTTGAAAATGTGCACCGGCCTACGCAAAGACGACTTGCTTTCAAATCGTAATATATATATATATATATATATATATATATATATAAATGTTATTCCTTTAATAAGTTTCTCATTGGAAGCATGCTAGATTATATAGTTCTTTGTACGTAAAATATCTGTAATTTGCACCTAAAACTGGTGTCAAAATGGAAACTTGTACCTGCAAAATACATATATGTGTGTAGAGTGGCGTATAACAAAAATACGCCTCTCCTGTGAGAGCCGCTGAAGTAATCCAACGCAGTTTACATGAGTAATAATAAAATTAAATAAATTAATCAAACCTAATAAAAATTAATAAAACATAATAATGAAAAAATGAACCCCTATATGAAACTTTTATTTTACATTTGCATTGTTGTTTTAATTCAGCGACTCGTACTCAAGACCACAACTTATGACTTCAAATTAATTAGGTCCTCGTTTGAAAATTATTATATTTATGTGTATAATATAAAAGCTTATATCATCAAATTGAATTCAGGTTCCCGAAAGGAAATGAGTGCGTAGATACTGGCGATTTTCAAAACTTCTTCTAAAATTACGGAAATATATATATATATATATATATATATATATATATATATATCTAGCCACAATCCACAATATAGTCATAAGTTTTTTTTTATATTAATATAATCATAATTATTAATTAATTTCCAACATGTATAAACACTGATAGTTTTCTATCTGATGTTGTATATATGCACGCATGACTTGTACGTCAAGCAAAGACATGAGCAGTTTTCGAGGTTTATAAATAAGCCAGCAGCCTGTGAAATAAGCAAAGACATGATTTCAATCCACAATTAAGACGTCGTAATCAAATCATCAAGTGTTGCTCATGCTTCTTTTACCAGTGGAAGGTTTGGAAGATAATCACGTTGAAAATACACCAAACTTGCTTGACCTGGCTAGCTAATTACAGATAATCATCAACAAGGTTAGTCAAAAAACATAGCTGTACAGCCAAAATGTCACCTACTTTTGCAGCTGGCCCTTTTAATAATTAATTAATTTCCTCCGCATATATCATAATAAATGTGACCGAAAAAGGTTCAAATTGACAAATGCAAGTTGCAATGTTATATTTAATTCAAAATTAACGTGAAGTTGGAGCATTAAAAAGAAGCAAATTCGATTCAAACTTATAAAGCTAGCTAGGTTCAATATCAAGGGTACATATATAACAAGGTCATTTTCATGCTTAAAGTTAAAGCTAAACTTGATAAGTATATTAATTCTAGCAAACTTCCAATTCGGTAGGTTAGACTTTAAGTCCTAATTCTCTTTCAAAACTAGTAGGAAAACTAGCTAGTGGTAGTGAAAAGCAACTGCTCCTATATATATATTTTCTTATATAAAGCTAAATGTTCAATTGGAGCACGGCTTATACATGTACTGCTTATCACTTATATTCAAAATGATAAATTATTACCAACTAGCCATACTAAATGAGCACACGCATAAGCAGAAGTAAATATATATCTGATTATATAGAAGTTAAACTTTCCTTATCATGTTTGCAGATGCTGCACCGTCAGCATTTCTTGACCTATTTATCGATTAGGGTGGCTTCCACTTGGAATGAAGGGATAAACATTTCTTGACTTATTGGCTAATAATTAATTAAGGTTATTAATTTTCTAGAGAGAAACAATACTCTATATATATATGTATTAGTCATGATAACGAGTAAGCAATGTGGCATATATATTAATGATTTGTTATGTTGAAAGCGTCTTCCTATTCTTACAAAGTTTTCGACCTAATCGTGTAAGATTTTTTAAAACTTT
This sequence comes from Rhamnella rubrinervis, assembly GCA_007844105.2. NCBI lineage: Eukaryota > Viridiplantae > Streptophyta > Magnoliopsida > Rosales > Rhamnaceae > Rhamnella > Rhamnella rubrinervis. Next base: position 18,394,449 of record CM017581.2, read on the forward strand.
AATCTTATAAAGAATTCGACCTAAAAGGTAATTAATGGGTGGTTGATTATTAATTTACAGCTGCATTGTCATTAACTTTGCCACTAATATTCAGCACCTTTTTTTCTTTCTTTTTTTGAAGGAAAAGGTACTCAAATAATATTACTCAGGTAGAAATAATACATCTTCCTGCATTAATATATATTTACATATCAGCACGTATGTACAAGGCTAGGTGAGATTAATTTAAAAAAAGAAAAAAAAAGAAAAAAAAAAAGAAGAAGCTAGAAATTGGGTCCTTGGTTGTTTAGCTCGTTGGATGGATGCATTTAGGAAGTTTCTTCAAACTAGGTATAAAGCAACATCCAACCAATTATATACAGAAAGGAAATTGAAGCACTAGCTAGCTACCACATACTATCAACTACCACTATATATTGAGCTATCTATCTTCATTCATACATGCATCAACTTCCACCCAATTTGTCTACTAGCTTTTAGCATCCACCTTTATTGACTAACAAGTTAATGTATATTACATAATATTGTGAATGAAGAAATCCAAAAATAATGTTCAACTTGTTTTTCTTTGGCCCCATGTATGTGCATGATAGTTATATGAGTCTCCAAGCTTGACTTAATCACTTGCAATATTACCTTCACTACTAGCCACCTAGCTACACCATCTAGCACTAGCACATCACCAATTATATATGTACAATTCTAGCGTGTGTACGTATATATATACATGATTTATGTATAGTGAACTTGTGTCCATATATACTGGTCGAGAATTTTATTATGTAGAACAAAACCTCAAATACTTAAAACCCTTTATTACAACGACATTAATATCTCTTTTTGATTATTTGAAGCAAAAGTTTTTTTTTTTTTGGTAAAATATTTGAAGCAAAAGTTGTATATAAATTTTTGAAGTTGAAGGGAAAATATATATAATTATAGGAAATTCATACTGCTGGCTATAGCTAGTAACACGCCATTCTTTTACATGTGTAGGTACATACATGCACAACTTCGAATTTGGATGCCCCAATAAGTTAACAACCAAATTTTTTGAGTTGGACATCCAAATCCAACTGTAAGAGGCCCAATACTGAAATTAATTGGATTGAATACAGACGCCAAACTTTCTCTTCGCACGCCCCCAATACTTGTCAAAGAAACGGAAATCAATCGTTTAGAGGGGTTCCATACACACGGCTAAACTGTCTCTTCGCAGGCTCCCAATACTTGTCAAAGAAACCGAAATCAAAGGGATAGAGGGGTTCTATAGACACGGCTAAACTTTCTCTTCGCACACTTCCAATATATATATATATTTTAACGGAAGACCTTTAATCTATTTATGACTTTTAATCTATTTAAAATATCACACATCTGATTAAATTTAAATAATAATAAAATATATATTTAATTTTATCATTTTCATCAAGTCAAGCTGCTGGGTGTCGCTCTCAATACTTATCAAAGAAACTAAAGGTGCAGAATGGAGACGGAGAGTTTCAAACTGTAATTTTTACTGGAATTCCTTGAGCTATTGTGTAATGCAAATTTCAACTGTGATTTTTACATCACATACACAATGCAAATGTATTATTTCTTGAGGGGCAATATTCTATGTAAAGAAATATTAAAACAGATTCGAGTTTCGTATATTATTTCTGATATATATATGTATATATATGTGTGTAATGAACGTTGAAATGTATGATTTATTTTTCATATTCAAAAAAAAAAAAAGGAAAAAAACAACCTACATATGATAGTATTGTAATTCCAATATTTTATGTTTGGAGTTTGTAAAGGACTTGGAAGCTATAGCTAGCCGTTGGATGGAAAGACGTAGAGTATAAAAAAGTGTGACGCTATTACTGGGACTCAGACAGAGTCAGAGTGAGTCTGAGTGCACGTGACAATGTCAGCATATCATGTGACTCTCTCTCTTCCTCGTCCTCAACTTCAATTCCCAAGCGAAAACCCCCCAACGCCACTCTCCCACTTCCCTCTTTGACTTTCAAGTCTTCCCATTCTTCGTTTACAGACTTCCACACTTGCCACTTCCAATTCTTCAACACCTTCACACATTCACTCTCTCTATCTCTCTCACATTCATTGCCATTCAAATCTCTCTCTTTCTCTCTCTCTTCATTCTCTGACTGTACACACAGAAGTGGTATGTAGCACTCGTTCATGGGCTGCTTCCAGTCCAAAACCTCCCACCTCACTTCCCCAGACCAGGATCCTCCTCTTCCAGATCCAGGTTTCTTTTTTTCTCCTTTGGGTTTTCAAAATTTTCTTCTTTTTATTGAACAATTTATTGCTGTGCAGCTGCTCATGGGGAAGAAGAAGAAGAACACGGAGTTCCAGCATTCAAAGTATTCGCTCTCGCGGATCTCCAAGCCGCCACAAATAGTTTCAGCTCTACATATATAGTCTCTGAGAGCGGAGAGAAAGCCCCTAATGTGGTTTACAGAGGGAAGCTTCGCAATAATCGCTTAGTCGCCGTTAAGCGCTTCTCCAAGCAGTCCTGGCCCGACCCTAGTCAATTTGTGGTATGCTTCGCTTTCATTGATTTTGTGTAAAATATGGACGTCTGTTTTTATGGACTTGTTTTGCAGACAGAGGCTTCTGGGGTTGGGAAGGTCAGGCACAAGAGATTGGTGAATTTGATTGGTTGTTGTGCTGAGGGAGACGAGCGCTTGTTGGTTGCCGAGTACATGCATAATGATACTCTCTCTAAGCATCTCTTTCACTGTATGTCTCTTTTTATCTTTATGCATATAACCGCTGTAGATTTTTGTGGACCCTCTACTTTCTTACTACACTTTCCAATGTACCCTTTAATCTGGTGCTTTAGTTTAGTTTATTTAGTTCGCAGATTTAACGAAAAAAGTTATCTTTAGTTAAAGGCAATTTACAAAAAGAAACTCAATTGAAAAATTTTATGATCAAGGAAACATGGTAAAATTAATCTTGAATTAGACAGTAATACAACAAGCTACCCTGCATATTGTGTGGGTATTAAGCTATTTTAGTGCTGAACAAATTCTCTCCTTGCCTTTTCTCAATAATAAGTTTTTTGTTGTAGGGGAGAAACAGCCACTACCGTGGGAAATGCGTTTGAGAATTGCATACTACATTGTACAAGCTCTTGATCATTGCAACATAGAAAACCGAAAAATCTATCATGACTTGAATGCATACAGAGTTCTCTTTGATGAGGTACATATACACTTCAATGAAACAATCAATTTACGTGCACTTCAGGGTTACATTGATTCCAACTCCCTAATGTAGAAAGAGGAGCAATTGTTGAGATTTAAATAGTTTATACACTAAATTAATCTTCTATGTTCAAAGCTACTTGTATTTTTTTTTATTCTACACAAACATCAGCTGATACTTGAGAGAGAGAGAGAGAGAGAGAGAGAGAGTTATTTATGAAAATGATTGGTGAATTACAAGGCTAGAAAATGTTGTTTTGGAGAGGATATTTTCCCTTTTGTTTATTGGGAAAAAAAAATATAGCTGTAAATATGTTGAATTGTTACTGTTTTTTCTTTCTTTTACTATTTATTTTTGAACTTCTCCCTCCATCTGAGAGGGAACATATATTGTGGTGTTTTCTATGAACTAACTGGACTTTTGTTCAACTTAATCTTCCAAATGTCAGGATGGAGACCCACGGTTGTCTAGTTTTGGTCTTATGAAGAATAGTCGAGATGGAAAAAGCTATAGCACTAACCTGGCATATACTCCACCTGAGTTTCTGAGAACAGGTGTGCCAGTTTTTCTCATTCTGTTGATCTTTATTTGGTACATTTTAATGTAAAAATATATTGATTTCTTATTTTAGAATATCATGGACATCACCTGGAGAAAAATTAATTGCTGGGGGAGCTGGAGAAGAATGAGGAATTTTTCTTAAAACAGGGAAATGTGAATAACTCTGCCAGAATACAAGGCATAGATAGTCCAGATCCCCCAGTTATGGAAACTTGAAAAACTTAGAAACCCATCAATAGAATATAGTATGCAAAACTAGAACAACTGGACATGGATCAAGATGTTTATTGCAATAAACTCTTATCACTTGTTTTGGCCCCTGTTGTTGTAAGGTGTGAGCCTTACCACATGTGTCAGTATATTACAGACCTAAATGTTGCTTTTGATTTTCAAAGAAAAGCCTAGTGATCAAAGTATCTGCCTTTCTTAGAGTTGAGATAAAGGAAGATCCCTTGGTCTGAGCTCTGTCAACTTTAAGGCTATGTTTGGTAGGAGGGAGGGGGAGGTGGGGGTAGAGGTGAAAGAAGGGGTGGTTATATTGATCACTCATGTTGTTTCATATGATAGGAAGGAAGAGAGGATGAAGGATATAAATGTAATTAAAAATTTATTAGTTGGTTGTCAAAGCTCTCCTTCCTACAATTCATCCAATATTGGAGGGATTGATTTAGAGGGATTGGGATGGATTCTCAATCCACTCACCCATCCCTCCCTCCATTGATCCCTCCTACCAAACAACCATCTTATGTTGCATCCCTCCCTCTCCATCCCTCCTATCAAACATAGGCTGAGTGCCAGTCTTTTATTGGTTTAGTGATTACTTGTAACTGCAAGGTGGAGAACCTTTTGTACAACAAATCTAAAAGATCATTGGATGTCTTTTGTTCTCAGTGTGTTCATTTAAATGAAAACTTAAGAGTTGAGTCAATGGCCAAAATTCGGTTTATGTTGATAGGAGTAATTGGTTGTGAATTATCCTGATACTACAAAATATTTGACAGGTGTCACATACTAAATCAGTAAGCCCATGATTTTTTTGTCTTGATAATTTTAACTACTGTGACAAGTTTTATTGATCTTGCATATTTAAATGTATGTTGAAAAGTACATATTGCATTTGTACTTTATTTTTATATATGAAACATCTGTCAATATTGACTCTCTTAAGTAGTTGTCAGAGTTTGCAATTGGTACATTTATGACATATTAGGAAATTTTTGGCAACGTGTTATGTTTCATGGATTTATTACTTCTTGATTGTAGCCTATAATATCTCTACATTTCATCTTCTTCTTTTTTTCTTTTTTTTTAACAATAAAATTGGGATCTGCACTGAGTGATTACGATATGTGATAATGGTGGTTAAAAGTAAATATTCATTTCCACTGTATATAATTTGGTACTTGACTTTTGCAGGTAGGGTCATCCCGGAGAGTGTAATCTACAGTTATGGAACTGTTCTGCTAGACCTTTTGAGCGGAAAGCATATCCCTCCAAGCCATGTAGGATACATTCTCCATTTCATGTTTGATCACTCTCTGCTATGTTAAACTTCTTGGAGTTTCACTCTTTAGTCAAGTCACCTGCTCATATGTAATATAATACCATGCTTAGTAATGCTGTGATGATATGTTATAGAATTAGCACTCCTATGGCTGAAAAAAGGTGTTGTGATAACAGTCCAGTCAAAAAAAGTCTACTTTATGCATATTAATCAAATTCAGTCAAAAAATTTCTTATTTGATAGTCTTCTATCAGCAATATATGGCTGTGCAGTAGTCTTTTATGGATTGCCTTATCAAATTTTGTTCCTCCCACCCCTCCCATTTGGAATATATGAGTTCAATTAATCTATTGGAATAAGGATTTTATATTTTGTATTAAACCTGGGATCTTGAACTTGAAAACATGTTCTCTTTGAATGTCAATCAGTTAAACTGATAAAAGAATATAAAATCTATAGGCTTAGAGTATATGAGTTCACATGCCTCTATGAGGAACTTGATTATAAAATCTTTTTAGTGCAAAAATGATTTCTCTGCTTTCTTTTTGCTGCTCCATTGATTTTTTCGAGGGTTAAATCTCCTTGATTGAATGGTCTAATCTACCATGGTGTTCCTGGAAGTGATAGTGGTACTGGTACATAGGGTTTTTCACTAATCTGTAATTTTGGATGTATCAGTGCTTTTTCATTTTTTTAGTGTTGGATCTGAAACTAGACCAGAAGTTTGTATGAGCATGTAATGTGAATTCTTGTGATTGTCTTACCTCTATTGCTGTTTCCCCAGGCTTTGGACTTGATAAGGGGAAAAAATTTATTGTTATTGATGGATTCATCTTTAGAAGGGCAGTATGCCAATGAAGATGCAACTGAATTGGTTGAACTAGCCTCAAAATGTCTTCAATTTGAGGCTAGAGATCGACCTGACATCAAATTTCTTCTTTCAGCGGTAGAGCCCCTTCAAAAGCAGACAGAGGTGAGCCTTTGAAGTGCCTTTCCGTTGTGCTTATTTTTGGTAGAGGGTGCTTATATTTTAGCCTTACTGAGTGTTTCTTTTTTGGCTTCATATTGACATTCTAGGTTGCATCACATGCTCTAATGGGTCTAACAAAAACTCCAGTGGTGCTTCCGACCAATTTTTCTCCACTTGGGATGGCTTGTGCAAAGATGGATCTTACTGCGGTGCATGATATTTTGCTCAAAACTGGTTATAAAGATGAAGAGGGTGCAGAAAATGAAGTAAGTTTCTTTCATTTGCATTGTGTTTCTCCATAAGTCTATCAATTGACCTAATTGGTATTTGACATTGCATAAGGAACTCCAGAAAGCAAATGATGTAGGCTACTAAGAATAGGAGATAGAGGAAAGAAAGAGACAAGGGAGGTGAAAGAAAGAAGAGAGAAGAGGAAGAAAGATTGATAGAAGAACAAGAAGAGAGAAATAGGGGAAGAAAGGAGAGAGAAGTATGAGGGAGGGAGGTGGAAAATAAGGAGAGGGAAAATTAGGGTTTCAGTATTGTAGTGTTATTCCATGTAAAAAACTAATCAATTAAAAGGGGATTTACTTCTATGGATAGTTTGCAATAAATATATGTTCCAAAGTAGATGAAATAATTTTAATTGATACTCTTGCAACTTTGCCTAAAAAAAGTATGCATACCACATTATAATCTCCATTTGAAATCTTACTATAAACAAACTGAAAGTGCAAAATCGTTCATTAGATAGAGTCCAAGCCAGTGCTAGTATTAGATATGAAATCTTTTTGATGCTTCAAAATAGTGCTTGTTTAATCTAGAGAGTGGATACATTGTTGCCTCACAATGTAATTATTGTACTACCACTGTTACATTTTTTCTTTATAATTTGATGATGTGTAGATTTGTGTTATAAATATAATCTGATATATTTATGTTTAAAATCTTATATAGTAATTTATTTTATTGGATATATTGTTCTTTTTGAAGCTTTCATTCCAGGAGTGGACGCAACAAGTGCAAGATATGTTGAATGTAAAGAGGTTCGCAGATATTGCCTTTAGAGACAAGGATTTTAAAAATGCTGTTGATTATTATTCAAAGGTATTTCCTTCATTCATACCAGTTAGAATTTTACTATTTCTAGCGCAAGATGCATGTTATCTGCAACTTGTTATGTGATAGGGAAAAGAGATGTTTTTGCTTTTCCTGCTTCAGTGTCTTTCCAGCTGAGTGTTTTTGGATATCTATATATATGGATCTTGCAATGTGATAATCTTTAAACGTACAGTTCTTATCAATGATGTCGGTGCCTCCTGGTACTGTGTTTGTGAGAAGAGCACTCTCCTACTTGATGATTGGCCAACCGGAGCTAGCTCTGAGGGATGCGATGCAAGCTCAGGTGTGCATGCCGGAGTGGCCAACTGCCTTCTACATGCAAGCTCTGGCCCTGTCCAAACTTGGAATGGAAACCGATGCCCAGGACATGCTCAATGATGGAGCCACCTTCGATGCCAAGAAGCAAAACAGCTGGCGTGGTTAGACGACATACAGAAAGGAATGGTGGCAACCCATAATCCACACTGGGAATTTCTGCACCTTATCATACTCATTTGGCTGCTAAAATTGGCCACAGAGGAGATCAATGTGGGAGCTTAGTCGATGATGTTGTATTTGAAGGGTTATTTTCAGTTGACACCCTCAAGTCATGCATGAGCTAGTAGTGGTAAAATAGTTGGGTTTTTACACACAAATGTATAAATTATTCCTGACAGCCTAAAATTTGTTATAGTAAAGAAGTTACTACAATTTGCAACTCGATATTCATTCCTATTTACTATTTCCCAGTTTTTGTTCTTGAGGGATTTTAATTTTTTAGGCTTAGCTTTTAGGGGGGGGAAAAAAAAAATCGATCCAGCTATCCACCAAAGTTTACTACACCAAACAAAATTTTAATCCACTAGAATCCAAGTGTGTATATGGCACTGACAGAAAGATGTAGAAGTTTGGTCCAAACTAACTGATAGTTTGGAGTGTATAAATCAACTGAACTGAAATGATGCTTTGTTTGGATAAGCAATTTTCAGTTGCTGTATTAGACATTAGCAATTATATATCATAAACGCGCTATACTTTGTCTTATTACAGAAGAAGCAGATAATAAAAGGTCCAGTTTTACATTCTAAATTAGCTCATTCATTGAAAAAAATAAAGCAGAATAACTACTACAAATGATGGTGGTAAGTAATACTGGCTATCCCCATAAATAATTATTAATATAAATAATGCCGAAAATAGAGATAGATCAGCGACGAAGAGGCGCGTGGAGAGTAGGCCAGGCTGAAAAATAGAAACAGAAATTAGACAACGCGTTGGGGTTGGGGCCAGCCAACGCAACGCGCGGCAAAAAAGGCGGCACTTCTCATTGCTCTCTTTAAATAATAAAAATAATAAAAATTAGTATGTAAGAAAGAGAAAAACAGAGAGAGAGAGAGAGAGAGAGAGAGAGAGAGCGCGCGCGAGGAGGAAGGTCAGAGAGTCAGATTTCACCGCCGACATCGTCCGCAGAATCAGCCAACAGCCATCCCAATCTCAATCCCTGGTACTCCTCTCACCCTCTCTTTCGATTCATCCTCATGCTTTGTATTCAATTTTCAGTCTTATATTTGCTTTTGTTTTCATTTTTTCCTTCTTTGTTGATTTTTCAACTTCTATGTTTCAGTTTTTTATTTTTATTTCTCTTTTCTTATATTTATATATACACACATATATATTGTTTTATTCTTGCAATCATCTGAAATTATGATCTTTAGATTAGGGAAATTTCGAATGAATCAGCAAACTAAGAACACAACTTTTGAAGCCCTGCAACATGGAAAGGTTTTCTTTTAATTATTCGATTCTTTCTGTTACTATTTTTTTTTTCGGTAATCGTTGAGAAATTTTAGCTTGTATGTTAATGTCTGGCCGTCTATTGATAAGTTTTGGAGGCAGACAGTCACAGAAGATAATCTGTTAATATTATTTATTTATTTATTTTGCTTAAGAAATTGTCACAAAGATTAAATTTTGTCTTTTCCTTTTGCTGCTGTTGTTGTGTCGGAACCAATTAGAAGAATAGCGGGAATTCAATTCGGATATGTAGGCGTGACTTTTGGTTCAAAAGAAAGAAGGAATCGTCGTTGACCTTTTGTGTATCGTTCTCGAGCACTATATACATGTTCTGTGAGGATTATGGTTATCGCACGTGTATTCTGTTCATGCCTTAAGTGAGCGTGTGGTGGAAATTGGGGTTATTGGTATCTTAGATAACAGTGGGCATTGGTTTTTGATTATAGTGTGGGTATGAGATGATTTATTGAAATTTACCCCAAAAAAAAAAAACGAGATGATTTTGAAGAACAATTGTGGGCCTCATTTCAAGTTTGACAGATCTTTTGGTGTAGTGAGATTTGAGTGAAAATAACCCCTCAAATCTAAAGGGCTTTTGAAAATATTGAAAGAAGAGCACATTGGTACTGTACACAGTAGCTGTACATTTGAAACTAGTGGTGTTGTATAGTAGTTTGCATAAGTACTTGACCAGAAATGCCTTTTTGTAGTGAAGTTTCTGGTTGGCCTGTGTTAAGTGGTTGCATATTATCCGTACATGTTAAAGAGTCAAGTTATTTAGGAACATTGTGTGAACTTGTAAAGTAAGCACTTAACCTAGGTTTAGGGCTTTGATTATAGTGCAGTTATCATGTCTAGAATTGGTGATTGTAATATAATATTGTTGCTTGAGATGGTTGGAGAACTTAGAAGAGAGCTTGTCATTCTGTGATATGATTGAAGAAAATGTTGAAATTGGTCTCCACCATTAACGGGACATTAATTGGGTGTTACACATGCAGAACAATGAATTAACAGAAATGGGGTTAATTATATTTGAATAACTAGATCTTGATGCCATGTTAAGTTGCTTCCCAAAAGTTTAAGCTTTTAGGAAGTGTCCCAAACTATGTTTATCAAGCTTAGAATTAATCAGTTTGAATAATTAGATTATATTTGTTTTAAATTTTACAGCTTTACCTTTTCTTAATTGAACATTTTGTGAAACCTCCCATTAGATTTTGATTATTGTTCAAGAAAATGAGTTAGGTCTTTGTGCTTTTCTGAGCCTTACTTGAGTGGGTATAAGTTCTTAGGATCGGAAATAAGCCTATATAAAAGCTCATATCGAGTAAGAAACGGTGACAAATTTGGAGAAATAAAAAGTTGTTGTGATTTCTATTCTCTGATTCATATACTCTCTCATACACCTCAGAATCTTAGCTCTCTAGCTCTCTCCTCTGATATTCTATTCTTTATTAAATTACTGTAGCCTTGTTATGTTTTATCAATGCAGCTAATACCTAAATCCTTCTTTTATATGTTGTTTTCCTTATGTAATGCTGACAGTAATGGACATTTCTGTCTCTGTTATGTTAGTTATTTCTTTTATCTGTCTGTGTTTTGCTGTTTTTCTTTTGGTTTGTCTGTTGGATCTTCTTAAGGTGGTTCCTCTGTCTATGGATCAATTTCTTCTTTCCTAATATCCACTTGGTTGTGTTCCTCATTACTACTTTTTTAAGTTTGTTTGTTATTTGGCACACACTCTTATGTTTTTTAATCTCTAAAGTCATCACCATCGTCAAAATCATCTTATTTTTCCTTTCAACCATGCTTGTATAGCATTTTCATTATCAGACTTCGTGAGGTTCTGCTATTTTAAATCATTATTGGAACCTAATAAGCAGATTTGCATTGTTTCCAGTTGATTCCTTATGTGATTTATTGGTAGAAGATTAAAACAGGTATTAGGACAATAGCTTCCACTTGCTGAAATATGTTTTATCCATCTTCTTCTCCCCCTTCTTCTTATCAGAAAAAAAATTAAAGCGAGAGAAAGAAGTATAACTGGTGATGTAACTTTTTAAAATGTTACATGTATTTACGTTGCTGTGGGAGAATTATAACAAAAGAATTGTTGAACAAACCATAAGGAAGTGGACAAATGAATTTTGTGAAAATGCATTCAAGTTGATTGTTAGTCCTAAACCAGATGTCCATATTCCGAGCTTCTTTACTTGTTCTGGTTTGATGTTCCATTATTTTTTGCTTGTGTGTTTCAGGAGCCTTAAGTCATGAACAATTTGAAATCACAGAAAAAAATCCATATTTTAAGTTGCATGCTTGAATTACTGCTAAAATTTCTAATGGGAAGGATGTTTTGGGACGCCTGCAGAAGCAGGTTGTCATTTTATGGATAAGGAAGCACTTGGCAAGGAGGTTGCGGAGGAAGTGACTCGAGAGTCGCTCATTGCTATCTCTTACTGTGAACCAGATAACTTTTATGCCTCAAAATCCTCTTCTGAAAAGGTGAATGGTGAGAGTCTGATAAGAGGAATAGATGGGGATGCAGAGGATAAGTTTAGGTCTGAGCTGATTTCTATTTCCTACACACAGTCACCAGATATTAAAGTCTTACCTGTTGGCGTTGCCGGGGGAGAGCTAAAGAAATAGCCAGGAAGCTTGTCTTATGCTTACTATGGGGACAATACTATAACGTGTTATTTTGCTGTATTAAAACTGTTATAAGCTGTGTGGACCTGTAAATGAAACTTGACGGTATGATACTGTTACAAGTGATCAAACAATAACATTGTGAAGACAATGAATGAAAATGTAGTCCTGTATTTTATTACTACTCCATCAATGCACTTGTGGCTGTTTCAGTTTGACCTGCTTGCTAATCTGTTTACATTGTTGCTGTACTTATTTCCATTTTACAATCATATGTTAAATGGAAAAATACTATTACAATCATCGGATTAAATTGTTGCAGCATTTGCAGCCCAGTTTCCGACTGATCCTGCCGAGCAGTGCTGCACCTACACATATCGACTACATTAGCAAATTTTAGACTCTTATACATTGCTAGTGGTTGCTAATTTAACTATTTCAATAAATTGCTTTGGTTATATATATATCAACGTATTTTCTTCAACTCTATTTCTTACTTGTCAACGTATTTTCGTATTCCTCTTGTTGCCGTGTAAACTCATTGTCAACAACGTTTTATTTTTCTTTCTTATAACTAATTACCATTTTATATAAATCTTACACTAATTTATGTTTCACCCATTAAATTGATTTGTTCTTTAAAATTTCTATTAAAGATGTTTCTATTAAGAACTTTATTTTTGTGTAGGTTCAACGCTTCCAAGTTTTACAAAATTATCTAAAATTATTTATATGTACCTCTATGGCTTTAAGCAGTCTTGTAAACATGTTCTCGATTTACTCTTGACAATATATATATATATATATATATATATATATATATATATATATATATGATGATGATGAGAAATATAGTTTTTTTTTTTTAAAAAAAAAAAGACTTAAAATTTATTTTGTTTGTACTTTCATTTTTTATTTTTTGAATAACTTAAAATGAAAAGATGTAGATGTTTTGGATACATATGTCTGTTTTTTGAAGTTGACTATTTTGGTGTCTTCCTTGTCTTGTGACTTGGTGCCATTATTTTGAAAACCTTTCTTGTATTTATGTAAGCTTGTTGCATGCTAACAATTGTCAGGACTTACTTACGTGACCTTTTCGTTATTCTTAAGGCCTTCATGGGCATGTATGTGTGTATAATGGGTGATTATAATGACACTACTAATGTGACCCTCAGCACTCGCACATAAAACATACTCCAAAACATTGTCTCCATATTCTAGTGGTTCCCATGCTAATTATTTATCCTTATTAATCATTTCCTTAATTTAAAAGCCAAGTTTGTAAATAATTTGTGAATTAGAAGATTTAACAAATACCAAATTAATTCTTAACAATTTAAATTATGGAAGATGCTAGGGAGATTTGGTATCCCGCCACATCATAAAATATATATATATAAAATACATTTCATCATGTTAAAAATTATTTTAGTTTTTTCTTTTTTACTAAAATTTTAAAAATATAATACTTTATAAAATTCTTCCGCTCTAAGCTATTGATAATATAAAAACTTTTATTAATTTTTTTAAAAAAAATTAATTAAAAAATTAAAAATTATCATTGACATAGCATTTATATATTGAGATATATTTAAAATTTTAAAATTAAATTCTAAAATTTGGGATCTAAATATTTTTCTAAATTTATTGATTAATTTAATAAGCCAATTGCGAAGCTGAAACCTGCACGTAGGCCCAATATTATGATTTTGGGCCTAGATAAATCCAATCACATAAGCTTTTACAAAGTGCATGGTAAAAATTTGTGTGCAAAAACAAAGATACAGGTTAGAGCGTGGGGTTGTCACATATTGTAAATGGAAGCTACAATTGAAAAAACTTACATATAAATTTACATGTAAGTATGTGGGGAAGGATAGGATGTCAATCAAAATCACCACTTTTAATTCAGGACAAACATGATCCAAGGAAGGATCTGAACAGCCATAAACCATTCTTCTGTTGCCACTTTAGGGAACCATTTCATTATATTTTCCTTACTTTCTCCTTTTCCATTTCTAATTTCTTAGTTGCCATCACTATTTAACACATAAAATCATGATTTAAATCTCTTCAATAAATCTAGCAAATGTATTTCCATACCAAATTTGTAAATTTTATAAAATTAGATTAAACTTCAAACAAGATTATTTTGTTTTTTTTACACGTGTATCATTGCATCATCACGAATAACTTAACTTCTTGCTTAAACATAACAAAAAGAAAAAAAGAAAAAGGATGGTAATATTATTGCTTAGATCATGCATGTACATGAAATGCATATTCCACATGTGAATGCTAGCTCAAGTATCGTTAATGGAGTAGTTGCTTTTGATTTTGTCTCTTTAATTTAAAATGACCTGTCAAGCAGTTTAATTAAGTTTTAGAAGGATACTAATAAAATGTTTAATTTGGCTGTACTATCTATATCTATACCACTTCTTCGGCCATGTTACTTTTTTTCTTTTCAACAGTGCAAAGCATGCTTTGCGCAATACATTAGAGTGACAAGGATATCAAAGCAAATAATAATTATATTAATGGGGTCAGATTCATATAACATTTTTCCAAAAGACAAATATGACTATGTATATATTCTGTGATTGGGATTTAGATCTCTATTATGGTATACAAGGAGGAGATATGGTTTTTATCTAGTGGGTAGTGGCCATAACATCATGATGTTAATATACACAAAAATTAATAAGCAATTCCCATGATATATCACATGCCTTCTCATTCATACCAATTATAGTGTATATGAAGAATTCATTTCACTAATTCTTAAATATATTTTCCAGTCAAATTCTGAATGATTGCAACTAATTAAGGAAAAGCAAAAACAAAAAAAGTTAAAAGAAAAAGGACGACCTCGTATAATCTTTTGACTTACCATGTCACTCTGTATTTCCACTCAAACATGCCAGTTTGAACTTCGAAGAAAAACTGGTTAATAAATGTATATGTATCAGGCGCATATATATATGTGCCAAATCATGCTTTAGCAACCATTAATTATTTATTTGGTAATGCATTGTTGGTCTGTGACTTTGTTCCATTTTGTGCTTGTCGCGCTTGCTTAATCATAATTAATAGTGGTGATATCAAACTTCTAGTTTAGTTTGATTAAGTGACAATAGCTATTGAATTCGCATTTTAAAGTTCTGAATTCGATTAAGATTCTTAATTTTCAGTTTGAATTTAATTAAATTTAATATTTAATTTTCATTTTGAAATAGAGTAGATCAATTTATTAGAGTTAAAAAAAAAAAAGAATTTTTCAGTGTCTAAAAAAAAATCCAAGTAATTAAAGTAAGAAACTCTCTGGATTTTCCATGCATACACCCACTTACCATTTACTGTCTATTGATTCAATATCACCCATTATATATGTATATATATAATTAAAACTGTAAAGTGCATGCATATAGATTCATTCATTCATTTCAGCATAAGACTAGTGCTGCTCATTTCACATCACCATTTTTATCCCATCATTAATTGCATGAATTTGCATGTGTATTCTTTTTTAATCTCTATCTCTTCTGCGGCCAAAAGAAAAAGAAATTAAAGTGTAATTCTGTCAAAGAATTTAGAAAAGAAAGAAAAAGCTAGCCGGGTATTTATTATAAAACGAAATTAATTATTAATTCATTCATTCGTTCTGCGCCTTGTATGATTCATATGGTGGTGTATGTTCCATATATGGATCCATTTAATGTATGACTAGATGAGGATGTATATGTGCATGCATGCATGACAGCATGATGATGATGATTTTGCAACAGATATGTATCTAAGAGAATCAAAAGCATCGAGAAGGCGACAAAAAACAAAGAAGATATAAAATTAGGCCGGCCAGTTTTTAGTTTCTACCACGATACAAGCCAAGCGCCCCTTAGTTTTAGAAAAAGCCGTGCTGTGCTGGTAAAAACATTATCTTATTTCCTACTTGTTTTTTTCCCCCTTAAATTTCCACACTCACAAATTACAAAAGAGAAAGGAAAAAAAAAAAAGGAAAACAATTCCACATTACCCAACCCCACATTTATCAATATTCCACATCTGATAGTCTCTGTCTCTTTATCCTTGTTCTTGTCTAGGACCGACTATGCATGTATATAAGGCTCTCAGGTTGCAGACATAGGGACATCGAAAGAGACCGAGAGAGAGATATAAGAGTGTGAGCGAGCCTGATCTTTCACTTGTTCTTCTTCTTCTTAATTGTGTGTGCAAGTCATCATAGAAGGTGATGATGGCTTTGGAGTACTTGGGTTCCTTCTGGGCAGTGATAATGAGCATTTTTGGAGGTCTAGTTTTGGTGAAATGGGTTCTGAAGAACGTGAATTGGTGGGTTTATGAAACCAAGTTGGGTGAAAAGCAGTACTCACTTCCACCCGGTGATTTGGGTTGGCCTTACATTGGGAACATGTGGTCCTTCCTCAGAGCCTTCAAGTCCACTGACCCTGATTCCTTCATGTCTTCCTTCGTCTCCAGGTCTCTCTCTTTCTCTTTCTCTCTGTGTTTAATTCGTGTATTCTTCTTTGTTTGCGTCTCGCGTGTACCTTAGCGAGTACGGAATCACAGGAGACGTCATTCGAGACCAAAGCTGGCCTCCTTGTCATTTTAACTGTCACGTAATCTAAATTTTATCCCGTACGTATCTTTTTATTATTATATTTTTCATCTTTTCTTTCATTCTTTATTTTATAGACCAGCTAGAGAGTAGGGAAAACGACAGTCTTAGGTGTGGTGCAGTGCAGTGCCTTCGCCGATGAAGGAATACTCCACTTTTCCACCGTTGGTTTGCTGTGTCTTTTTATTTTACAACTCGACAATGACAAAACCCTCATGTTTTGTTTTGTTTTGGCCGTCTGTTCCAAAACTCACATCCTTTTTGTGATTATTCTACGACTCTACTGGGATGTCCACCTCATCTCTTGGACCCACCGCCCTCTTTTTTCCTTCTTTTCTATTTAAGTTACAAGTTTAACAAATTAGACAAGCTTGATCTTATTTGGACAGAGCCTAGCCTTGCTAGCTTGAGACTAGAGAGTAGACAAAGTCAATCTGGGAACATTAAAATGTATATAACTATGGACGAGTAAGACAAAGCCACCTATGACTATCTTCTTTACTCTTTCGCAGTAGAACACAACAAAACCCCTTATGATGCTGCTAAACAGCTAACTGTTCCCATTCATCAAATAAAATGTTCTTTTTTTTTTTTGGCAAGGCATTGATTACTGGTGTGTATGTATGCTTTGCATTCAGATTTTCATATCATATAATTATATACTTAAATGGTCACAACTCGTTTCTTTTTTTAAAAATATATGTATAGATGCATCTTCTCATAGTGTTTAAGAGATATATAATTGATTATATCTTTGTGCATTCATAATGTATTCACATGGCTGAGATCAATTATGATAAAGCAAGGAATATCAGAAATGAATGGTCCAAATTGAAAATACTGTTTGAATTATTAATCAGTAATATCCAATGGATATGGTTGCAGGGTTTCCTTTATGCTCCTACTTTTAGAAACATAGCACACAACCTGTTTGCATAATCGATCTGAAGGAGAAAAAGGCCAAGATATTCTAAATAATGACCGTTTCTCAATTGTTGCTCATTTACAAATGTAGGTGTAAAATCTTGCATGATTTGAGTGAAATTAAAGACACATATATTACTTGTTTACAAGTATGTGTTGTGAGTAAAATCTTTCATGGTTAGAGTGAACTTAGTTAATGACATATGTGTAACAATATTTTACATTGGTGCAGATTTGGAAGAACAGGAATCTACAAGGCTTTCATGTTTGGAAACCCGAGTATCATCGTAACATTGCCGGAAACATGCAAGAGAGTGTTGACAGATGATGATGCATTTAAGCCTGGTTGGCCTGTTTCTACCGTTGAACTCATGGGCAAGAAATCATTCATTGGCATCTCTTATGAAGAGCACAAGCGTCTAAGAAGGTTAACAGCAGCTCCAGTGAATGGTCATGAAGCATTGTCCATGTACATCCCATTCATCGAGGAAACCGTTGTCACTTCGTTGGAAAAATGGTCCCAATCTAATGAACAGCTAGAGTTCTTAACTGAACTTCGAAGGTTTACTTTCAGGATCATTATCTACATTTTTCTCAGCGCTGTGGATGATAAAGTAATGGCGGCTTTGGAGAAGGAATATACAGCACTTAATTATGGAGTTAGAGCTATGGCGATTAATCTCCCCGGATTTGCTTACCATAGAGCACTCAAGGTAGGTGAAGCTAACTTATTTACATAGCCGATCAGGTCCACTTCCCAAAAGCATGCAGTCCCCTGTACATGTCAATTCTTTTGCATATAATTACAAGTGTTTTTATTTATTATATATTTAAATTTTAATTTTAATTTCAGGCTCGGAGAAAGCTTGTTTCAATATTTCAATCTATCGTGGATGTGCGAAGAAAGCAAAGGACGAGCAACGTTCCTGTAAAGAAGAAAGATATGATGGATGGTTTGCTTGATGCTGAAGATGAAAATGGTAGAAAATTGACCGACGAAGAAATTATAGACGTTTTGTTGATGTACCTGAATGCAGGACATGAATCTTCTGGCCATACCATTATGTGGGCTGTCAAATTCCTACAAGAGAACCCAGATATTCTACAAAAAGCTAAGGTATTAGAATTAAAGATACTTTTCTGGACTATGTTGTTGTCGTAGCTTAATAAATAAGTTATGTCCAATGGTTCCGTTAATTATCAAATTCTGCTTTCTAACCATTCTTGACCAACTGCAGGCAGAGCAAGAAGAAATTGTAAAGAAAAGGCCACCAACACAGAAAGGCTTGACACTTAAGGAATATCGAGAAATGGAGTTTCTTTCCAAGGTATATGAACTGTGATCTCAGTTTCATTTCAATATTCAGACTCTAACAAGTCACCCCAACATAAAATGCTTTCTTTGTTATGTTAGGTGATTGATGAAACGCTTCGTGTGGTGACATTCTCACTCACAGTTTTTCGTGAGGCTAAAACAGATGTTAACATAAGTGGTTAGTTCATCTTCTAGATTATCTATCTGTTCTTCTTCTGATATGGCCGTATGGCTTTGCAGTTAAAAGAAAAATGTGGATTCTCTACAAAAGGTTAATTCAACACCACAATTTTTTTCTCATCTTAATTCAGGTTATACCATTCCCAAAGGTTGGAAAGTTCTGGTATGGTTTAGGAGTGTTCATTTCGACCCTGAAATATATCCAAATCCGAGGGAATTCAATCCTTCCAGATGGGATGTAAGTTGAAATGCAGTTTGTATTCCCACAAATTCAGTGTCGCCCTTGATCAGCGTTGTTAATGACACGTTTTTTGTTTTGGGCATATAGAATTATGTACCAAAAGCAGGATCTTTCCTGCCCTTTGGAGCAGGAAGCAGGTTGTGCCCAGGAAATGATCTTGCTAAGCTCGAAATCGGAATATTTCTGCACCACTTTCTTCTCAATTATCGGTGAGTCATCTCAAATTTAAACCTTTTGCTCTGCCTAGGAAATTATCATGATAACTCAGTGCTTGCTTGCTGCTAAATTTTTCTGCAGCCTTGAAAGAGTGAATCCTAAAAGTCCCATGCTGCATTTGCCACATCCTAGGCCTGCAGATAATTACTTGGCAAGAATCATGAAATGCCCATGAAGCTCAAATATAGGAATCAAGCAAGCAGATGCAGATTAAGCAGCAGATGGATCTATTCCCTACTCATCCATCAAATAATAAGAATAATTCTCTTCTTTAAGAGTGAAATTACACATGTGCATTGTTTCTCATAAGTCATAAATATGAGATTCCCCACAGTGCATGTTTAGATTTTTGAGTAGCTAGGTAAAGATGGAATTATAATACAGAGAATAAAGGAGAAATAAAGTGATGAATGGGGAGCTGTAAAGGGAGCATTTGCATGCACTTCATGAAATGAAGTATATTATTACTATTATTATTATGCCTTGATGATAATGCTATTGCTGTTTCCATATGTTTTTATTGGAGTTGTATTTTCTTTTATTCTTTATTTTATAAAAATTTAAGCTTGTACTGATTGGGGTAGTTCTAATCAATGGTGTACGGTCATTATTATATACTTGGACTCCAAAAACATAATATTAGATATCTTATAAAATGCGAATTTATCGTTTTGATACGGGCCTTAATCAAATTGCACACACATGTATATATATATATATATATATATATATATATATATATATGTATATATATATATATATATATATATATATATGTCTAATTCATCAAAAAAAAAAAATATGTATGTCTATATATGTGGCCCAAAACTCACATAGTCCTGGCAGTTTTTTTTTTGATGAATAGTTTGGACTAACCCATGAAGTTCTCCTTTACCTTACTAAACGGCTCATCTACTACTAGAAGCCTAACTCAGTGGTCTGAACCTCGTAGTGTGCTCATCTTTAAAAGTTCAATCTTCATAATTCGTAATTCATGTTTGCTTTCTCAAACGAATGAGATGTTTAGTACGCTACCTACTACTACTACCACCACCAAGCACTCTATCAATACGTACCCGGTGGAACTTGCATGACGTTTAAATGGCTTTTGAAATTGCGCGCAAGATGGCAGTGGCTAGTATTGCAAGACATGTAGGCAGTGCCGTTGCCAAAGCGGCTAGAAAAAGAAACTCTGGAGGAGAACGAGGATGGTACGGCCCTCACATGGCTGCCGCTTCTCGCGCCATTCAGGAACGCATCCCCTTGGTCGATCTTGTTCTTGAGGTCAGAGATGCAAGGGTACGTATGTACGTAATGCGTTATTCCTTTCCTATGCAGATTGTTGAGTAATTGGTTGCTTATACTAAAGTTGCCAGAACATGCTCAAGCTGTTTGATGAAATGTCTCACTTTGATTTGGTGAATGAAACATCAGTAATAGTTTTCTCTATTTACTTTAGATTCCACTGTCCTCAGAGTATGAGCAATTGAGGAACTATTCATCTACCTCAAGACAAATTATAGTGATGAATAAGATGGATCTTGCTAATCATTCACGATTGCAGGTCAGCGTGTTTCTCAGATGCTTTGTTTTATTTGTCATGTTATTTATTCAACCATGAAGTATGTAAGTCTGGTTTTTCCTCTGTGAACTACCTCTGTGAATTTTGGTAATTTTGTAAAAGAGGTGTTAGAGAATTTTGTTGGCCTATTCCGTGTTCGTTCATCCCAGAGCAAAAAGTGGGCCTTACATGTCAAGTTATCACAACACACACTTGACCCTCCCTTTCATGTGTAGGTTCGTTTCGGATAGAAAGTGAGCCTTACATATGTAGCATAACAAATAAATAAAAAATGGGGACTAGTTAAAATTGAACACAAGACCATATACAGCTAGAACTTTGATACCATGTTAAGTTATCATCAATCCTAAAATCTTAAGCCATTAGAAAGAAGACCCAGCAATGAATATCAAGTTAATGCAACATATGCTTAACAATTTAAAGAAAATGATGGATTTAATTGGTGGAAAGGGAAATGGAAAATGAATTTGAGTATATGTACTTTGCACACTTTTACAGATGTAGTTATTGTAATTTTATTAAATAATATGATTTTTCTTTGCCTATTTGTTTCATTTAAAGGAGTGGATAAGCTATTTTCAGCTAAACAACTGCATTTCTTACGGAGTCAATGCCCATAACAAGGAGAATATCCAGCAGGTACATGTGATTCTCTTTCTCTCTCTCTTCCAGCAATTCATTTGACAATGGAGTATTTGGATCACTCGTAAAAGAAATTTTTTGTTTTCTCACTACTTCTTTTACTTATTTATATCTATAGGTTGTCTTAGTACTAACGCGGTGTCAATTGCCCTTCCTCCCTCTTTTTTTCTCTATGAATGTTTATATAAGCACTATTAACACTCCTGATTTATTTTAGAAAGATACTGTGGGAGACTTGATTATGTAATCTGATTTAATGGGACAGCCAAACAAAATCCGAAATATTTTGTGAGTCTCCTATTTTATTTGATCCATGACTTTTTGTTGTTGTTTGAACTAAGAATCATGTGTGAGGTATAAAAATATATCTTAATTTATATTTAGTATTCGGTCAAGTTTAACAGGTTTGGAACTATACACAAGTTTATAACCACAAGGGAGTATCCTCTCTTTTGGTTGTCGTAATTTAATTTATTTTATAATAGCATTTGGGGATGGTTACTTGTTACAGTTCTTGAACTTCTTACAAGCCAGAGTGAGAGAATTGAAAAAAACTGAGCAGCATTCTAGTTATACTACGACAATATTGCTGGTTGGGATTCCTAATGTTGGTAAATCAGCTCTTGCCAACTCCTTGCATCAAATTGGGAGGATTAGTGCAGCAGGTACCACTTCAAGTTCTAGTGGACTCAAAATTTATTGTTTCTTCTTTCTTTAGTTTTCCATTTTGATGGAAACTTGTCAGATATTGTAATGCTAATTGAGTCTCACTACTATATATGTCATACTTTTAGAATTTTTCTTGTTTTGTAGAGAAGGGAAAGTTGAAGCATGCTACAGTGAGTCCACAACCTGGTGAGACAAAAGACATAAGCAGCTTTAAGGTGTGTAGCTCTTTTCTTTCAGGATCATATGTTATGATGGTATGATGGTAAGAAGATTGTACTGTCAAGTGCATGTACATAGGTTTGACTCTCGATAATGGCCATTGATGCAAAAGTGTCATAGGGTAGGACTGTAATTTGAACATCCTTTCCTTTAGACTGGAGTTGGTAAGACCAAGGTTGTTAATAGAGTTGTTAATAGAGCACTTTGTTTGCTAGAAACATGTGAATACCCAAGGGTCAATACAAGGTATGGGCATGAAGAGGGATATCGTTGCCTTTCATAACCAAATGTTATGATGCTTTCTGTTTAATGATTTATTGAATTGTAAATTAGCTCCCTGGTATTCTAAATCCTCCTATCATGCATAAAATTATTTAGTCTACCATTTTGAACTGTATTTTCTTTTCAAACTTCGCTTCCAGTTAATTCTTTTTTTGGATCCATCACTAGGCATTTAATGCAGAAGTTTGCAGCAGAACCGCCAATCATTTATTTTTTATGTGTAAACCACAAGTGTTTTGGCCTGGGGTTATTAGCTGAAAAGAATATAAAAGAAAAGTTGAAAAATGAGAAGAAAAGAGAAAAGGAAATGCAAAATCTGATATGTGGTTATAGTATAATTTATATATTTAGAGAAACTACTAGAGGAAAGATATTTGGATTGGAGTTCAATGCCTTTTAGCTTTCCTAGTGGGCATAAGAGAATGAATTGCCCATTGTTTCATTGTGTTCTGTCCCTTTTCTTTAATGCTACATGTATGTTTGCTTGCAAATGTATTCAGTTTGTTATTTAACATTTGGAAAATATTAATTACCAGATTGGAAGCCATCCCAATGTTTATGTGTTAGACACCCCAGGGGTTTTGCCTCCTGAGATTCTTGATGTTGAGGTCTGCTCCAAGCTAGCTTTAACAGGTAGAAGTTTAGCTAGTGTAACACAGTGTATTTGTGTTATGGAGCACCCCTGTGACTTACCTTTACAGTCCTATCTTGGATAAATGATACTATTTAAAATTTCCAAATTTTTAACATGTTATGTTGAGGTTTTCAATTTTCCAAATGCAGGAGCAATTAAGGACTCTTTTGCTGGGGAAAAAGAGCTTACCAATTATTTTCTGGCTATTTTAAACTTGAGTGATGAATACAAGAAATGGGCAAAATTGTCCCATCATAAGAATAGGATACCATTGGTAGACCACAAAGTTGAATACTCAAGTGGTTTTGGAATGGACAAGAAACAAAAGAGACAATACCTCACAGACCACACACAGGTATGAGCACTTGTTATGATAATTTTTTGGTTGCTTATAATATTTTCTGAACTCTCTTTCGTAAGCATTTGTTTCTTACCTTCACAATATACCTAAGGTGATGCTGTGGGAATAATCTTACAGTTAGAGAAGATGACATTTATGTAGTTACTGTGGCCTTGGGCAGCAATAAAAGAATGATGCATAAGCTTCATTGCATACTAGGCAGTAAAATGACATTTATCCAATTTTACTTTTGATATGCAGTTAGTACTGGGTGAAATTGTTTGCTTCTTTCTTTTAAGACTCTTAAATGCTAGAGTTTGATGTCAATATGTACATGCAAATGACAAATCAGAAGTTCTTATACCTGTAATATGAACTTTAGATTATTAAACCAGGTATTTGAATATCAAGCTTTTGGAACTTTCAGATATGGCACATATTCCAAAACCATGGTAAATGCAGTGTTCCCTTGCATATGGCCTATCTCTTTCTTGTTTAATCCCGGCATCTGTACACTTTCGCTGCGCCAACTCTCTTCTATATTCTTTCTCTTGTCAAGTTTTAAATGATCAACTTGACAAGTTATTTTAGGGCAGTTTTTAATTGCCTTGTACGTACTCAGCTTTAAACTTCCTCAACTTCATTTACATTTCTAAATTTATTGGATAATGCTTTTTGGGAAAACTTTTCTTAATTTTAACTTATAACATCATGGTTCTGAATGTGGCAAGATTGCAAAATCTAAAAAACTATGCTTAAACAGGTCCAGAGGAATTGAGATTGTAAGCTCACTACTCTTTTAATGTTTCTAAATTTTGAGATCTTGTCTTTTTCCCCTTCTTTATATTTGTAGGTAAGCAATGAAAGGATAAAACATTGTGTAAAGCTTGACTTAACTCCTATAGAAATTGCTTTGATATGATCTACCACAATATAACACCACAATAAAAAATAGTAATAAATTACGCAATGACAATAAAGATAATGATTTAGGAAAATAACATGTAGAAAACGTAGTGTACCTTTAATTGCAGGTTTGTCGTCTCATCATTCTATTTCTTCTATTGAAATATCATTCATGTTTTCAACACAGGATTTCACAGTTAATGATATTCGTAGAACTCTCTATGAGACAATATCATCTTTTGATGGCAACATGGATGATGAAAAGGAATTAGCAAGGCTTATTGAGGAAGAGATCTTAGCTTTACAGGGAGTTTTTCAGGTTCCTTTGAACTTAGGTGTTGATGCTCATGCTAAAGTTGCTGGTAAGTTACTGAATCTTTACCGTACGGGGCGACTTGGACACTATACTTTAGATTGTATCCCATGAAGACTTCAGTAATACACTGACTGATTTTGGTACTTTATCATTATCAACAATACTTATTCTTTCATTGATTTTGGTAGAGTGTCACTTTTATCTAGCAATGCTATCAATCCTAGGTTTCTATTAGTACTCAGGAAGTTTCCCTCTTGGCTATAGCTTGTAGTCATTAGGGAGTAGAAGCTGTTAAAATTTAAATTTTATTATGTTAAAGAAACCACAGTACAAGCTCCGACAGAAGTATCATATCCTAAAACTATAGAAAAAGTTTGAAACTGCTAGATCTGAGTAATGTAATCGAAGTTGGATCTAGCCATACCAAAAACAAAGATGAAGATCACAATAGGGATTTGGCAATACATAATGATTTCATAACAATGCATTCAGTTGATATGGTATTCCAAATTGTAACTTGACAACATCAATCCCAGTCAGAAATTAAAGAAACATCAAATAACAATTAAAACAGAGAGGTGATTAGGCAGTTGCAATGGTTCAAACTAATCAAAGACTAAAAGCCATATAACTTCCAGTTCTAATCAAGATTATTTTGCGATTGGCTGCTTATATATTCATTGATACTGAACAATGTGTCTGGAAACTCCGGATCCCAATCCTGCAACTCATACATGTCAAAACCAAATGTCTGTTAGAAACCATTAATCTAACATTTGTATGCTGAATTCATCCCTACCAATACATGTGATTTTGTGAATGAAGTTGGCAGAGAAACATGCCTGATCAAGAAAAGAGTTCTCAGCTGGTGTCTCATCCTCTACTACACTCTTTCCTTTGAGGTCAATGTCCATGAGTTTTCCAATGTCTTGTTTCTGCATATGTCACACAAGTGTTCATGGAAAGCATTATAATTCCTAATGTTTAGGCTTAGTTTCCAGAAGTGAATTTGTTTAAAATGTGTATGAACAAAAATTAATGTCAACTTCTATTTGAAGACACAAGTTGCTTTCAGTAGATTTCACTATCAATGGTAAAATATATAAGCCAGAAAGAGAAGTTCATTATGTAATCATTTCTAGAATTTCCTCATGACTAGACATATTGCAATGTGATATATTTAAAATGCTAATTGAAGCAAGAATAGCAAGTAAACTACAACTTGTATGATGAATGGTGATAACAAAAAGAAGAACTAGAAAGCCCAGAGACTCCCGCTGTAACTCCTCAATGTTAGGTTATATTTTTGATAAAGCACATGATTTATACATATATATATAGCAGTTTAAAAGAGTATCAGTTCACTAACATTAAACTAAAGTACTAGTTGATCACTTTGACTGTAGAACACGAAAAATTCAAGATTTTTGGAGATTTTAGGAAAAATATTTATCAGAATGTAAATATGTAGCTAATATTTGTAGGGTGAATGAACTGAAACTCGAAGGACAAAGAATATGCCATAGGTATTGTTTGTATAACTGAGTAACTTTATTACTACAAAAAGAAATTCTCTTTCTCCATTCAGGATTTGGTTTGTATGTGTGTGCGTGCATTTACTGTCAAGTACTTAGTCATTTGGTGAGTGAAATCTTTGGATAATGGATTCAGAGTTGCATCATTTTTTAATAATCTATAGAATGCTTGATGTCAAGTAAACTTTAGCAACAGAGATATTGTATTATAAATTTCTTAAAGAATACTTTAGCAGTATGCTATATGATATGTAAGTTTTAAGAAGATCAATGTATAGAATCTGATGCATGATATGAATCAAGTAGTTCTTATACTTGCCTGGCTAGATGATTCTTTGTTGATCAACACAGAATTCTCTTTGACTAGTCCACTTACTTGACTGTAATCAGAATTCTGGATTTCTTTCCCACCTTGTTTCTATAGAGATCAAAGCCAGTGGATAAGAAACCAAGATGCTTTCACAGAGTGTCAGCGATTACTTCATGTATTATAGCTAAGATAATTGTCATGCATGTAAGCTTGACCAAATGTTGTTTTTCATTTTCTTCGGTATAGTATGTAAAAGATAATTATCTAAGCATTTTTACATACCTGATAACAAAACTGGAAACTCATTTGCTGTAAATTGGGGTTGCTAAGATCATCTCCTCCAAATTGTTTCGAATCAGACATGTTAGTAGATTGAGAAGGAATCTTCGTTGCATTGAAAATATAGTTACCCTCTAAATTGTTAAAGAGATCATGTTGCTGTTGTTGCAATGGGGGCTGTACTGCAGTGTTGTCTTGCTTATTGGCTTCCGGGAGTCTTGGAGAGAGCTGATTAGCACTAGGAAAGTCAACAGAAGACACATCTTCTCTTCGAGGCAAACAATTAAAAGATCTGTTCCCTATCTGAACCGCAGTCATGATGGTGTCATAACTACTGTTCATCAGACTGGAAGAATTATTAAAACCAGCTGAATTTCCACACCCATTGGGCACCAGAGGATCTTTTGGTGCCGCATATCCACCAGAAGTCTTTTGGGTTCCTGCAAAAATATTGGAGTAATTAGGTACTGGATGAGAACCGCCAAGAGAGCCTGTCTTCCCATAATTGCTTGAGCTATAATTGGCTTTTGGAGTTACTGATGATGAGCCACCAAAGTTGTAACCTAGTGGGTCAGTGGTGAAAATTTGTAGACTCTTTTGAGTTTGTTGCTGGTTTATCTGCATTGGATTTGCAACATTATTCATGATTCCATTTGTAGCTTTCACGGATTCATATGGACGATGTCCACCTACTGAAAAATTGCTTCCAGCATTCACTCCATTAACTGATGAGAAATTGGCTTCACGGAAAGGATTTGGGCCAAAGTTAGGCTGCTGAAAGTTTGCTTGGCTACTCAGAAAATTAGGCTGTCTGTTTCCAAATTGCGGTATGGAAGTGCTACTAGAAGCTCCATGATCATTGAAACGTCCCAGACCAAGGTTTGGAGCATTAAGAACTGACATGTTATTACCTCGAAACCTCGATTGTGATGATGCTCGTCTTGGATGCTGGCCATAACATCTCGAATTGAGCGCAGTTGAACGGTTTAATCCGATGTTTGAGAATTGAGACCTGGCAGACAAGTTTGCAGCTCTAGCACTTCTCTCTGCAACTTTTTTCAGGAACAACCGATATTTCTGCAAAAATCATGACCCAACTATATCATCCGAAATACAAGCCATGGGGTTATAGCATTCAATCATAAATAGAAGGCTACTATGATATTCTGCAAACAGAAGTTCATATATCCTTAGCTAGCCTCGTGAATTATATTTCTTTATGTCTAGTTTTGCAACATTAAGTCTCGGAATATGTCGGACCACAACCTAGTTCATGATCGGTGCTAGTGAGATAAGAATAGTGTAAGCGTTGTAGTTATAGGAATATTGGATATATAAACCGAGCATATTGCATCTTTAGGGTTCAATTTCCCAAGACTAATCTATTCAGACGATAATACACAAGTCAATGGTGATTTTGGTAGGTACTACGTAACGTCACCATTCCACGATAAACCTCCGTACGAGAGCCTTCCTAATACATGGAATAGAAGTAATTCTAATCATAATTAACGGATCTATGACTTTAATTTGATCCACAACAGGACTCAAACGTGAGGATGTCAATTTGCAATATACTTACAAAAGCTTAATTAAGTTCATGATAGTCATTCAATTTTGTTGCTACTAGAGTTTGATAGTATAGATGCTAATACATATATTAAGAAATTAAACACCTTAATTATTTTTAATCCTATGCCGTTAAATAAGAAATCCAATACCTATAAATTTTAGTTTTTTTTTTGGTAAAACCTATAAATTTTAGTTAGTCGTTAGAAAGAAAAAAGAAAAAAAAAAGTTTATGGAAATAATATATAAATAACTCATCTCCATTTTATATCCTTGTATATATGTTTTACAGCTCTCTTGTAGTATTAATTACATCATCAAGTCGCTTTCTCCTTGTATGTCCAGCTAAAAGATCACTGCCGAGTCTTGATTCTTTGATCAACTAAGCCAGTTAGTCTTCGACTTCAGTAATGAAGTTAAGTATACGTTTATGAGATAAAGAATAACCTACCTACTTGCAGTCGCATGAATTTCCTATAACCAATATTCTTCACAAGAATAATACATGCAAATACATAAAATTGTGTCGTCAATAAGTCTTGTTGCTTCACCAAAGGTATATATATTACTTTGTTAACAAAATAATATGTAGCCTCACATATAAACAAAAATGTTTCCCAACTTTTATTTCCCAACCAATATGGACAAAATTAATATAAATATAGTGGATAAGTGAACACCAAATGAAACCTTATAATAAAACGCCATGTCACTTACCACATCCATTAGTTGGGAAAATAAAAAAATTGGGGAAACTTCCTTGTAACTATAAATTTTTTTTGATAAATATATTCACCTGCGTATATATATTTATATGCAAGGCATTAGTTACTAATTACCAAATATGTATGTAAGTCATTAGTTAGGTCAGATTCAAAAATATGAACTGGTAAGCATACTAGCTAGTAGCTAGTAGCTAGTGATGTATTGAAAGCAAATTACCTGCAAATGACTGGCTACATTTTCTCTAGTTAATCCTTGCACGTTCATGGCCTCAAGAATTTTTTTGGGAACGGATCCTGGGCAAAATACAGAAAGTTAATAAAGGAGAAAAAAAAAAAAAAACCATGGGATTAATGGCCAGTATAAACTAGGTACTAAGCTTGAAAACCATACGAAATAAGGTAATGAAATACAATATTATGGTAGTGGGCAAAGAATGCTATAACTAGAGATTAGTTGCATGCAGAGATTAATATAAGAATACTGGAAGTTCTTACTTTCCAAGCCAATGTAGTTGATGGCTTCCAAGAAGCGAGTTTGAAGTGCATTGGTCCAAATGACCTTTGCCTTTCTTGCACCATTAGTAATCGTTGTAGTAGTTTTACGTACTCTGGCGGACGAATCACGATGAACATCATGTTGTTGTTGGAGTAATTCCTTTCCATGTGACCTTTTTCTCTTGGCTGAAACCTTGCTAGAATATTTGTGATGATGATGATGAGTAGTACTCCTAGTATTGTTGGCAGAAGATATTGATGCTGTTTTGTTATTAATACTCTCGTCGCTGCTTATAACCTTCTCAGCAGATGATGATGGCGGCTGCAGCAGCGGCGGCGATGATGATGATGATGATGAAACACTCTTATTGGATTGATGAGAAGTAGTATGAGCTGGTTTGTTAGTGTTTTTAGCAGCTACAACATATTGCCAAAGATTTTTTAAATCATTTAGGGAAACTGGTTTGACTATATAAAGAGCAACACCACGCTCAAGTGCCTTCAGCATCACACTCTCTCGGTCGTCCGCCGATATCACTGCGCGTATACACTCTCAAAATAATATTATATTGAACAATTAATTATATATCAGAAATACATGATTAATTAATTTTTTCACACACACACATATATATATAAATATGGAGAGAATTGGAAATTAAAAAATCAGGTTTTTATTATTATTATTATTATTATTTTTGGCAATATATCTAGTAGGATATATATTGACTAGTACTACTCACTTATCAAAGGTAGTTTAAAATGTTGTTGGACTCTCTGTTGCATTTCAAATCCATCAATTTGAGGCATATGAACATCTGTTATAACCAGATCGAAATAGTTTTTCTTCGCCCCAAGTGTTGACAAAGCATGGAGTGGATTTCGAAATGTCACCACTGAAATAATAACAACGTATATAATTAATCCTCTCAATATAATCTTAATCATACATTAATTCAATATTCTACAATTTAATAAATGAACGAACGACCAAAACTCCTACCTAATAACTACGAATCAAGGACTACATATATATATATATATATATATATATATATATATATATATATATATATATATAATGCAACAGCTGGTCTGTAGTGCACACACACGCACACGTATATGTATGTTATAAAATGCTTCTTCAGTGAAATTGATTTATAGGTGTAAAAGAATCTTATATGTATTTGTAAATCATAATTAATCAACACGTAGTTGTGTCCCAAGATGGTTTTTGTTACATTATTTAGATCAAAGTCATATATATATATATATATATAATTGTTATAATTTATGCATATATATATAATTATAAGGGGCGTCGAAAGAGAGAGCTTGACGCGAAGGGAAGGTCAGTACAATTAATTCCTGCATCTAATTAATGTTTAATAATTTATTCTAATCCAGTGAAAACGAAACATGAAACAAGATGGAAATCAAAACCATATCGGACAGAAAATTAAAAATTAAGGAAATTAATTAATATTATAGTACTACTTTATTTTTGTATCTTCAAACGAAGATCTAGGCATGAAGTGCACTTGTAGTCATGGGGTGCAGGAAATGTACAAAAAAAAGTTGCATGCACGAATACATTTTCCCATCTTAACATGAATTGGAAATTAATTTGAAAACATTATTTGGTTCATATAATTATATATCACAAAATATAACTATGAAAAAAACACACACGATTCAAAGCATATAATTTTATGCTTCATTCTTCATTTCTTTCCCTTGGTTTTGATTGTCAGGGATGAACATGGAAATAATTGGTTTGGAGAAACCGAAACCCTACTTAATTATACCCAGAAAATAGATTATTCCTCTATTCCCTATCTCTCTCTGGTACACACATAGTAGTTATAAATTAAAGATCCAAAACATAAAAATAAAAAATTAACGGTGACAAAAGACAAGAAAATTGTGTCCATTTTCTTACCCAACTTTTTTTCTTTTTTTTCCTTTGCAACAAACAGTTAGAATTAATGGAATAATTTTAAGTAAATACCTTCATGGTTCAACATCTTAAGCAAACCAGAAACAATGGCAAGGAAGGTAGCATCATCGTCCACAACCATTATGCGAAGTTTGGTGGAAGAGGTGGGAGAGATGACCGATTGGCCATGTTCTTCTGCGTGTATCTCATCGCTTGCAGGCATGCTTGCACCTTCAAACCCTCATGATTCATATAATTAGTACACTAGGTAGCTAGTAATGTTCATGGGTTCAAAGAAGACAGAGATGAAAATTAAAAAGAGGGAGAGAGAGCTTTAATATTTTACACCACTACTTCTTTATTATTATTATTATTAGTATTTTTAACCTCTTTTTCCTTTTGTTAGCTAGTTTCATTCAGATGTAAATAACTGAGTGCAGTGTAAAATGTATTATGAAGCTAGCTATATCATGTACTGTGATACCCTTAGCCCCCTGAATTTCTACTGCATTTAATGTGAAAAATCTAGACCAAAATTCACATTTATTGCTTTTTACCATAAATATGAGTCTTTTTACATTTCACCTTTAAAAAAGAAAATTTCGTAATCTTAACCTTTAATTTTTCAATTTAATGTCTTTTCTTGATTAATAAATTTATAATTTATTATTTTCTTTTATGATGGGCATTGCTTTTATTTTTCTATCTGATTAAGTTTCTTCACTGTGCATTACACGTTTTTATAGTTTAGTTATTAATTATGACAAACACTTAAATTTTGAAACCCAATTCATTTGTTAATTTTCATCATGACTAATGATCGTTCTCTTATACTTGTGCTAATTATGCTTCTGTATTTACTAAGAAAAATATTTTTTTTGTCATTCACAAAATTGTGTTCCTTATTACAATGTTGAGCTAATTCCACTAATAATATATGTTTTGGCCATGTTGATTTCCAAACGATTTAGCTAGAGGGTCGACAGAAATGAATTTGATAATTCCAACTTGTAAGTGTTAATGCTAGCTAGCCAGTACAAGAACAAAATATGATTTCACAATGCTAGACATTTAAAACCCTATACATAAATTACATACATAATCGTAGATAAATTGTACGTAAATTTTGAAAGAAATTCTATTGGGAAGTAATCTTTATGGAAATGGTAATGTGTTTTTGTACGTACTCATATTGTATCTTTGTACATGAATAAATTGCATGCATGTAAAAATATTGGTAATAAATCAGTAGATTTAATGTTATCCTGAAAGATAAAAATTTATAATTCACGCGCGTTAATATATCTCATTATAAAAGTACGTAGCGTAAATTCAATTATACATGCATAAAGATATTAGTGAAAATGACTGTTCTTATATGCATAATTTGATCTCTAAAAAAAAAAATTCACTATGTACGTTTTTTTAAACTATAATAAAAAAGAAGCACGATTTAAGTTCTACATTGGTTTTCTTCCAAATTTATAAATAAATCCAATTTTTGGTTCATGAATTGCAGAAAATTAGTAGTAGAAGCAAAATTATGAACTTTTTTCATTAATTATTTCCGAGATATATATATATATATATATATATATATATATATATATATATATATGCACCATGCATCTTTTCAAAAATTTATTTTACTTTCAACTTATTTTCAACTTTATATATATATATGCACCATGCATCTCATTTATTTATTTTCAACTTTAAATCTTTATGTTTTTGGTGGGTAAAGATTATCAACTTTGGTGATGACCTGGCGGCCTCAAGTTTGATCAAGGAATTAGTAGTAGTTATTTTTGCTCTCCGGAGCTCTTAAAATCTAATATACTTAACCAGCATACATATATAACAAAATTCGAAGTCCAAATAGTTAAGAAATTATTGTGATCACATATAAGCAATTCCAAACAAAAGAAATAAATTTTTTTTCTTTAATTTAGTTCACATCAGTGCCTTACTATTCATCATTATATATTTTTTAGTGTGAGTGAAGAACAATTTATCAAATATATATATATATACACACACACATAATAAAGATAA
Organism: Rhamnella rubrinervis; assembly: GCA_007844105.2. Lineage (NCBI taxonomy): Eukaryota > Viridiplantae > Streptophyta > Magnoliopsida > Rosales > Rhamnaceae > Rhamnella > Rhamnella rubrinervis. The sequence continues at coordinate 18,428,268 of CM017581.2, forward strand.
TTAAGAGCGAGAATGAAATGGCATGGAATACTAGACATGCTAATAAAGTGTGGTTAATTATTTATAAGTATGCTTAACACGTGGGAACATGCTAATTCTAAAATTAACCGTTACTTGTAGTGTTTGGGGGCACACAGTTTAATTAATTAACGCACTATATATGCAAGTCTTGGTTCCGCCCATTAATGCTTTGTTAATTTTATTTTTTTGGATTGTTTCTAAAAGAATATAGAAGCTTATTATCTAAAAGGAAAACCGAACACAAAAAAATTAATTTATACGAGCAGTACTTTTAATTTGCATATATATGATAAAAAAAATTGTAACAAAAATTAAAATAAAATTACATAGACTAAGGGTATATATATAATATGTAGAGCAGATAAATTACATGGCTTCTTCTTAATTATGAACGAGCTAGGCAGCTAGGTATATATAATTAAATATAAGTTTGTCATTCACGAATTAAAAATATATAGATCAAATTGATGTTACATATTCTCATGTAAAAAGATTAGGTTGTAACCCATCTCATTTTAGGACTTCCTTCTGCCAGATTACTTATATTGTTGAGTAGTATGTAGCTATTAATATGAAGGTGAGTTGTACACTAGTATATTAATGGAACGTAAAAAGCTACGATTACTATGTAAGCGACCGTCTATGATTTCTTATTAATTTGTGATTATAGATTGATTAATTGAGTCAATAAATATGACCGCCATAAGTTAATGTATTTTTACTGGTTCATGACTTGTTCATAATTATTTGTCTTTGTCTTTGTCATTGTTTAAGAAGAAAAAAGAAAATTGTTGATTTATTTATTAATGGTGCTTGTTAGTCCCCCAAATTCATGTACTGGACTGGGCTCGTTTGATGCCAAATTGGCTGGCCCACGATAAGAGGTCCAGAAGTCAAAAGTTTGGGCGCAAAACTTTCTTGAAAAGGTTTTTTCTGAGGGTATATCCACTTTCATTCTTATTTGAATTTTTTTAATTTATTTTTTTAAAATAATTATTTTATTTCAAAATTATAATAGTATTATCAGTGGTGAATTAATTTTTTAACTTTTTTTTTATAATTTATTGAAATATTTTTTAGCTATATATTTGAAATTTTTAAATAGTTATATGAAAAAAATATAGATTGAGATAAAAAAAATCATAATAAGCTTTAATAGATATTAAAGAGTATAAAAATTAAAATTTATAACAAAGGTTTTTTTTTAAAAAAAAATTAGTAATAAATTCGTAGTTAAAATTTATTTCGTCGTTAAAAGTTATTTTGTCATTGACGAAATTCGTCGTTAAATGTCACTTCATCAGCAATGAAGCACTTCATTATTAACGACGAAATTGATGAAGCATTTCATTGTTAGCAACGAACCACTTCGTCATAGACGAATTTAGCGACGAATTCACTTGTCAATGATGAATTAGCAACGAAATTTATTAAGGGTATATTTGACTTTTCATTCAAAAACTGACTAAAATAATAATTCTAAGGAGAATTGGTTAAAAAAAATTCAAGTAGATTTGAAACATAGCATCGAAAAACCATTCTTTAAATGCGTACATTCTATATTATATATTAATTTGTTAAAAAATTTTGCCTCAGAATGAAATTATAAAAAATATGTAAGTTTAAGTTACAAAATTGTTTTTTAGACAGTTTAATTAATAGGAAAGGTCTATGATTTCTCTCAATCAAGGGATTTATAGTCTTGCTTTCCATAGATTTCTATTTCTCTGTCTGTTTAGCTGCTACATTTGTAAATTTTTCCAAATCACCTAAAAAACTTAATTAAAAAAAAATCATTTAATTGATTCCCTGAACCTTTTTTTTCTCCTCCACAGCAATTAGCAAAATTCTTTTTTCTTGTTGTTCTGATATTCTTTGTCAACATTTGAAAACTTACATATCAAAATTCTAACCAATCTAAACCATCTATAGTTGTCATTTTAAACTTTAATTATTTATGAAATTTTATATGATATATAGTTCAAAGACTCTAATAGGTATTTTTTATTTTTAAATGCTTCTAGATTTCTATTTTTATTTTTAAATTTACTTCAGGGTTCTAGTATTATGTAATATGGATTTTGCTGGTAATCCACATTAGCTAAATATCAGAAGAAGCCATGTGAAAGGCCACCTACCCCATACTATACTTCAACTAATTATGTCTAACTTATATAACGATCGAGGAAATTAAACCCATATATATATATATACAAGCTCACACACAAAACTAGTAAGTCTTAGAATATATATATATATATATATATATATATATATATATATATATATCTAAGATATGATTTAAATGAACCAATAGATGATTAGATGTCTCATTTTGGGAGTTATATTAATGTCATGGTAAACACTTATCTTATTCGTATCTATCTATAAAGATAATTTAAAAACAAGGAATGCAGAATTCAATATTTATACATATTAGAGAGAGATAGATAATAGATTCAGGGCTATCGATAGGAGAGCCTGCAAAGTGTTTGAAAGTGTGTAAGAAGTTTTTCATCATGTTTTTTTTTTTTTTGGTCCCCGATATCTTTCAGTCTTACTGCTTATTGATTATAAATTATTATTATTATATGTATCTCCTCCACATGGATGACATACTCCTAATTTACTTTAATATATAATTATTTAAGTACAAAATTTGGAATAAATGAAGTTTGACTAGGAATTAAAATGATGATAATTAATTGGCCATGACCTTTGAATTAACCATCACATCTTTCAGTAGTTACTTGGATTCATATACATTTGATTAAGTTTTTAAAAATATTAAACTTGTTCTAGTCCTAACTGCATGAGTCAGACTTGTACACTACCTTGTCACTGCTGGGCCAATGATTTTTCTCTTTTCTATAAATTAACGTCTTCTTAGTGCTTTTGTTTTAATCATTCACACCTTATAAGATAACACTATTCACTTAATTAATTACTACTTAAGTTCTTCAGGATATTTAATCTTTATTATCCATTTAACTAGTTTCTGTGGTTGATGATCTGATCCAATTAAATATAATTACTTATTCTTAATGGATTTGGAATCTTTCATAATCTGAGCACTACCTGAAATTTTGTAATCTACTGACAAGTGGTAACATATTTATTAACGGTCCAGATGTGTTTTCAATCTTTTGGATTACCCTTTAAATATATATATATATATATATATATATATATATGCGTCTTGATCTTTTTAATTAAAATGATTAATTAATTTTTTACTCTCGTTCCATTATCTTTCTGATGTGTATACTTCTTTATCTCCATTACATCGATTCCCACCCCTCATGCAGCATGGTTTTCTTTCTTTCTTTCTTTTTTAGTTTTATTTTTATTTTAAGGAAGAAAAAAGAAAAAGTCAGCTAGGCGTATGTTTCCACCACTAATTAACTATTTTAGATACGTATGTGTATATATAGATATGATGGATCTATCGATGTTTGGATGGATGTGTATGTGAATGACTGTAATCCAAGTAAAGAAGAAGTAATAAACCCTCCATTTAAATAATTGTCAACTCTTACAATGGTGATCATTCTCTTTAATTTATTATTGATGATTATTATATATTAATAAGACAATAAGACTTTTATTATATATATATATATATATGTGTGTGTGTGTGTGTGTGGTACTACTAGCTTATTCATCAGCCAGACTATCATCATCATCTTTGATTTTTCCCTTTTGATCAGAAACTCACCTGGAAACAGAGAGAGAGTCAGCAAGGCAGCTCAGCAGCCCACACAAACTATTGAATCAAATTCTAATTCAAACAAAATTGAATATGTCATATAGATCATGTAAAAGCTTCGTAGTCTTCGCCGTGTGTTTTGTATGCATGATTTGATTATTTTATTTATAAATGGATAGTTTTCAACTTCCAATTTCTATTTTGTCAAAATCATGGTATTGCTTTTTTTAATAAAAGGAATTACATTAAAAAATGTCAAAGTAAAATTTAAGCCATGCATGAATTGGGAAAACTTAAAATAACATATATGATCTGTTACAATAGTGCTCTAACTTATTTAAAAGTCAACCCCTTACAAACGGGTCGGCTACATATATATTTGCAAAACTTTGAAATTTCCTCCCAACATTTTAGGATATTTTCTCCAACTTATTTTTAAGATAGGCATGGTGTGTTTAGTAGGAATGATTATCCAATTAATAATATTAAGTGTAATTGAAAAGGAACCTTATTTTTTATTTATTTATTTTTATAAAGGTAATAGAAAAGGAGCTGAAAACAAATCTTGACCATTGATAAATATGTTGCGGCCTGACAATAAATTACAAAAAAGTGAGGCAATACTCAGATTAGGAGAGCTAGTATACATATATATATATATTATCATAGACGATAAGCCAAACCCATTGTATTCAGAATTTCTCTACTGCATTAATTACGTATATATGGGGTGTGATTGCATAATAATTATCTTCAAATTAACCAATCAAAATCTGTGCATACCTTACTTATTTGTGAAGAAAATCCATGCAGATTAACTTATTTGAATGTCAGGAACTAAATAGGAAAACCAACTCATATGTATACATTAATTGGTTCAACTTAATTATATTATATTTTTTCCTTATATAAAAGGTATTGATTTAGTGATGATTTAAAACACCATTTAATTAATTTCAGGGATAGAAACACAGACTAGGTATTTTGCAGAATCCATTCATTTATTTCCCTGATATTCTTTTATCTTTTAGTTTCCTCATATTTTTACTGTATGTATGTGTATAATACATTATTCATGTGCATGGCATGGATACATGATAATAATTAATCGTTGGTTGTATAGGTGGGTCGTCAGATTTGAATATGCCCGATAACAGTGGTAACATGCAAGAGAGAGAGAGAGTAAATAGTAGACTTTTAAAATTTTTTATTTGATATATATATAAAGAAAATTTCCAGGAGCTTACTTGTGGATTCCATGTTTAACAGCTAGAGAAGGCATCCATTTAATTTGACTTTCATTTATAATTTTCCATCTTTGGACTTTCCACCCACCTTGATGTTTGTGTGTGTATATAAACACATGCAAGAGGTTTGATGTAAACCCTCAACTTCCTCCACTCCCTTTTGATCACTCTTGTTCAACTATATTATTTAATTTGCAAGTTCCACTGCTCCACTAATGGAAGAGGAACATATAGATATGATGAGGCCAAAAGCTTCAGATCCAAACATGGGGGATTTGCCTCCACACCATTTTCGATGCCCCATTTCCATGGAGGTGATGAAAGACCCTGTGACCATCTCCACCGGAGTCACCTACGAACGCAAAAACATAAAGAAATGGTTCTTCACCTACAAGAAGAAGACCTGCCCAGTTACCATGCAAAGCATTTCAGATTCCCACATCACATTCACACCCAACCACACCCTCAAGAGGCTCATTCTTTTATGGCAAAACCACTCCTCTCACCAATTACCTTCCACTTCCACCTCTTCATCAACACCACCATGTCCTTATTCATCAGCCAACCACCATGAGATACTCTCACTTCTCAACACCATCCAATCCTCTCCTTTCAAGGTCACTTCTCTCAAGAAACTACGTTCCATTGTAGAGATTGGCGACGACGAGACCAAAACAGACTTCATTCGCTGCAATGGCGTCCAAATTCTTGTTCGTATAGTGAATCAGATTCATGTGGTTGAGAGCTCGGATTTTATTACTTTTAGAGCTTGTGAAGAGGCTCTTGGTGTCCTCCATCAACTCCCCATATCCGAAGAAGAAGAAGACGAAGAAGAAGAAGAGAATCCAGCGTACAAGCTTCTGTCCAAACCAGAGACTATGAGATGCATGACGATCATGCTTCAACGAGCAAGCGCCGAGACCCGGCATCACACCATTACAATATTGAGAAAAATGGCCGAAAATACTGATTACGATTGGAACTTTGTTATTCAAGATCAAGGTGTAGATTTCTTCAAGTCCCTGTTAGAGCTTGTCTCCGACGAAATTTGTACCAAAGCCAGTTCTTGTGCGTTGCAAGTTTTGATTGAAATAATGGGTAAATCCAAGAAAAGTAGGTTGAGAGCCATCGAAGCAGGTGCGGTTTGCGTGCTGGTGGAAGTTTTACCGGACTCAAATCGGTCAAGATGTGAGAAAATATTGCAGTCGTTAAAGCTGCTTTGTGAATGCGCAGAGGGAAGGCTGGCCTTGGTGGAACATGGCTTGGGAATCGCCGCCATATCCAAGAAAGTGTTGCAGGTTTCGAATGTGACCACGAAGATGGTGGTCAAGATCTTGTGGTTGCTTTGTAATTTCCACCCAACCGAGAGACTTCTCGACGAAATGTTGGTATATGGGGCGGTGAAGAAGCTTCTGGCATTGTTGCATATTGATGCAAGAAGTTCAACCAAGGCTAAGCTTGTGAACATCTTCAAGTGGCATGGCAATTATTGGAGTCGTTACCCTTGTTTCCCTAGTGAGTTCAAGGATTTTCTTGGATCTGTGAATGCTTCTTCCTAATTAAATCTAAGCTTGCTTCTTTCTTCTTCTTTTTTTCCCTAAAAATTAAAGATACAATTATCAATACTATACATACATGCTTTTTTGTATCTTTTTATTTTAATTGGACAAAGAAAAAGACAAGAGAGCTAGTGAAATACAGTTGTTTTATTTTCTTTTCTACTGCGTTATTGAGGATTGAATTTTGGCAACCATATACCCCCATGTATGATCAATTATATAATACATCATCTTATTGTTGTTTGTTTTCATTTGCCTATCGATCATCACGTCGAAGTATGCTTCTTTGAATGTATTTTTTTAATCTACTTTGAATATTGAACTTGTCTCCCTTTCCTCCCTTGTACATATCATGATTTAAGGGTAATTAACTCATAGCAATATAATTTGGTCTTCCAAAAAACGTTAGCCGTTATCCTTCCATTTCTCAACCCATACACGTTTACACATACATACATACCTACACAATTACATGCACATATAATTAACTACCTAATTAAGATACATAAACTCATTCGTCTGAAAGCGATTTAAGCGGCAGGTACCAAGAAAGGTAGGAGATATACTTTGCAAGAATGGTAGTTTTCAAATTTAATTTTTCTTTCCAGGAGTGTAGAAATTAGAAGTCAATTTAATTTTGACAGTTTAGAGAATGATTTTTATTATTATTTGGGACTCAAAAGGTTTCGAGAATGATTTGATGAACCACAAAACTTACAAACCGTATTTAACTGTTTATAATATCCAGCTTTGATGAGGGTAAATGGCTGGTATCAGCTTCAGTGATATGGCTCAGTGCCTCAACTGGGTGCTTAATCCCAACATCATCAGGGCTTGCACTCAAGAAAAGGGTATCAGTGATTTATGAATACTACTTGTACATTTTGTAGGCATGCATATGCTTTATTTATCATGAATTGCTTCCAAATTATTGTATATTTTATTTTACCTTAAAGCAGTAGCCACAGGGCACTAGGTTAAATTCATGTGGCAGTTCATCAACTGCTTGGTATATGATCGGCCTCTTACATCCCACTCATAAACATGAAATGGGGTTTGCATATACTTGTTCTGTATGGACCCCAACAACACTTAAAGCTTTGCCATGGCAAATACTGGCAAGTTGGATCTTGAAGGGAGCTTTAACTCTTTCCACTCTTCATCATCCACTTTAGAGAAATACTGATCAACCATTTGATCACTGATGAGCTCCAATTTAGAAGGATTCCACTGAACAGAAGGCCATAAATTAGGAAATCAAATAATAAATATGTCAAAACTCAATAGAAGAATTTATACAAAGAGAAATCAAATGGGGCTGAAGATTATAAATTGGTGTCTACAGTGAATAACCATCTACCTTTGGATTCTTATCCTTGTCCAACAATAAAGCTCTGCAGCCCTGCAATAAAGACATTGTTTTATACATCTATAATAGTGACTGAATTCAGAAAGTGAAAACAATAGAAGCAGCGGAAGACCTCTGTGAAATCCTTGCTGACTTCTCCTCTCAAGACATGACAGACCATTCTATATTCCCGAACAAGGCATCGACCAACCCCCTGTAGCCTTCCTTCTCTAATCTGGGAATAGCAGCAATGAAGGTTATTGACAATCAGAACAACTCACATGATTCAAAAGGAGCTCTTCATCAAACAATTTCTTAATTTTTTGCCTTAATCCACAAAGAGCTTCTATAACTTTGAATCCTACAAGAGCCATGCAACTTGTGCCCTTAATATAACCAATTCCTTTTCAATTAAAGCATGAGGTAACTCGTACAAAAATGAAGTCAAGCCAAATTATATCTGATGTTAACAACAGTATCAAGCTAATCAGATGCAAATCTGTAATACGATACAGATGTGAAAAGTGTTCAAAAATTACAGTGGCAGCTATTTTATAAAATTTCAAACACAATCCAGACTAATAGCATCATATTTTTAGACATTTCTGAAGTGGACAAGGCATGCAGTAATTATACCGATCTTAAGGATATTTTTAAACTCATCGGGGATGCCTTCTTAAGAGTTTGAATTGTTGCAGAGATCCAATCATCTGCATCATTTATTGCCTCCCTTTCCTTTGATATCAAGCAGATTGTGGTCAGGAAAACTGTAAAAGTTCTAACTACAACCAGGTTGAACAAACTAAAAGTGAAATTCATTAGTACTGCACCAAAATAAACAAAGTAATTATTTCAAAATCAAGACACCAATATCAACTTACAAGGGTGGATACTATTTCTTCTATTGTTCTTTGAGAGAAGCACTTGTCAATCACATCCAGCCTGTATTTAAGTAACAACCAAAAATGAAGATCTCAAAGATATCAACTAGATCAGACAGTATAGTGTGCAGTTCAAAGAATAACTACAGAAGCTAATATAGAGTCAAGATAAATTTTTGGCAAAGTCGTGCCCAAAACATAAAATTTTCACAGGATTTTCTGTCTCTATAGATGTTGGGGGAGAGAGATCTGGGAACAGAAAGAACTTCTGCAAGACAGAAACTGCATCCAGAAGTTGTACAGGTTAAAGTCCTAATAACCACTATCAAGCACTGCATTTCACTTACATGTCCAAACTAAGTCAAAGGTTCATATTTCATATTTCACTTACAGAAGCATGCACAGAGCACAATTACCATATGAGTCTCGCCATGTACACAACATCACACATGTATGCATAGATATGCATAATCAGGGTGTTCGTGTGTTTCAACAGCATGCCTCTCTCACTTTCATTAAAGTAGGACCATCCTTCAAATTATGAGGTTTAAAGGCAAAGTAGATTATTACAGATGCAACAAGGGTAAGATTTGTTATTTCCCTAAGAGGTCTCACGCATGAAATTTGTGTTTGCATTTTCCCACTGTCTTTAGAACACTTGCTAATCATAACGAAATTCTTCATTTTATTCTCTGTTATGTTTTTGAACTTCCAAACAAAGACCAATTTCCAACTTAGAATGCAGGTCCTTTTACTTGGGGGTGAACAGGACAACGACTATGACATTACCCTCAACAGAATAACAAAGTGCTATCATCCAGTCCAGCTTCTTCATCAATCTTTTTCCCATATGTACCTCTTTCCATAGCCTATAGCAAGACATTTACACTTAGCTGAGGCCTAAGAGCCTAATGATTGAACCTTATTTTGAGGATATCAAGTACAAGGTCAGTTATCAGAATGTTTTAGTATCACATGTTTCCTTTAGAAAGAGAGAACAAGCAAAATTATTAAGAAACCAGTACAAACCATAGGCAAAGGAAAGGAAAAAAAACAAAAACAAAAATTACAAATGAAGTACTTACCGATGGTAAGCACTTTTCTCTCTCAGAAAAGGTTGCTGTGAATATTCATCAATAATTGATGAAATGATGGCCGGATCACTTGAATTCACCTTGCATAGAGCTTCTTCTAACAAGGACAACCTCTGTCCATTAATTAAAGACACAGCAAAGACATTAAATAACATAACTGTCCATCAGATAATTGAAAGATAAAACTTTTTAAGGCATAGAGAAATTATAAGAGTAGTTTGATTGCCCATTTTAACTTTGCCACAAATTTGTATTCTTTTAGAGACCTACATACAAGAATAATTTGCATACAAATTCCTAAAGACAGCAAAACCAAACTAATACTTGTTATAATTTCTAACAAAAATGATTTCCTAATGAGACATGAACATTTCAAGTATGAGCATGGTTAAGCTAGATTAAACAATAATAGGAGGAACCAAGGTGGCATACTGTTGAGGGAACAAAGTGAGTTGCAAGACCACAGGCAAACATTTCAGCACCATCCAATCTAGATCCTGTTAGACCAACATATTCTCCTGCCAATGTATACAAAACAAATAAACAAATGAGTACAAATGAGGAACAAATCAACCACAATAATCAACAAAACATAAATATAATTGGCAAGAACAGACATAAAATAAAAAGTAAACTATATAAAACAGAGAAAAGTAATAAATCCATGGATTGTTAGAAGATAAAATAAAATACTCCACAGAATTTGCTATGCATTAAAAGAACATGTTCGCAATTGGTATCATGCAAGTAAATAGAGTAGTAGATATTAAGTTTTGAATCACTAAAAAAAAGACGATAAACCCAAGGTGGTTTAAGAGACTAGGCTCAAAATCTAGTTCTGCCTAAGCAAACTGTAGCTGCAATTGTCCTTTACTGCAATGTTTACTAAGTTCAAGGATTGAGGGCTAAATAGCTAAGACTTTTAATTCAGGAATGAAAAGTGCCAAAACTTTATAGTCCAGCATTGCAGCCACCAATATCCCTAGTAATTATGTCTAGATTAAACAAACAATACTCCCAACCAACAAGCTAGTATGAACTTTCAGTTCACTTTTCTATCATGCCAAGCAAACTGATATCACCCAACTGAAACATCTGCAGTTCTATTTGTTGAGACCTAAGAGAGAAGCACACACAATATAATCAAAAGCAAGTACTCATCAAGCATCCAAATGCAACAATATAATCACCTCATTCTCCCCCCACAACCCAACCACCAACCTGCCTCCTTCCCTCATAACTAGATAAATTTTCCTTGGCATCCTGCTAAAATTTCCTTTTCTACATTTACAGTTGCATGGGTTGCATCAATGGTATTTTACTTATCATGTAAAAAAAAATTATAAAGTAAGAAAAAAAGAAAGATTACATGGGAATATTTAAAATTATAAATATGTAAATCAAGGATATAACTGTCATTACCAAAGAATCCAGGAAGTCTTGACAAGAAATAAGAGGCGCCTATATCTGGGAAGAGTCCCAAAGCAGTTTCTGGCATTGCAAAGACCTGCAAAAGTTCCAATTTGAAGTACGACCAAAGGAAACTAGAACTATCAATAAAATTTTGCAAAAATGGCATTCAGACTTATGCATGTGGCTCAGTGCTACCCATCAATACAAATGGGAAAAACAGAAATAGTGCAAAAACCATGACATAGAATAAGCATCTATCTTTGAATTGTAAAGATGCACATCAAGAGTAAACAGTTGGGGAGACATATACCGAATTCTCAGTTGCAACACGAAATCTACCATGTATTGAAGCACCAGCTCCACCTCCCATGACAATTCCATTGAGAATTGAAACCTTCAATGATGTGTGAAAGCAAACAGTAAGGGAATATATAAATATATATATATATATATATATATATATGTATATATACATCCAAACAAATAATATTAAGCAATTTAACCAAGGATACTTCCACCACAAAACAACCATTCATTATAAAACTTATCATGAAAACTTACTTAGATGGAAACAAGCTTACCTGGGGTTTACTGTATGTTGCCAACAAGTAGTTTAAGATAAATTCTTTCCGGAAAAATTCAGCACCTAATTTCCAATTACCTGGTATATAATATTTAGAACAAAGACTTTTAACTCAGCATAACATCCATTGCATATTATAAATAGATTTTTTCAAAATATTAAAAATAAGAAAAATTAATACTAATAATAAAAAGAATCTCAATGGATGTAACTTAAAGATCAAAAGGACCAGAAAATGGAATGAACACCAATAGAAAATTTTAAAGGCATAAAGAGTTGAAGAGACGTCCTCCTGATCTTAGCTGTGGTTTTATAGATGTTAAGGATTAATGAAGCCAATCAAGCAAAATAGAACGTATACCTTTATTAATATTGTGAACCACAGCAGCAACATCACCACCAGCACAAAATGCCCTTCCTTTCCCCTACAGTCATAGTAAAATATAAGAATGATAAAGTTTTATTTCCTTATAAAGATGAACATCCAATTATGACTTAAAAGATGTAAATTTAGTATTCGATGACCATAAATAACATATATCTTTCAACTGTTGCAAATAAAATGTTGTTGCGTCCATAACATAGTAATCCACCAACAAGTATGGGCAAAACTAGTTCTTAAGATTAGTGTTAGATATACAAACCAACATTTAGATAATAAAATTCAAGGTGTTCTTTTTTTTAAAATCTTATGAAGGTTTTGCACTGATACTTCTCTAGTACTTACTCTATATTCTTTCTTTCCATATTCTTCTTCACTCTTCCATTCTCTAGGAAAACTGCAACAACTTACTATTTATTGCTTATACAGAATCTGCACATCAAAGAGCCCCTCAAACTCAACTCTAGTAACTCTGCACCATTTGAAACACCCTAGAACCATCCCACTGCCTTTTCAAATGAAATACCACAAAGCACTATCATACTAAAGACGAAAACTGAAAATTTGTCGTTTAACTACAATGTAATTTGAAGATAATCATACAAAGCTTGCCTTTTGAGAAGAAGTACCTTGAGAATCACCAACTTAACATTAGAATCATCCTCATAGGCAGTGAAAAGCTCCAAAAGCCGAGTGATCTAGAGAAAAAGAAAAATAAGAAAAAATATTCATAACTATCTACCTCGAAGAGCAGAAAATAAATGTGTATTGAACAACTAAATTAAGAAAGTGACAGAAGACTACTTTGTTAAATTCAAATTGTGGAGACAAGTGAATATGTATATTAGTTTTAAAACAGCAGTAAAATTGTGTAAACAAACACATCACATTCTTGAAAACCTTCTGTTGTTATCATAAGCTGGAATATCTTATATAAAAGCCAACTACTAATTAACATGAAATGGAACACAGCAAATAAGCCACAGAACTACAATAAAAAGAACAAAAGACAGCATTTTGTAAGTGGTTAAAAAATGTATATATAAATACTTTAATATATATATATATATATATATATATATATATATATATATATATATATATATATATGAAAAGGATAAAGAATATGGAGCACCATTGGAAATGAAAGAGCATTCAATTGTCTGGGCCTATTGAGAATTAAAGTCCTCACAACCAGCTTCTCTTCCACTAGAACCTGTCAGAACCACACACAAAAAAAAAAAGAGGCACAAAACTTTAAGCAGAGGGAGCATAAAGCTTATAGTTGACCAAATTAGAAACGAAACAGATAGATTTTTCCCAGAAAATTATGAAGGGATTGAAGAGCATCGGGTTTGTGTTGATATATTAGGATGTGAAACTCCGAAACTAGGAGCCAAGCAAACAAATATTAGAGAAAGAGGGGCAAAGAAAGTAAGTGCAAAGAAATAATGAATGAACCTGCTCTTCCCGGGTTAAGCTTGAGTTGGATTTAGCCATGTCTGCTGTTTGCTGATTGCTTTGAAAGCAACCAATTCACTCAGGGCTTGTCGGAATTGAAGCAATCGGAAGGTTTAGCTGCCAGCCTTCCGACGACAATGGTTTTGTATCCCAAACATTTCTTTATTTATTATTTGTATCTAATTTTATTTTCTTTTACTTTTTTAGTTGTGGGAACAATTTTGTTTTTTTTTTTTTTAATATCTATAGAAATCTTTTTTATGCCAAATAAAATATTTTTCACGTTACTTTATTTATTACTTGTATCAATTTATTTATTTTTCAAAATATATGTGTAAGGTTTTTTCTTAATTGATTAGATATTTATAAAATTTTGGTTTTTTTTGTTTTAAATAAAAATTTTGTTCTTGTAATTTGTAAATATTTTTAGATATATGTACTTTTTAAAAAAAAAATTACATATAGGATATATATATATATATATATATATTTGTTAATTTACTGATTTCTCAAAAAAGAAAATAATAATAATATTCTATTTGATATTTATTCTTACAGAACAGAAGCACTGGTACCTACTTAGGCATTTCCTCTTTTCCTTTCGGTGGAGCTAAACTCCATTTTCTATATCTCTTGCCGCCGAAGACTGTGAATATCCTAATCCCAAATCCAAATTGCCAATTTTTGATGGGAACGAAGAAGATAGAGGTTGAGGAACAGGAATTTCTAGCCTGCTGTGGAAGCACCAGATTCGCCCAAGAAATGGTAGAGGTCTCGCCTTTCTCATCTCTCGACGATGCAATCGTTGCAGCCCGCCACGTCTGGTTCAACAAGGTCGATGTCAATGGCTGGCTCGAAGCTTTCTCTGCTCATCCTCAGATCGGACAAACCCCTTTTTCTTCTTCTTCTTCTTCTTCTTCTTCTTCAGCTCATTCAACCAGTGCTCAGTTCAGTCATCCTTCTCTTTCTTCCTCTTCCATTTTATTTTCTGGGTTTTTCTTTTCACTTCTTAATTACTCCTTAAATGTGTTTGTAGGTGGAGTAAAGGAGAGCAATCCACTGCTTTATCTACTGCTACTACTTCTAGCTTACAGGTAAGCTCTGTACCACTAGTTTGTTCTTCTATTTTTAACTTTGAGTTTCTGATTTATTTGATTAATTTATGGTTTCCTTGATCTTTGAAGCAACTGTCCGAGTGGAATGCTCGTTATTATCAAAAGTTTGGTTTTGTATTTATTATATGTGCATCTGGGAGGACTACTGAGGAGATACTTGCCGAATTGAAGGTGAAAACTTTTTCGTTTTTAACTGAAAGTTTTCTTTTCAATTACATTGACGAGCATCATAGAGTGCTTTTGAGAGTTTAGTAATATGTCTCATTGCCCCCACAAAACTTTCATGCCCAAGTTTGAAACTTTAAACTTTTCATTAAATTGTTATGGAATCTTTATTAACGTTTGTATATTTGGTATTTAATTTCTTTTGTGGTTAGGCATGATAAACTGGACTAGTTTCTGTATTTCTTTTAGAAAAATAGGTACAGTACGAAGTTAGTTTCTGAAAGGAAGTACATCAAACGAACGAGAGTTTGCTGCTATTAGTTATTAGGACTACAGAAACCAATTATAATCAAACTAGATTGGCGTCTGATATTTGATGTATGACAACTTCTGCTCATATTAAAAATTTCAAAACCTCTGGGAACATTTGTCTGACCTTGCACTGATATTTGAATCGAGGGACCCATAAAAAGGATACCCTTCGTTGAAGGTTCATGGGATACCCCATGTTGAAGATTCATACTCTGCTGTAATCAATTGCAATTATTGATTTTTTCTTTACTCTTTTGCAGAAACGGTTCCCTAATAGGCCCATAGTTGAGTTTGAGGTTGCAGCCCAGGAGCAGATGAAAATAACAGAGCTGCGTCTTGCAAAGCTCTTTTCTTCTAAAGCAAAAGAATTTTCAACTGGCAACCAGTATCCTGTTGCTAAGAAAGCAGAAGGTATATTTCTTTATTTCTGGAACAGCGTTTCCAGTTTCAATAATGAAAACCTGGCGTGAAAGTGCTAATGCTGCTCGATTGTTACTTGTTTCCTTATATTTGCATGTTAAGACCCACTTTTGTATATACCTTTCTTGTCCCTTAACCTTTATGTTGCTTTACATTTTGTCTCATACTTTTCAAATGCTGGCGACTATATTTGCCAATTTATTCGATATAGCTTTAAGCTGTTCAATTAGATTTTCTCAATTATTTTATTTATTTGTTAATTTGTTTCTATTTCTCGTGCGATGCTTATATGATAATTTTATGCTAAAGCTCCACCTTGCAATTGATTAATTTAAATAAAGCTTTTAGACGAATGGCAACAAGCTCACCAAAGGTTAATGGTGGATCATTAGGCATGACTTCTTTCCAAGTGCAAATAAATTCTAACACAGAAAGAAATCCATGAAAGACATCTGTAGGTTTGTCTTAAAATTTTCTTAACGAATTTACTCTTCTCAAGATTGATTTTGATGTAAAATTTTAATTGCTTAAATAATTCTTGCATCTGATTATATGATACTTTTGTAGTTATTCTGTGGCTTTCCAGCTCTAATCTTTTGAGAGTTACCATTTCTTGAATTTTTACTCATGCATAAACAGCTATCTAAGTATTTTTGTTATCTGAACTCTAGAAGATCGTGTGAGTATTTTAGGAGGGCATCTAACTGCTTCTTCAGAAGCTTCAGTTGGTAAAACAATCCAAGCTACATCTCGAACTCGACCACCTATTACAACACATGTCTTGGATGTTTCTCGCGGATCACCAGCTGCTGGTATCGAAGTACATTTAGAGATTTGGAAAGGTCCTCAGCCTCGTCCAGTATTTGGTGAATCAGATGCAGGTGGGTGGGTATTTCAGGGATCTTCAGCCACAGATAACGATGGACGGAGTGGTCAATTGATGAGCATAGTTGATGAAGTTAGCCCTGGGATATACAGGATAAGTTTCAACACAGGTAAGTACTGCCCGGCTGGGTTCTTTCCATATGTTTCTGTTGTCTTTGAAATCAGGAGTCACAAAAGCGGGAACATTTTCATGTCCCACTGCTGCTTTCACCATTCTCATTCTCTACTTACCGAGGAAGTTAGAACTTGGTGCTGAGGATGTCTTCTGTGAAGCTTGTTAATATTTACTGATTATCAGCATGAAATGAATTCGAAAGCGTGTCAAAGTTATATTGGACGATAATGTCGTCGTTTATGATGTTGCTTTTTCTGTATTGCTGATGTAGAGTAGAATATGTGACTGGTATATGTTAGGAAAATAATGCCTTTGGTAGTATGCCAGCGTCGATCAAGGCGTTTTGACGCACTTTGGTAATTGTTCTGTGCCAAACCTTGGATAAATAATGCTCTTTCTCTAAAAGGTAGACAAAACAGAAGCTGAATAGCCTAAAAAAAATTCTTGCCAGTTTTGTTTATCCTTGTTTCTTTAAAACAAGTAAACGATAATGCTACATGTACGTACGAATAATTCCAATTCGCTACAAGTCGAGTGGTTAAAATTTGGGGAGTACACAATCATCATGCTTTAAATCCTTATATATATATATATATATATATATATATATATATATATATGTGTGTATGTATGTATCTCATTCAACATTTATGTACAGCATTTTAAAATTTTGATTCGGCTTAGTCGCTCATATGTGACACTGAATTACAGTTATTTATCAACAAATTAAAAACATTACAGCTTAATGTAAAAAGATGATTAAAGCCTACTTCCATTTTGGATTAAGTTGTTAGCTTCTAAGTTCTGGTGTGACATTAATTTGCAAATGTCAGTTAAAATATGTTTTGAGTTGACAACCATTGTTTAGGCGTAAAATATGTATAATATTTTGAAGAAATATAATTAATTGTATATATATATATATATATATATATATATATATAAAATTAATCGATCGACATGAGAAAAAAAAATAGTAATGAAAATGGAAGAGGTGTTGGTGGGTGGCCATAAAAATCGAGTACTATTTGAACAATAAAGTCGGATCTGGTGATTGAATGGGTTTGTAACCGGGTGTTGGTTATAAGAGAGGAGTGTACGTTTCGACACGTGGAAGCTCAGGCTGTACATATGGTTATGGTATGCTTTACTCCTGTGTGTATATATAACACTCGTTCTCTTTTCAGAGACGTTCAATATTGTATGTATTGTGTTCTGTGTAATTCCCATTGAAGACTTTAACTTATTGTCGAATATACACATACATATATATATTTAAACAGAAATCATGCAGGCTGTGAAGGATAAGCTCAGTGACATGAACGCCATGCGCAAGGCCAAGAACGAGGCAAGGGCTGAAGAGAAGGTAATATATATATATATGCCAATATTAATTTCCATATACGTAAATATTAATATACATGTATGTACAATTAAATTAAATTAAAATAAAACTGTAAATAATATTATTAATGAAGGCAGAGAAGGAAATAGCAAAAGCAAGGATAGAGGTAGCACACGAAGTGAGATTGGCAAAAGAGGCAGAAGCAGTGATGGATCTTCATGTTGCAAAAGCAGGTCAGAAGGCTGAGAGAGAATTGGCTAAGCATAACATGTCTTCGTCTACTACTATGAACACCCACCACCCAGCAGGAGGTCCAGCACCTGCTAATGCTGCTACTAATCCTCCTCCCGTGGCGGCTATGGCTCCTCCTACTAACATGCCTATGGCTCCTCCTCACGGCCACGGCCACGGCCACGGCCATATATAATAAACATTTTAGACGTACGTATGGATGCTGATCACATATACATACATATATATATGCATGTTTACTTAATGTCCATGCATCGATCTTTTTTTATTTATTTCTACCTCTGCAGTTTGCTTTATTGTATATGTAGCACCGTTTTACTAATTCCTCCTTGGTAAAACTCATCATGTGTTCTTTGTTATATTTGTATTTCAATTAATCTATATATTGGCTTCAATGTCGTTCAATTTGGTTTCTCATTATAATCAATTTGCGCACTTATTTTAGTATCATAGTGTGGTGATCGTAGTAATAAAACTATAAACATAGTTGTCTATTATTACAAGGGAATGTTAAGTTTTTCTTTTTAAAATTAATTAACTAAAAGATAATTACAAAGCTCATTATCATAGCTTAGGTTATATATATACTATAATATTTAAAGTAATGTCACCCATAAACTATGAGATACTCTATACATTATTAATTAATGTCATTCTAACACTTTATATTTTTTGGTTAAAAATTTGACAACATTATTAATTAATCACCTAGGAATCGAGTAGATTGCTATAAATAATATTTGTAAGAGGATCCTTTCACGGCTTGAGCTTTTTAAAAGAAGAAAAAACATGGGAAGGTTTGGAATTGTTGAAATAAAATTGAAATTGAGTAAAATTATAACCGTCATTTTAAAACATTATCACATGTCTTATGATGTGTATAGCTCATTTAAAGCTCAGATTAAGGAGAGGATCCTATTTGAACATAATTACATATATATTAATTCCATGCACTTTAATTAACGCTTTGTGCACCGCAGCATGCATATCTAAAGCATTACTACAACCTTGATGTAATTCGAATTTGGAACTCCAAGATAAAGAAAATGAATTTAGCATTTTGAGATTTAAGCTTTTTTAGCGCACACATCTTGTTTAATTTGTTCAACTTAAAGTTTTTATTCTTGCAAGTATTTATTCGTAAAAACAATGTATATATGTTTATATATATTCACTTGACCACACCCTCATGAGACCCACGTGCAGGTTTAATGACTCCGTCTAGTTAGTAATGACACTTAAAAATTTTGCCAAAAAGTAATAACCTCAGTATTTTAAGCACTCATAAATACCTTTAACATGTATAGTTGTGACCGTCTGAACAGAACAACATTAATTCTCACTTTTAATTAAGGCTTTTATAAATGCATGCATATGTGAAACCTCAAGACCTAATTAATTGCGCATTCGGTCAAAAAAATAATAATAATAAAAGAAATAAAAAATCATTCGAATTTTTAAACATTTTTTGCATCTATTTTTAATACATATTTTCATATATATTCTTATATGGATAAATTTGAAAAAAAAAATTCACATTTGTTGCTGGTATTATGTAGTTGGGGTGAAAAATGAAGCTCAAATGTGCAAAAAGTGTAAAATAAAGAGTGCTATTTACTAACTTCACCTAAGATTTACGGTGCGTGTATGAGTAAATTATAGTATTTGGTTTGCTAACAAAAAAAATTATAGTAGCTAGTTTAATGTTTACCATTTTTATAGTCCAACAAACTATACATACATTGAGCTTGAGTAATTATATGTTGACAAACACATACTAATTAACTTGATATTTAAATCCACCAAATCCCAAAACTTTAAAATTTTAACTCAAATTTACACCGTCTTAATATAAATTGAGTTTTTATTTTGCCATCACATACCAAAATTAATACATATATTACCACCAAGGCAAAATAGATGTGACGTAAATACAACCAGAAAGACCTTCAAATAATCAGTTTAACTTGAAATGAATCCTTAATACTCCTGAGAGCCTTTGTTACATACGAGCCAGATTTCTTATACTTAATGCTAGCTAATACCAATTAACTTCATATGCATATGCCTTTAATTAATGCATACATATGGTCATCTAATAAATTTAAAGTTTAAAAACCATAAATTATTAATGTACAAACCAGTCCACATCTCAGTATAAAATATGATGCCTAAGCTAATTAACTAGCAGATCGAATTGCCTAATACCATATCAATATTAATGGCAAGAAAGAAAGTTAAGCTTGCATTCATAAAAAATGATGTTTCAAGGAAAGCCACCTACAAGAAGAGGAAGAAAGGTCTTATGAAGAAATTGAGCGAGCTCAGCATCCTCTGTGGAGTCGAAATCTGTGCCATTGTAAGCAGTCCTTATGACATAGAACCGGATGTATGGCCATCGGCAGTGGGAGTCCGACGAACACTTGCGAGGTTTCAAAGCATGCCGGAGTCGGATCAAAGCAAAAACATGGTGAACCAAGAAAATTATTTGAGTAAAAGGATACAAAAAGTTGAGGAACAGTTGGAGAAGCTTAGGAAGGAGAATAGAGACAAGGAAATGAGAGAGATCATGTATCGATGTTTGGTAGGTGAAAAGCTGGTGATTAAAAATATGAGCAGTGTGGATTTGTATGATTTTGGAAGGTTTCTTGAGACAAATTCAATGGAGATTCGGAACAAGATTTATGCACTTAAGAAGATGCGTATCTACTCCTCCTCTAATAACACCTCCAAACCAAACTAATTAAAGATATATGTAAGAAACATATTCCATCAAATAAATTAATTTAGTTGAAATGATATTCGCTTGTAGTCTGATTTCCTTTTCCTTCTTGTTTTAATTACTCCTCTTCTGAGTTTAACTTTGCTTGAATTAATATTACCCAATGATAATTAATGCTTAACTTAATTAATTATATCCTTATTTACACAGATGAATATGTGATGTTGTATTTAGGCAAAGAGTGAAAAGAATGATGCAAATTGATTTTTCATATGGATTTTTTGTTATATTTTATTTTTTTTAGTAAGGTTATGAAGTTAATTATCTTCTAATTGCACACACAAACAACCAAACAAAGCACCCACCAAAATTTAATTTTTTTTAACAACTTTGAGCTTATGTTCTACTTAAATAGTTATTATATATGGAAAGACAGCTTAGGAGCAATAAAGGAAGAAATAACGATGACAACAATAATAACTAAAGAAGGAAAAAATATATATGTCTAATATGTTACAAGATATGTCATAATGTAGACAGCCCAATGCTAGCTTATGAACTTTAATTGGAGTGAGCCCAGACCGGCCTACAAACAAAAGAGAGAAGAACAAGTGAAATATACTACTGAAATAAAATGAATTAAATATAATATATATATATATATATATATATATATATATGTATATAGACACACACTGACATACTGAGGCAAAGACAGTTGTTTATTTTTTTTGGTTAAATCAAAGACAGTCGTTGTTAGATGGTCTGCCTGTAGAAAGAAAAGAAAATTTGTGATATGGAATTTTGAAATATAGATAATTGATCTTCAAAAGCTAGTGAACCACCCTGATTAGCAAGTCCCACCAACACAATTAATGGCTTGTATAACAAGAAAAAGTTTGGAGTTTAAATTCAACTCACTCTCTAATTCTCTAATCCCCTCCTTAAAACAGTTTAAATTTTGTTCGTGTCTACGTTTTCTCCGACACTTGGCGATTTTGGTTCTAAAGGCACAAACTAGATAGTTGTTTGTCTCAGTTTCTGTCTGTGTCTTTCAAAATATGGCAGCAAAACTAGATACAAGCAAGGAGAAAGAGAAAGAGAGAGAGAAAGAGAAAGAGAAAGAGAAAGACAGTGGGCAGCCAAAAGATGGGAAAAAGGAGAAAGAGAAAGAAAAATTAGATGGAATAATAAATGGCGTTTACAAAGTAAATCTACATTGCCCCCAGTGTGCTCGTGATATCAAGAAGCCTCTTCTTAGAACCCAAGGTACGTATTTTCTTAGTTAATTCACTTATGTTATATTTTCTAATTAGCTACTTCAATAATATTAATTCATGCCCAATTTAATTTCTAGATTGATTTTAATGATTGAATTAATAGTGCAATAAGATTATGCATGATTTTAATAATTACCAGGAGTTCACAATGTGGAGGTTGATATGGAGAAGGATGAAATCAAGGTCAAAGGAGAGTTCGACCCCATCAAAATTCTAAAACAAATACAAAAACTTAGTAACAAAAAGACTGACCTCATATCACCCAAACTCCAGGACATCAAGGTTAAAGAGACTCCCACCGCTGCCCAAAAAGTGAAGGAAACCAAACAAGTAACTAATATATATTGATTGTTCACTTCACTGTTCATTATCTTAGTTAATTATTTTCTCATTTTAATAGTAATATATACTTTTTATTAATTTGCACTATAGCTGCACACACACACACACACATATAAATATATATATATGTTTATCTGAGTGAATCATAGAAAACTTAATTTTAATTATTGAAGCCCATACACTAATAAACTTTGACAAAATGATAATATATAGAGTCTGTATCCATTTTTATTTTATATATTTATAAATCTGATTGTGACTTGTCTGCAAGTAAATTAATGTAAAAAGTGATCAATTAATTTAATTGGTTTGGTTTCAAAGGAAGTCTCAAGGACAACATCAGTGAAGGTTCACATGCACTGTGGAAAATGTGAGAAAGATCTAATAAGGAAGCTTCTAAAGCAAAAAGGTATTATATCAGTTGTCTTAATTATATCGTCAAATTAATCAACATGCATTAATATTGAACAAATATTTGAAATTTGAGCTTCTTATAATATAATATAATATAATTAAATAATTAATATTAATGCAACGCAGGTGTTCACAGTGTCAAATCGGATATGAAAGCGCAGACTGTAACGGTAAACGGTCCAATTGAGGCAGAGAAACTGATAAACATTATAAGGAAAAAGGTGCACAAACATGCAGAGACCGTAGCCCCCAAAATAGACAAGAAACAGGAAAATAAAGACAAAAAGGATAAATTAGACGGTTCAACTTCAAAGACCGAGAACAAGGAGGAGAAGAAAGAAAAGCATCACAAGGCTACTGCTAGTACTAGTGAAGAAAAGTCAAGCACTGAATCAACAACGACGTCCAACGAGACCAAAGAAATTAATAACATGGAGGAGGAGATCAAAGCTGTGGGAGTTAAGTCTAAAGATGGAAATTATACACCTTATTTTGTTCACTACGTCTATGCTCCCCAATTATTTAGCGATGAAAATCCAAATGCTTGTACTATTTCATAGACAATGTTAGTTATATCTTCCATCAACTATTAGGGTTAGGGTCAGTCAACCCCATATAGTGTTTGTTTACTCAAATATAATACAAGTACTAAAGCTACCACATATATATGTACTAATAATGGAGATGATCATGTATATTTTTTGTTGGCGTAACGTTTTTATATATTAAAAAATTGTACACATGAAGTGCAAGATAATAAATTTCTAGACTTTCTCAAAACGTGTGTTTACTTTTGCCTTTTAATATTTTCATGTATTATATATATATATATATATATATATATATATATATATATATATATATATACACCGCCTCACTAACCATTATATGTACATCCAAACAAAAATTATAGATATACATCTACATATAATAAATATATACTACGGAGAGAGATTATTATATTCAGCATATATATGTATATATATATATATATATATATATATACCAAAAAGATGACTATTATGTATAAAGACCTAATTAACGTGGAGAAATTTTATTAATGATATTGAGGCTCTAAGTTCACTTTCCTCAAATATGTTTTTAGAGAAATTAAATTTTTTTTTTTAATAATCAATCATCAAATTTCATGAAGGTATTAGATCACCAATGATGACAAGTAGAATCACTCTAAAATATATGAGGAGAAATGGTATTTGACATTAATAATTAATCTTATCACAAAATTTAAAATTAAAGAGCATAATAATTGTTCATGAAGCCACAAGGAAACAAAGAGAGACGAGACACAGTCACATATATGTATATATGTGTGCGTACTTGACTTCCTGTGACTTTAAACAATGAGAAGAACACAATCCCACCGATCACACTTTAACATCAAAAATGATTCACATAAAGCTGCTCAAAATTATATAAATAATCTAATTAATTACCAATATGAGATTGTATCCATGCATGTTTTAATTTAGAGCATGTATAAGACTGCAAGTTCATTTCGGTAATCAGTAGCGCCATCAAATAAGGAGCAGAAGGAAAAAAACGTTGAATATAAAATTTGGTAAAACTGCATGCGGTCATCATCCCTTCTAGTCTACCATCAATTTTGAAAACATACAAAGAAAACTGTCAAAGTACTCCCAAATGGAATAACAACCTAATCAGCTGGTTGATTGGTTGTTTGACACTTCATTAATTCAGTCAACAATGTTAGCTTATCCACCAAATTAAACTGGTCAAAAATATCACATTCAAACATCTAATAAAACACAACTTTTCATTGGTAAAATTACCATGCACACTAATTAAGCCTGTATTATGACTTGAGTATTAATACTGCGCGAGGTATGCGAAGAGCAAGTTTAAGTCTTTTTGGTCATATTTTTATTTTGGTGGTTGAGCGGAATATTGGTGCACTGATTTGTATTTGGTAATTCTGACCTTGATTATTCTATATTTCTAAGAGTTAATCACACGCACAGACATCACAAGGTTCCAAGCTATTAAGTTTTCTTCGTTGGACCACTAAAATTTTAAAAAATATTGGTGCTTTAAAAATCTAAATTAAGAACATTTCCCTACAAAGGATTTGGATCCATAAATCATGGAAATATCCAAATAATAATTTGGTCTCTCTGACAAACACGTACGGAAGGAATTAAAATTTATTGTACAGGTGCCAAATAAAATAGTTATTGGAATGCATGAAGAGCAAGACAGAGAAATAATAAATTAGAAACATTGTTTAGTGAAAGAGATGAGAGATAGGTAATTTGCCCTGTTGCCCTATATTTTATGTGGTAGGAGGAGATTTTGAGCATTATTTTTGGAGAGAATAAAGAGGTGCTTAATTGAAGTGGAGTATTCAACTTCGTTTTCTCTTTTTCCCCCCCACCTGCTTCACATGATTCAGCAGTACATGACCACTATTTGATAACATTAATTATAATTTTAATTAATATTACAGAATCTAGATCCAAGAGAAAATACTGTATACATCGTTTTTTCCTCACGCGGTCTAATAAACTTCTGTTCTTTAATCCATGAATCTACAGATGACCCTCAATCAAACTTAGGGATAGCTAATTTGTGACATATATAGACTAATGTTATATGGTCTATAGCTCATCTGAAATATTATTTCAGTAAAGAAAAGCTCAAAAATATTTAATTAAGTGGTAGTTGTAGTTGTAGTAGTAGCCCTACGATAATTAATTAAGGAATTAAAAAGGAGTAGTACGTTGATCATCATGAGTTCAACATGATAAGCAGCTCAAATTAAGAATTTTTTCAGACACTAACAAATTAAGTTACAACAACAACAACAACAAACAAAACTAAGTAATTGTACAAAAAAAGAAGAAGAAAAAGAAGCATTAATTCAACTCTGACTACTGACCTCGTTTTGTGACCTAATAATATTTTTTTATATGAAAAAGCCTTTTCCGAAAGCCGATGACCATCAATAAGGTGGTCGTCCGGTGGATGAGTTACCAGCAGACCATCCATCAACTGATAACTGAGGAGGAGGAGCCATGTTGTTGTTAGTCAGTGGCAGTTGGTTGAAGAATGGTAGTCCCGACGACGGATCCGGAAACTGGCTGCCCACTCCTCCTCCGCCGGGCGATTGCTGCATCTGAACTGTCTCATCCTCCTCCAACGGCAATCTTTCATACGCCACGTTCGTGAACGACGACGCTATCACGATCACCGGTCCCGATGCCGTCACCGCTCCCACAACATTCCCTCCCACCACCTGTCCCTGTCCTCCCGACAAGAATATAGTCAAGCTCGTTGCCCCCGGCGGAGCCGGAGGAGGCAAGAAAGAACCCGACAGAGACAAAATTTCGAACCGGCCGTGAAGAGTGAGGATAGCTCCGGCGGCAGCTGGTTGACGGAGACTGACGTTGGTGACCATGCCGCTACCACTCAACACGCAGATCCCTCTCTGCCGCTTCCTAACGTAGGTCACCAGCGATTCAAACACATCGCAGCCACTGCTGACCTCCAAGATATGGGCTCTCAGAGTGTTAGCGCTCTCTCTGGTGATGATCACAGGAGGCTTAGGTTTGTTTTTGGATCCCGGAGGTCGACCCCTAGGACGGCGACCCACGATATCTCCGGAACCATGGCTGGGGATAAGGTCGAGACTGTGAGGGTTATCGTCATCGTCTTGGTCGCCGGAGAAGTGGTTGTGTTTGATTTCATCGTCGGAGTCCGGTGGTCTTTGGAGCTGAAGGTCGGGCCGTTGGAGTTGCTGAATAAAGGGAGATGCTGAACCTAAGTCTAAACCAGCCATACATGGAGAGGAAGATGGAGCTAATTAAAGAGAAACCCAAAGAACAAATTAAGAAAACATTAATTATACTAAAATATGGCCCCAGAAATATATTAAAGATTTAGTGACATTTAATTATTTAATGGTGTTTTAGAAAAGGAGAGCCCCACGATTCAAACCCCAGAACCAATAGAAAACCAAAGGAATCGATGACAGACAGAGGGTTTGGGTTTGGGTTTGGGTTTGAGTTTGGAGGAGAGAAAAACAGAGAGATGAAGTGAGAGATAAAGGGGTAAACGCCTTCAGCCAGTTCTCTCATCGCTATAATTGTTTATATAAAGCTACCTTATTTTTTTATTTAATTAAATTTCTTTACTCATTAATTTCTACTGCTTTTCTTCTTTTTTATAAGTTGAATTTCTTTGCTTATGTTTTTCCCTTGGTAATTATTATATTACTGTATAATAACAAAAGAATTAATCATCACCACCAATTCTTAATATTTTCTTTTCTTTTTTCAAAACAATACAATAGATAATAATATTATAATTACAAATTAAGTCAAGAAAAATTTAGATATACATAAATGATCTCCTAAACTGAATAACTCATACAGTATATTATATATAAATGTATAAGATTTATAATATTTTTATTTTTTTCACTAAATCTGTGTGAATTTGACTAATTCTATTTTACTGTAATTCAAAACATATGAGTTATATAGTTTAAAAGAACAGCTATATTGATCATAGACCCAAAATATAAAATAGATATGGATTCATTTGTCAACGTTTTGATATGTGGTTGGCCAAAGAATAATGTGCTCTACTTATATTTGCAAATCATTATTTATCAACAAAAACAAACAAGGAGTTAGAGGAATGGAAAATAATAAAGAAGTGAAGTGCTTTAAAAGATGCAAAAGTAATATTGAATTGGAATTTCTCTGCGACTAGCTAGTATAGTTAATTAATTTAACATGCATGCAACAAGAGTTTGTAAAATTTTAAATTATCTTAACCGCAAATGTGATAAACATTATAGTACGTGAATGATTTTTTAATTACCAGCAACTAATTAACTATCATCTATAGTGCTTCTGCCGCAACCATTATCTAGAGACCCTAAGGCATTTATTATTAATTAGGGCAAGAAATAGGACTATGGGGTGGATGTTGATGTACGTATGTAGAAATTAATGTTCTTTTCATCATTAATTAATTAATTATATATATATATATATAAACCCAAATGTAATTAGTAACGCCTTTTATATTAATCATATTCTTTTTTATTGGACATTAATTTATATAAGTGATATTCATCCTATCTTATACATACTTAAACACTACTTTCAGAATACATTAATTCAGACTACTTACAGATTAATTAAATAATATATGTGTGTCTATATACACAGACAAACACAGACGCACATATGTATACAATCGCATATATAGAAATTAAACAAAGGGTTTCTAGTGGGGAAAAAGAAAGCTTAGTAAATTAAACATGCAATTCCTAGGTGACACGATGCAATGCTTGTTGCACAAGCTCAGATATGAGTGTGTTCTATATGGGCCATAATATGGAATCATCAACCACCACAGTATATAGCATAATAATATTGGTTGGGATATATATATATATATATATATATATATATATATATATATATATATATATGATGGTGAGAGATGTTTTAAAGCCTAGGAACATGGCTTTTAACGCCAAAATCACAATTCAATCAACAAGGTGTGTCTTATTACTAAAATTGCTTATGCTTTTCTTATTTAATATCATTACTTATGACAAATTTATATAAATATTTTTTGCTTCAGGTGAAATTAATTAAAAGGAAAACAAAATCAATTAAAATTTCCCCTGTCGTCTTATAAATTAAACCATCTTGCATTAAGTGACCATATCTAATTTTATAGCATCAGGAAGCTGGACTAATTTTGTACATTAAATTAACACATAGACAGGTTTATATTTTATGAAAAAAAAAATACTTCAATGTGGAAACTACCAGCCCAATTAGGTGTATGAGTATGGAATAATTATGCAATTTTCACCGCTAAAGCACTACAATCCCTCCTAAGCCATATATACATTTATATATTTAGTATGTATTAAGCTAAGCCTCCATAACAAAAGATCTAGCAGAGTTTAGACAGGTAATGAATGGAAAACGGTGTCATAGATATCAATTTTTGTTTGTGAAAATTGACATACATATGGTGCTTCAGTAATGCAAAACCTCTTGTCAGAACCTGTAAATCTCTTAACATATTTATCCTATATGATAAGTGAAATTGCTAGTTATACCATATATGTGCGCGTTTAGGCCTTTAACTAATTAATTCATGATACTAATCAACAAGTAGTACTTCAAACTTCGAAGGCATATATAGATGATCATTACGTCTTTGTTTTTAATTTCTAATACAGAAACAAAAAGAGACCAAATTAATTAATTAATTAAGCAGAGGACCTTCTTCTTCGGTCGAAGAGACATCACGCGAGGTGCATATATATATATATATATATATATATATATATATATATATATATATTATCCAAAGTGAAATTAATAGGCAGAGATGTACGAATTAATTAATTATTATATACACATATTTCTTCATAAATTAATAATTGGCAATGAGCTTAATTACAGCAGTCCCTTTAATTCCCTTCATTGATAACTCAAACTCACTTTGTTTTTTACACCAGAATTTACGGGTCTTCTCCCTTCTCTCGCTTGCCCTACAGTTATAAGGTTTTCTTATTAACTCAGCCAAACCAAAGTCTTCCCTCTAGTTTAATTGCTCTCTCTCTCTCTCTCTCTCTCTCTCTCTTGTACTCTAAAATCTCATAAATTTATATCAAATTTAAGCAAACCATAACCCTTTATTCATTTTTTTCTCTCTGCTAAATTAATGACCAATTTTTACTCTATGTACTTTCTAAGTTTTTCAAGTACTTAATTATTAATAGGTAGTACTTTGATGATGGAATCATCTCTAAATCTGATCAGATGACATGAGTTACATGTATATGAAAAAAAACAATTCAGACGAGAATGTAATTATATGATCATTTCATTAACAAAAATTTTCAACAGAGAAATCAAATTTGAGAAGCATATAATGAGGAAAGTGAGTTTGATTTATAAATAAACAAAGATATATAGAAAGTAAAAACAAGAAAAGAGGTTTATTTTGTTTCAATAATGGAGAGTCTGAACCCTAAATTATTTAAAGCTGCTGCATCCCATGAATTTAGGGCATGACGAGTTGAAGTAGCGAACCCAACTGTCCCAAAAGTTGTTAGAAATAAAAAGCAAAGAAAAAGTTAAACAAAAAGGTTAGGAAATAGTAGCTACAAAGCCACCCACACACGCCAAAAGCACGCACAAAACAATAAAGAGTGAATTGAGTTGGTAAATAGTAGAAAAAAAACATTAATAAAAATATCAAAATTGACCAACATTCATTAAGGATTAATTTCTATCAAGTTGCGGACCATACTTTGTTAGATTTTGCTAATCCAATCCCCCATCTTTCCGTGCTTTGACCAACTCCTCAACCATTACATTCTTGTCTTTTGTGTATATATATATATATATATATATATATATCACTATCATTATCCCCTCTTGACTTCTAATTAATTTTTCCTCCCACCTTCTCTGTATTTACAAACATATCTAAATAAATTACGTATCATATATATATATATATATATATATATATATATATTTACACATGCATGTATAAATTAAATTAAATTCACACGCACATATGATAAATACTTATAAATTACTTCCCAAACTACATTAAAATGTATAAAAACCATACTGTGAAGTTGTACAGATTTAATATTACAAATTTTCTTTACAAAAACCTAGAAATAATAATTAATTATGTACAAATTAAAATTACAAGAATACTCAATGATGGTCAATATTACAGAGTTTGTGTTGTGGGTTTTTCTTTTGCCCTTTATATTGCAAGTCAAAAGTAAAGGGAAGAATAGTCTATTTCAAATCGGTGTTTATCACGCAGCAGCTACTAATTAATTTATATTTTCCTCACTTTTCAGATATATAAAATAGGAATATAAAGAGCTTTCACATAGATTATCATGGTGACTACAGCCGAACATATCTAGCCCTCAATTTGACAAGCCAAAGTCCAGGGCATTGCCAACGCAGTGTAGAGGACGTACACAATTGACAAAATCAAACCAACATTTAACTTTATATGTGTGTGTGTGTGTGTATATAGCCCACTTTAATAATTACTTAGGTCATTTTAGAAATTAGAATAGGCCTATTTATATGTATTGCCTCATACTCATATACAATTTTGGCTTCTAGAATTGGGAATGAGTAGTTATACCAATTAATGCATAATATATATTCAGTTTCTTATATATATAAATAGAAAGAGAGAGAGATGTTAGCTAGCCATGATCTGCCTCTAAATTAACCTCTAAATTAACTACTTTATTACTAAATTAAACATCAACCATTGATATTACCAAAAAAAAAAAAAAACAACAACCATTGATATGTTAATTACGAAATATTCAACCTTATAAAGCCGATTGCTCATGGAATATATAAAGACAGTATAAGTTTAAATTAATTTGGTAGCTAATCTTCGTCTAAATTTGACTTGTTGGGATTAATTAAGTGAATAAAATAAGCACCATAGGCATTGGGTATCTTTTTAGGAGATTGATTATTATAATAAAGCAAAGTTCTCCAAAGTGGAACCTAATCACTTGAGAGGCAACTTGTCGGTTTTTGGAATTAATTTATTAACAACTCTCTCCCGTTGATTATCTCAACATTAACGATAGCATCAACGACAGTGACCAATCAAAATGTGTCTACGGGCACAAGAAAAGCAATTAACAGTCCTCTAATCTTGTGCTCAAATCCGAGAAGACCCCACCATGTTCTGTTCATACGCTAACCCAGGCTATAATTTAATTAATTAATGTATTTTTTTTTTGTTATTATTATTAATAAAATTATTTAAGTAATGTAAAGGTACTTAAACAATAAATCATACTTGGAAGACAATTAGATCATGGAGCCACCTAACTTTTGTGCGCATTTTAAGCAAGTCCCAGGTTTTTCACCAAAAAAAAAGTCCCAGGTTTTTCTTTTATGAAAGCATTAATTATTTTTAATCTATTTATTGCTTTACTAGCTTGGCCCCACTCTATAATGGAAGCGAACCCTGCAAGCTTAATTATTTTTTTAGTCCAAAAGCAGGATATATATATATATATATATATATATATATATATATACAAACATATGATCAAAAGAAAAAAAAGAAATATATATATATATATATATAAATTAAGGACCTATTTATATAAATCTTATAATTATGTATTCATCTCAAGTTTTTGGCTATGTCATATAATTAAGCTGATCATGTTACTCAAAAACATATGATTAAACAGACAAATTTAGACTAATGAATATATATATATATATTATTGTTTCTTGAATACCTTGATAGATATAGTGTTATAAATTGAATTTATAGAATAATTATTTTATCACTTATGAATGAGATTTTTTTTTTGGTTAACATCTTAAACGAAATTGGTTAAACTTTTCTAGTTTTATTGCAGATATGTGTTTTGTGAGTTTAAATATATTGGAAAAGAAGGCCATTACTAAACATATTTAAAAAAAATAAAAAATGATTGCTAATGCTATCTGATCTGTTGGTTTATATATAAGACTTTTGATATGATGGGGAAAACAATACCCAGAACTTTAGGAAGATTCTTTTAGTAATCATTCAACGACGGTCACTTCCTTAATTAATGTGTAACCATAATTATTTTTGTATTTTATAGTCAAAATTTGAAAGTAAGAGTACCTTAATGGGATCATATCCAGCCTCAAAAGTTATATATTTTCATTCTAATCTTAATTATATTATTAGTTGCCAGCAAATGGTATATAGTAATGCTAAACAAAGAAGAAAATTAAAGCAAGCATGCCCCCCATGTCATTAAAGAATTCTTAAAGCTAATTTTAACGAGGTCAATGATTATATTTAATTATATTATATCTATATATAAACAATTATAACATGGTTTGAGGATTATGAAATATAATAAGCCTTTCTCTGTGGCTTGAAATTTGTTTATCAATTTTTAAATTTTCATAAGCGTTTTTCATGTGTATTATGACCAAGATCACCTACACTAAGGATGATTCTTTTTAAAATGCAGTCATATAAATAGTCACCAAATATATATTTATTTTTCCAACTTCATATATATTTTTCCTTTCTTTCAGGAAAAGGAAGTTGAGAAATAATTAAGCAAAAAATATGTTCATTTTTAAAAAAGTTTAAAAGTCGTAAGTTAATATATTAGCATGAATTAATGCATCATTCTGATGACTAGTGATGAATTGGCATTAGTTTTTTTTTTTTTTTTATCGTCAATAAGATTCCTCCATCCACACACACACACATATATATATTTATAGAGAGAGAGAGAGAGAGAGTAATTATTAATTAATTATTATATTTTATAAATAATCATTAATTAAATAGCAACTATAGCCAGTGGACTATTCGATTCCTTAATAACATAATACAGATTTTGGGTTAGTAACTACAAGCCCTCCTCAAACTCCTATGGGCTGCGTGTTGGCCCATCTCTATATATATATATTTTTTTATTTTACATATATATATATATATATATATAGATATATATACTGTTTTTGTGTGATTTATACCATTTATGTTCTAGGCTTCTGACTAATTTGTAATAAGAGTTGTTAGCTCCAAAGGAGTCTATAATTAAAATACTCTGGCTCTCAATTAACATGCATGCATGCATGTTTTTCATTGTAATAAACCTCAATTATATGTGAACCATTGTTGTAATAAATATTAAATTAACTTAAATTTTGTGTAAATTAAATCAGTATAAAAGCTATACGTCCATTGTCAAAATTTGAAAACATAGATTATAACGGCTAGAATTAAGTATTGTGCACTGAAAACATCGCCAGCATTGGAATATCCATCGATCAAAATACCAAACACCCACAACGCTAACACAACGAAATCCCATAATCTCCATCGAAGAGATCTAACCAACTGCTTTTGGCAAATCCGAGCTTCACTGAAATCTGCAATATTAATTGCAAATCCAATACCAGTAATATGCCGAGCCCTTCAATCCCAAGTTCCTCACCCTGTTCCCAATACTTGTCCAAGGCCAGATACGAAATTCCTCTTCCAACTCCATCATCACCATGTTCCATCAAGCCCTCCTCTAGAAGATCACTTGGAAGGAATACTGATGGACAAAGAAGAAAAAGTAGTGCTGGTACTAGTGCTGCTACTACTACTTCTGATCAGTTTAGAGAGGACACTACTAGTATTGAAGCTCATCGTATTATACAAGTTGCTCTTGCCCAGGAGAAGATCAAGTATAAGCAGCAGGACTATGGCCCTTATCACAAAACATCAACAGCTAATTCGATCAATATCCACGACGAGAAGTATAGCCCTTATTACAAAGGACTCACTCCCTCGTCCCTTGTGATTCCAAGGCCTGTGACTCCTGCAAGAGAAAGCCATGCAACCACCAGCGTCACTTGGACCTCTTTCTCTTCGTCATTCGTCGTTAAATTTATGCAAGAACTGAGTCGTAGTTCTTGCTTTCACTTTAAACCCAAGAGATCATCTGATGATCATCATCACCACAACAACGACAACAACAAGAAGCCTGCAGCTTCAAAGTCGGAAACTACAAGTAGTGCAGGCCTTGATTCTTCCTTTCCGTCATCGTCGTCCAAGAATTTGTCTTTAGAGACGAAGGAGAAAAGGAAAAAGATGAGCAATATTGAAGATATATTGGTTACCAAAGAGAAGCCATTGAGGGAGAGTTTACTAGAGCCAACATCAGAAGCTCTAGTATTAGTTCCAACTACACCACCACCAATGTTGACGTCCCCACAAGTTGTCAATGCTGATCAGGAGGAGGATATAAAACACAAATTTGATCAAGCAAACAAAGACATGGTGGGTGGTGTTTGGGAGTTTACGTGGGCAAAGAAGTACCAGCCCCTTGTTTTAGAGGATTTCATTTGTAATAAAGACAAAGCCACTCAGCTGCTAGCTATGGTAATTCTTTTTTTTCTTTTTCTTTTTTCTCTTGAATGATTTACTTTGTTGAATTAGTACATAATTAAATTGATTGTAATGATGATTTGGTTTTGAGTACATATTGGCATAATTAATAATTACAGATTAGAGAAGGAGCATGTAGTCATTTTATATTCGAAGGGCCACCAGGCGTGGGGAAGAGAACCATGATCTGGGCTATGCTTCGAGAGGCTTTTGGATATGAGGCTATACAGGTTAGCTATATTATATACATTTATATATATATATATATATATATATATATATATATATATATATATATATATTCTTATACACATATACATACATATAAATAGAATGGACATCCTGTACCTAATTAGTGTTCTTGTATTCATATATCAGGACTACCGAGAGGAATGCAAGGCATTTAACTTGAAGGTAAAATTATAGTCAAATTAACCATGTACATATCTATATGGAGCTAATCATGAATAGGATATTATTTTTTTCTTTAATTTTCAACATGAAGGTGTTTGGCTGATCATTCTAATACGGTAGCTAGCTAGGATATTAATTAATTATTAGTAGATTATAAAATACTAATTATAACTTAACCATTAATTCCAAAAAAGTAGTAAATATATATGATGTTGTTAATTAATATATTACTCAAACTAAGAATTAGTTTGATGGCATGTAGGGTGAAGTAGTAGGAAAGATTGAAGTGAATGTAAAAGAATCACCACTACATGTGGAAGTCAATCTTTCAGAACTGAAAGGATATGAGAAGCATGTCATTCTGGAACTCATCAAGGAAAATCCTAACTGGATGTCTGACAAATATTTGCCCTGCAGCCTTGACAATTGCCGTGGTATATATTAATTAGTAGAAATAATCACGTATTAGTTAATTGAAAATTAATATATATAATCAAAATGTAATAATTTTGTGCATGCATGCAAATATATGTATGGATGCAGCAATAATTTTATATGAGGCAGACAAACTGTCAACGGATGCAATACTTTATATAAAGTGGCTGCTGGAGAGGTATAAAGGTTGTAATAAGGTCTTCTTCTGCTGCTCCGATGTTTCAAAGCTTCAAGCTATCAAAACACTCTGCACTGTTGTTCACCTGTTGCCTCCTTCTAGTAACGAGGTACGTACCCCAAATTGGTGCATGCATGCATATCTATAATTCGAGAGTCAGAAGAATTTAATTATTTTTCACTTCTCCATCATAACTAACTAATTAATAGTACTAACTTACCAAAAGAGAAACTAATTAATAGTATAGAAGTACTGACAATCTAGCATATTCTGTTTTTGCATGTGTATTACTCGTAGATTGTTGAAGTTTTGGAATTCATAGCAAAAAAAGAAGGCATAGAATTGCCTCATAAGTTGGCTGAAAAGATCGCTGCCAATTCTAGAAGCAATCTTCGTCAAGCCATTCGATCATTTGAGGCCACCTGGCTAAAAGGGTAGGCAAATTAAACATCATAATTTCATTTCTCCATATACATACATACATACACACACACACACACACCTATATATATATATATATATATATATATATATATATATATTATATGTCTAATTTGATTAAATTCCATTTACATAGTACACAATTTGTTATCTTTTTCTGTATATATTGTATTGCAGTTATCCATTTTCAGAGAATCACGTAGTTTTGACCGGTTGGGAAGATGATATTGCAAATATTGCTAAGAACATGGTCAATGAGCAAAGCCCTAAACAGTAAGCTTAGCTCGCTTCTAATTAACTACTAAATATGTAATTTCATATTCAATTTCTTTGCAGGATTCTGTTATTTATAACGTATTTTGTTTAATTAGCACTAGCTGTCAATCAATGCATTAACAACTAAGATTAATATGCAAACTCACCCAAGTGCCTATATTTTTTTATTTTAACTAACCTGCAGGATTTATCAAACATTATCATATATATAATATATTTGTTGACAGGCTATACACTATTCGTGGGAAGCTTCAAAATTTCATAGAGCATGATGTGTCTCCTGAATTTATTTTCAAGGTATATACTTATATATATGCTAAATTAATATTGTTCTCAAAATTTAAATTATTAGAAAGTGGATTTAGTGCCTATTTGGCATAGTTCATAAGAATTTAGAAATAATTTTTAAAATTCAAAAGCAGCTTTTGACAGCGTTTTATTTATTTATTAGAAAAACTTTTGGAATCCAGAAGAATTTTTAACCAAAGTCAATATGATGAATGACTCCTTCACGAAATTCTTCTAAAAACACAAAACAAATTATTTTAATTTTTAATAAAATTTTCATAATACGTATTTTACCCTTTTATTGCACAATAACAAAAATAAATATCAAAATTATCTCATTAAAGCTCTCTTTGTATATTATTGCCAAACATTGTCGGAAAAACTATAGCTTCTGCTTCCCTTCTACTATCTAAAAATAAAAGCTGAAGTTACGATAAAAAGAGAGAGATACAGAGCATGTCAAAAAGAAAGGGAAAAAAAATAAAACTGTGTTAATTAAAATTATGAAAATTAATGATATTCTCTTAACATATATGCAGTGTCTGGTCGAAGAACTGAAGAAACATTTGGATGAGCAGATGAAGCCTCGAATTGAAGTTCTCTATTCAGAATATTACATTGTATGAACAGAAATCCTTCATAATTAATTATGATTAACTTCCTTAGTTATTTTTCTATGATTATGCAGTTATGTCAATTAACATGCGTCGAGGTTTAATCTTTATTTTATCATGCATATCCAGAACAAGGAGGAGAACATGCTCGAGAGAACTGACAAGGCCACACCACAAAATCGACATGACGACCAGATGCCTAAAAAGTTTAATGACCAAGCAAGAAAAAATGTTCAGCAGTTCTTGAAGGTTGAAGGTACGTAATTAATACACTTTTTTATTCAATTAAATTCAATAATTAGCATTACCAAATTGCGTCAAGCTATACGAGGTGTTTGCATTAATTAGGACATATATAATAATTTGATCAGTTATTATCTAATTTTCCGCTTCAAGTTTCGTAAGTGAGAGTTTAATTTTCTATTTTTTTAATCCATTGTTCAGATCGAGTGAGGGTTTAAATTTTATTTATGTATATGAGAAGAGGACATTCTAGTAAGTGCATCTTTGAAAAAAGCTTTTGTTGTAACATAACTTTAATTTGTACAGAAACATGCCAAGTGATAAACGTCCTAACAAATTTTCATTATATATATATATATATATATATATATATATATATGTATGTATATAAAATTTGCAGAATTTATAGCCAAATTCATGAGCTGCTATAAGGGCGAAGTAAAAAATCTGCAACGTGATAGTGCCACATAAAAGGGATTATCTCCAAGCTGCGTACTACTAGATCGGTGTTTGTTTTAGCTTTCAAACCAAACACATATCATGTGTTTATGGAGGAAATATATATGTAATAATGATACAAGCTACAAACTCTGGGTTTGTCTGCCAACCTTGACATTATATATATATATATATATATATATATTATAATATCCCTAGGTCCTCCAAAAAATTACTACAAAACGATATTAT
Organism: Rhamnella rubrinervis; assembly: GCA_007844105.2. Taxonomy (NCBI): domain Eukaryota; kingdom Viridiplantae; phylum Streptophyta; class Magnoliopsida; order Rosales; family Rhamnaceae; genus Rhamnella; species Rhamnella rubrinervis. Next base: position 18,466,909 of record CM017581.2, read on the forward strand.
ATATATACCATAAAAATAAGCTATGTATATGGCATGAAATAAAGTTTGTTATTTGAGCGTATAAATTCATATGGATATATCATGTCAATTTAGTTTTTTTGCAAAAATTTGTCAATCATTTCTTATCATTTGAAGTTTAAACTATCGCTTCATTTATAATTCAGAATCCTTTAAATGGACTAAATAAAAATAGAAATTGAAACTTTTATATGTTTTTATCAAGTATATAAAATTGAAAATATTATATATAATTATATTAGACGAAATAATACATTTTATTTTCTCATCAGTTTTTAATCCTATTAATTGTAATCATAGCAGATCACGTTTTTTAACAGTTAATTAAAGATCTCCACTATTTATCATATTTGAGTTATAGTCTAACAAAATCAAACCTTATTAAACCGGAATTATCCAATTATAGTTTTAACTTCACATTCTTTTGTTCCAAAGACCACCTTAATGTAACAAATATGCAACTTTCAATCCAATCCATACCTTACGAATCAATGCAGACCTAAAGATCGTCGGTACTTGTTGAGATTCAAATATAGTCGATTCAAATGATTGGACATCAAATTAAATGATGATGACGATGATGGCACTAAGCTTTAATAGAGCCCAAAACCATTAACAATAAAGCTAGAAAACTATTCTACCAAAAAAATAAAAATAAAGCTAGAAAACTAGTTCGTATGAATTTTACTGTACATGAAATTGCCAAAAAAACAAAACAAAACAAATTTTACAAAACTGTGGAGGCGGAGTCAGTATTTTTATTGAACTGCTAATCTCTGTAGATGATCCAAGAACACCTCAAAACTAACGTCATCTGTAAATATAATATCTCCCCCTGGAATTGGAGCTTCATTGTTATATGTAGCTGATGGATTTAATTTCGCCAATAGAAACCGGGCCTGCATGCATTATTAATAATAATTAAACTAAATTTGCATATTAGATTGGCGGGCAGTAGCACTAACTCACAAGAGCACTAGTGCAAGCGAAAACAGACACCAACTTATCAACAAGGGTCAGGCCTAACCAACGGGGAAGGTCATAGAAGAGAGAAAAGAAGAGAGCAAGTGAAGTGTTGGAATAACCTGGGAACCATGCTGGTCACAAACCACTAAGCGAGGAACTGGAAATCTTTCCTTGATTATTGCATCCGCGTCGTCACATGGAGCTTGCAACAACTGGGAAAAAGCCTGAAATAACATAATTGTTCAAGTTCATTGTACTAAAATTCTAACTTCCGCAAATTCAATAATGAAAACTTGGAGTTTTTCTTTCTAAAAGTTCAAATAATAGTGTGACTGACATAATTGTATGATTGATTGGTCGAGAAACGTGGAAGTCATCATTCAATGGGAATGATATGGAAACACATTATCTATAGAAAACGCTCCATGACAAAAATACAGAAAACCTACAGGGGAAATTGAGCATGAAGACGCAGCAAGGACAGTGAAGTTGTGGCAGAAACAGCCAAGCCATGAGTAGGTCACATGTTATACGCTTCGTCAAACAGAGAAAGAGAGAGAGAGGGGGGGTGTGGGGGAAAAGAAGAGGGAAAAGAAAAAAAAGGATCTCTGGATGCATTTTTCCTCATGTCTTCTCTTTTTTCATTCTTAATTCTAATGGCAAAATCATCTCCCAAATTTGATGTGAAATATACTTGATACAGTCTAAAAAATATAACTCTGTCCCTGGGGGCCCACATTATTTTATATTCCAGCAGTTAAAAAGATTACCTGGTGTTCTGGCAAATTATGATATCCAGCTTTTCTCCACTGAGCAATAGTTGAACCATGAAAAATAACAACAGTAAAATAAGAATCCAAAAGTAAAATCCTGTCCGCTGCAATGGCAGCTACATCAAGAAGTGCTGGTTCTGGGCCTGAATGAAATGAGTATGAAATCAGTGAAGGCTGAATCATCACAACTGAATTTGCTACATTTTCGCGATCTAGGATCATTCTGAAGTATGCAGTCTCATCTGGGCTGTTGTTAAAAACCTGTAACACCAATTTATTCAAGTTGAACTAAATATCTAGAACAACATACTTTTTTGGGTGTACTTCTCATACTCATTGAATTGATATTTAGATAATGTCAAAACAAACACGATGGACCTAAGAAGACGTGCGTATATACCTGGACAAACTGAGAACGTCTTAGATGAAATACAAATTGAGGGAATATTGAAAACCGCGGGGATAAGCTGAATGAAGATGGAGTATCCTTTTGGTAATCTCCGAACCGAGAACATATATGTATTAATGCTTTATCCAGCCATCTTATAGGGTCAAACTCTGCCTGAATACCAAATAAATCATTTTCATGAAAATGGAAAAATAATCATGATTACTCTATTTATTAAGTGGAAAACTAAATTTACAATACAATCTTATAATGTTACAAATTCATTGCTCATGGCAGCACTAAAATATATATAGAAATAGTGGCATGATGCCCTAGTAAGTATAAAAGAAATTCAAAGTCCTTTCAAATTCCTTATGCTGCAAAATTTCAAAGAAAATTATGTCCGATAACCTGTTGCAGGTCCTGGTTGAGAATAAACAACGAATGTGTCTTTAATATTATTATCAATTGTAAGTGCTTATAAGTTCTTCAATTGTAGTCTAAGTTTGTTCAAATTGGCTTCTAACCTCATAGACGTGTGTATTTGAACACCATAGATTCCACAATAATAAAAAGTCTTTGTAAATTAAATATTACCTCAGTTTCCATTTTGAAAGAAACTAGGCGTGCCATAACTACAGCAGCTGCTTCTTGGTCAAATCCAGCAATCAAGTCCTACAGTAAATAAATGAAGACTCAAATTACAAATAAAATGCAAGCACAGATATCTTTCGAAAGAATACAGAATTATGAAGCCAACAACTAGTGTGTAGTCCATGCATCAAGTTTTATAAAGAGCAATACAAATGAACAAAAACAAATATTCCCATTCACAACTATCAATAACCTAAACAAGTGAAGTTGTTGAAATGTTACAACTTTTTTTTTTTTTTTCTTTGGGGAAAGACAGGGAGGGGGAGAGAAAACTAGAGAGAGAGAGAGAAAATGTGCCAGCTGTTTACTTTCAAACAAATTTTTTTTTATAGAAATTACTTATAAATTATGACATTAACAAAGTATTAGAAAACCAATAGACTACTTTAGCATTTTTGACTTTCAATGTAATTACTCACAGATCAAAACTCCTGTAAGAAACTGAAAGGTTACATGAACAACTTGTTAAGTTTAAAGCTTTTTATTTAGTTTCTTGGTTTTTTCCTTGGTTCTTTTTTGGAAGATCTTGGAAGCAATACTTTACAGAAGTTTCCTTTCTTTTCTCTTCTTCCTCCTCAATCCAGAAATTTTTCACCCTTTCTGCAACAAATTCTCTTATTTTGGTGATTGTCAGAATTCTCATAGCCCAATCTGTTTCATTGTATTTTTCTTGGCTCCACCATTCAAGGAATATAGCATAACAGTCACCATTGATGTTCTCCTTCCCTAGCATCAAAATTCTCATTTTATTCTTTATATATTATTCACCAACCCTCAGCACCACTTTTTAGAGACTTTTATTTTTCGGACACCACCACCTGAGGCTCGAGTGAATCTTTATTATACTAATCATAGCTTGCCACCAGGCTTGACTTAACCATTTCAATTTTGTGGCTGTAGGGAGTTCAATCATTTTTTTATTACTTGACTGTCCTTTTATAAAAAATTTATATCTTATGAGCTACAAATTGATTGCTTTCTATTTAATTGGATGTGTTCAGTAGATTTTTTTAGTTTGCTGAATGTTAATTCAACCCATACATACAAATTACCCAAAAAAAAAACCCATACATACAAAGTTAAATATGTTTAGGCAAACAGAAGCATAAAATGAAACCAAATTGAAATTCCGAATATGGATCTTTTGAAGGGTCTGCAGTTTCCTTGACTCCAAGCTTTAGTTACATTTTAGTTTTGAAGATTACTCTCATTTAATATCTTGAGGAAGTTCAGTTAGCTATGTTTATGTGATGCCAATTACATATTATAAGTTTTTCCTTAAACCTACAGACTAAAGCTAGATGCAAGCTAAACCTTAAATCAAACTAATGTAATTATAAGGACACAAATTTCTACGAGACAAAATAATTACACTGATATATTCACAAGTCTACTAGCCAATAAAGTAAAGTGACAAAAAAAGTAGGTACGAAGATTTTCAAATAGAAATTAACAGCTGGAATCATGAATTAATTAATTGAGAAGAAGAAACAGTTCCTACATTTCTGTTCATTGACATTAGTTTGTATTGTAGACAGTAAGTGTCCAATACCATCTTCCCAATTTAGACTTCATGGTGTATATGTTTTAGACGTCACAATCAAATTACTTTCAATTTTTTGAGGGCCATTTCACTGATTATTACCATGCAGCTAACCTTCTACTTCTTTCTTTCATTCTCTCTCTCTTCGCCCCCAACACCCCACCCCCCCCCCCCCCCCCACAAAACAAAAAAACACCCTCTTTTCTTTTTGAAAAATAAAGTAATATCCATTATAAATCAAGAAAAGCAGAACTTACCTGCATGCTTCCCTGTCCGGCAACCCATCTTCTAGAAAGGGTAGTAACACGAAGCCTCATTTGACCTCCTTGATGCTGATAACTGAGGATGTAACTCTAACAAGTAAGAAAAGTTTCCGTGCATACTGGCACAATGGAAATATAATTACTTGCGAGTTTTAAGTGTGAAATTCATACTAGGTTAAAAATTGGAAGTAAAATTGATTGCTAGTGGATTGAACAGTAGTATCTGGGATTTCCTTCTTAATATTTTCAAATATTAGACATAAAGATGTAGCTTTGTTGAGGCCACACATCTTCCACGCACTTGTATTCCCCTGACCAGTAACTGTATCAGAGACCAAAGGCCCTTTCTGCAGAAAGTTACCAAAATAACATTAGAAACACAACTAACGTAAAACAGAGACTTACACGGTGCTCTACATACTTTTTTTTGTTTTTTCTCTTTCCATACGACACCAAGACACTCTGAATTTTACCTTTTCAAGAGATGCACAAGGACCAATGATTCCTTGAATTTTGATATCCTTTGAGCAGTTTATCTCAAATATACCACTGCAATAAGATAAAAAAAAATTAACCAAGTCCATAGAGTCTAGTACCTGAACAGGTAAAGTAAAAACTAGAAACTATGTCCTCCTTCATGCATGCATGCATGCATAAATTTTATTGGTGAAATATAGACAGTTCTGGGAGGGGTAAAGGAGGAAGTATTATCTTACTACATATTGAAAGTAATAAAAACATGATATCCTTCATCTTTTCCAAGTAACTAATGAATTTCTTCTCAGATTTGAAAACGTATTACATTTAGATCCTACCAGACTTCTAAGAAACTTATTGGCAAAAAGCAACCATCAAATTTGTAGCCTTCAGATATTCATTGTAAGAGAAATAGGGCATTTGGATTCAAGGCACAAAGCAAGCAAGTCTATTGCTTAAGTTTTTCATTTTAAGAAAAGAAAAAGAGGGAGAAAATAAACAAAAACAGAACAGAACCCACAGAATAATTTGAAAATCTAAGCAATGTATAAATGTTATATCCAACTAGTCCAGCAAAGCTCAAATTAGAGGGAAAAAACAAGAAGAGCAGTTACTACATCCAGGGATTGATGTCACACAAACATTTAATAGCATGCAGTTTAACCAAGTCATATTTTACTGTTTTGATAAATTTAATAAAGCCTCACTTTGATGATAAACCAAGATCATGATCACCCGACTGAAAAACACGTTTAAGTGAGTCCTTAAACACCGAATGACCAAAACTTTCTGCAAGCACAACAAGCCCTCCAGTTCTTTCAATTGCAACTTTAAGTTCAGCAATCCCCACCTGAAATGAGAACACGATGCAGATGATGCAGTAAAATTTCAAATTTCAAACACATATAAAAACACAATCCAGCTATAATTAGTCAAAAGATCAAGGATCATTAACTAGCCAATCAACAGTCTTTTACTTACTTGACAAAGTTAGTAATCAATGGCCAGATCAGTGGTTGCAGATCTTACATAAGGTTCAGTTGTCTTATTATGACAATCTTTTAGTAACTTAAACAAGTTCATTAATTTAAGATTTAGATTCCTAGTCTTTGCCATTTATACAATGGTAAATGGTCCCATATTTATGATCTTGTACCGTTATTAGAAACTACCCTTAAATGACCTTCATTTCTTTAGAAATCTAAATGACTATGAGCAGGCTGGGCTTTCACCTCAATTTATTCTAGATCATATATTCCTAGCACATTTTGAGAAGGACAAATGCTCTTGCCTCTTGGTCTCTTTGTTCCACGGGGTGTTTTCTCATGTAAATTATTTTTTAACAAATAGTTGGTGATCCTTCTATGCCTTTCTTTTTTTTTTTTAATTTTTTTTGCTTGATCCCTCTCTGCCTTTTTTTAAGCCTACCTCCTTCATTTTAAATTCAGGAGATCCCCTAAAGTTAAACATTAGGCTTGGACAATATCTTATGTGAAATTAAACACTCACAGCATGGTACAGGGAAGACAAACTAGTTTGTACTATTTTCTGAATGTGGTGTGTGGTCTGTAAAAAGAAGGAAATCTATATACACACACACACACACACATGTAATTGTAGAATGGATTTGGTTTTAAGATTATGGAGTAAGCTATTGTCCCTCCAGAAGTATGTTGGGTGATTCTTCCAACAACTGAAAAATATTTACAAATCACATTGATGGATTGGCTTTGTTGAGGGCAGTTGGAATTGACAGAAATAAAATAAAGTTCAAAGGAAAGGAGGAGAGCTTGGAACTCTTACAGAATTCCTCCAAGAATTGTGTATCACTTTGTATCATCAACTTTTGAAGACATAAGGCTGGGTGAAGGATTCTAGTTTAAGTTATAATGTTTGTAAAAGAGTATGCTTTATGTTTTGATGTATGAATCTAGTTTTGGTGAAAGGTGGCTTTTAGGATTATATGCTGATATCACTAATTTTAAAGAACCCATGCACTAGAGACAGGAAAATAATAATTCAGGCATTTACATCAGGTGTTAATGACTTGTGTTGTGTGGATGGGCAATTTTCAGGAATTTAAATCATTTATGATAAAAGTTCATATTTGACAACCTCAGATGTCAAATTCCAAAGGATTCAAAGAAGTCTTCAGATGAGCATTATATATAAATGGTTATCATTTACATTTTTTTTTTTTCTCTTTTAGCTGGAAAACCTTTGCTATAGACTTAAACTTTCATGCAAAAATCCAAATACATAAACCTATAGGAAAATAGCAAAATTTGACCCAACTTACATTCTACTGAGAAGTACTACAGAAAGTTTTCAGAGATGGTAAGCAGATTAACTGTGTTATAATGACCAATAATCCATATGGAATATAAGACGTACACTATGGGAACAGTAAAGAAAAAATGTTGAAAATCACCTGGTCAAGGGCACAAGCAAAGAGATCAAGTACATGTCCTTGATGTACAAGCTGCTTTGCAAGTCCCTCGTAGAACTTCACAGCTTTGTGAAAATGCTGGGCAGAATCTTTATCCAGGTCCTTGTGAGAACGAATTGGTTCAGACAGACTTTTTGACACAATCTACAAATAAGGCACAGTGAAAATCTCAGCAGAAGTTCAGCAACCACTAAAAAGCTATGTAGACTAGATTAACTGCAAAAATATATGAAACAATTAATCATGAAGAAAAGCTTGGACAGCCATGACAAACTGCAAAGACAGTTAACATTTCAGAAAGCACAACTGAATAAAGAAAACGGTAATTCTCGTTCAGAGAAAATTCTAAATAATTAAATTAAAAATCATAACTTAGGACCACTTCACAAAGATGACAAGATGTATAACTCCTAAAAAACCAAATGAATCTACTGGATAAATTACTCATAAGATATTGTTGGAAACATAAAAGAGCACTTTTCACAGACAGAAAGTCTGCTTCTGGTAACAGAGATCGTTATTTATTATGGAAACTGGGTTGTTCATGCACCAAGACACAATAGCAGGTGTTTCCTATTCCTTGCTGCACAAGAGCAATAACAAAACAAGATTTGAAAGAAGGCCATAGTAGGGAGGAGTGGCAGCTATAACGAGGTCGGCGACTAACTACTTGTCACTTCCACTAGGTTTAAGTGTTCCATGGTTCTTGTATACCATGTTAGTGGTAGCATGCATCTCTCGTTTAATCAACAGATATCAACAGTGTTGTGTAAAGTCAGTGAATTCAAAGAATCAACAAACAGGAATTAATAATAACAAAACCAGCAATACTTACAGCACCAGGGCCTTCCGTGGATGGACCACCCACAAATGCCATAATCCTAGCTCCGGAACCAGGAACACAAGCTCCCAACAAACTGGCTGCAATACTCAAGGCTGTGCTGGTGCACCTCGTTGCCCGCTGATCGGCTGGCACAGGCCAAGGATCTTTCTGCAGCTCCTCCAGTACCTATTCAGCAAAACCAAATGAACAAGAATGAGCAAATTCCATTCCGCAGTTCTTGGGGGGAAATTACTCCGATTGAAACGCAATTAAGATTACCGAGTTAAGCGCAAACTCGCACTCTGACGCGGGCAACAGAAAGCGAGCGATGCTCTCGGCGGAGAGGCCGTCCCTGGCACCAGCAATCACTCCGGTGGGGGGCTTAGGCTTCTTCAGAAAGAAATTCATATGCTCGAGAAGCTGGTCCTTAGAGACGTCTTTGGATCCTTTGAAAACGTAAGTCTTGGCGATCTGCCCAAAGCCGAGCTCGTGAACCTGAACGAAAGTCCCGAAAGTGATGAGCCCAACAAGCGAATGGTCCGGCAAGAGATCAAGCGCCTGCGAAAGAGCAGACTTGAGAAACACCATCTCCTCCTCGATAATACAGGTGTCGACAACGAAAATGAACACCGGAGGTATAAAAGATGAATGCGACGACGTCTTTTCTTCGTACTCAATGGTCGTGTACTGAGGGAACAGCTCGGCCGGGAGGTTCTCGTCGGAGATGGAATTGTAATGCGGAGGAAAGTGGTTTCGCTGGAAGCAAAACGGACAGATCCAGATCTTGGCAGCGAAGTCCACTATGGAAAAGGGATTGAGGACGGAGCGGCACGTGCGGCACCGGAGAGGCGAGTATGGAAGCGCTGGCATGTTCGGAAACGGCTTAATTGGGGTGTAGATGGCCGCCACGGGAACCACACAGCTCGTGGCTTCCTGCTTCGTCCCCGGCACGACGTTCCACGGCATTCGAACACCGTCTTGGTTCTCCAGGTCCAGAAATTCCGCCATTTTTAATCCTTTTTATCTCTTAATTACCGCTTGAATTTTACAAATTCTTATTGGATTTTGGATCCTCAAGAGAAGATTGAAATCTTTGATTCCGATTTCTGGTGATACAGCAATAAAATAAATGAAGCGGAAAAAAAAAAAACAAAACAAAACCAGAACAAAGTGATCACAACTTCCAGAGATCACTGCGCTCGCTCTGTTTCTCTTCACAGACGGACATTCTTACAACAATGCACGAGCCTAGAAAACGGGCTCAATTTCCATTAAAGCCCACTGGGCTAAGTCGGCTCATGGACCAAAGACCTTTAAGATTGATCTACCATTGGATGCTACAAACAACCCAATGGCACAAGCATATATTTCGACGAGAACGACCGTTATACAGTTCGACCAAAGCTTCCCAAAGAACGGGCTCAATTTCCATTAAAGCCCTATAGATTAACTCGGATCATTGACACGGCCCACTATCCACGTCTCATTAGAATAGCCTTTACCAAATAAATCCAGGACACCGTGTCCTCTCCGATTCCGAGTTCCATTTGGTATTCTCCGTCTTCCCAAACTTCATCGACTCCCAAGAGTTATGTTTGCTGCGAGACTCGGATCGTCCAACTCCAAACCCGCCACGACTGCCAGACATCTCCACCAAATCCACGCCTTTGTTATCAAAACGAAGCTTCTTCCTTCCCCAACTCTACCAATGTTATCTCCCAAACTCGTCGCTTCTGCCTCTGAGAATCTCAGCCATGTCTGCCATATATTGAAGCACCTGGAGAACCCAGACCTCTGCCTCGACCTCTGCAACTCCATTGTTCGGACCCTTTCTTCAACTTGTAAGATTAGCAGTAATGGCAACCATCTTATTTCTCTCCAGGCCCTAGTGCTATTTCAGGAAATGCTCGTCAACGGCGTCGTTCCTGATAACTATACCGTACCTCATGTCCTCAAGGCGTGTGCGCAGTCTCGGGCGCTCGGAGAAGGCATGCAGCTTCATGCGTATTCGATCAAGTCTGGGTTTCTTTTGTCCAATGTGTATGTGAAGAACACTCTTATGAGGCTCTATGCCGTCTGTGGGCTTGTGAATTCTGTGGAAGCTGTGTTTGCTGAAGGTTGTAACCGGGACTTGGTCTCATGGACCACTCTGATTCAGTGTTACGTGAAGATGGGTTTCCCCAGGGAGGGCGTCATGGCTTTCTTTGACATGTGCAACGCCAAGCAAAAAGCCGATGAGATGACGGTGGTCGTTGTCCTTTCTGCTTGCTCTAGGCTGGGGGACTTGAGCGTGGGCAGAAAACTACATGGGTATATTCGTGATAATGGGGTGAATTCAGATGTTTTCGTAGGCAATGCATTGATCGACATGTACCTAAACTGTGGCGACGCTGACCCTGCACGTAAAATCTTTGATGAAATGCCTGTGAGAAATGTGGTTTCTTGGAATTCACTTATATCGGGGCTGGCCCATCAAGGGGAATTCAAGGAAGCATTGAAAATGTTTCAAAAAATGCAGAGAACAGGCCTTGAGCCGGATAACATTACTTTGGTTGGTGTTTTGAATTCTTGTGCAAATCTTGGACTCCTCGAGTTCGGCAAATGGGTTCATGCCTATATAGATAAAAATCACATTGAGGCAGATGGGTATATAGGGAATGTGCTAGTGGACATGTATGCCAAATGTGGAAGTATAGAAGCAGCCTATAGAGTGTTTCAAGGCATGAAACAAAAAGACGTATATTCCTTCACTGCCATCATTGTTGGGTTAGCTATGCATGGGGAAGCAAAGAGGGCACTGGAGATCTTCTCTGAGATGCCTAAAATGGGAATAAAGCCAGACGAGGTGACATTTATAGGTGTTCTCACAGCATGTAGTCATGCAGGCCTTGTGGTGGAAGGGAAGAATTTTTTTAGGGACATGGAATGTGTCTACAGCCTTAGGCCTCAAACAGAACACTATGGCTGCATGGTTGACCTTTTTGGCCGTGCAGGATTCATAGATGAGGCTGAGAAATTCATCAAAAATATGCCAATTGAGCCTGATGCCTCTGTTTGGGGGGCACTTTTGGGAGCGTGTAAGATCCATGGGAAAGTTGAACTGGGAGAAGGGGTGATGAAAAAGTTACTAAAGGTAGAGCCAGATAGAGATGGTGCATATGTCCTCATGTCCAATTTATATTCCTCTGCAAATAAATGGAGGGATGCAGTGAAGTTGAGAAAGGCAATGAAAGAGAAGAACATGAAGAAGACTCCTGGGTGTAGTTCGATTGAGATTGATGGTGTTGTTTATGAGTTCCGAAAGGGTGACAAATCGAATCGGAAAAGTAAAGAGATATACAAGCTGCTGGAAGGAATCAGGAGTCTCTTAAACAGCTCATTTGGTACAGACGATTGCATCATCCTGATATAAAAGAATATAAATTAAACCAATTGCATAATGCTTATCTGATGCATATATTCAACTTGAATGTGCATTATTGATTAAAAAAATATCATAGGAGGTGACCCCTTACACCTTGAATGTGGTCGACTTGGGAGGTAATTTCCCATAAAGATCCAATCTTGTACACTTGTAACTGTATTCCAATTCGCTTGGATTCTGGACTTTGAGCTGCAATCAGATGGAGCTGGTATAGAGCATCTATTACTCCATTATCACTGTTAAGTAAAAGATGAAGTTTTTGGCCTGATTTTACCTAAAAGTGACCTTTTTGATGGACCAGTCATCTTCCAAAGTGCATGAAACTTTAGGGCAAGGTAAAAAGGAGTCGTAGTTGGACTGGAAGAGGGAAAGTATAGCATTTGGGATTTACGCAGCAGAAGTTTAAGGGGGATGAGACGGCACAACACTGAGTTCCCACTGTAAAGAGTCTGGTCTGATGCCTATGAAAGTAGCTTTGTTGAATCTCCGACATTGTCACTTCCAAGAAACGTGTTTGGATGCAAATTCTCGGTCTATGAAGACAAAGTTAAGCTGGCGTTCTTTTTTCTTTGTAACAAATATCCTCTAGTTCAGAAAACATATACCACGTAATCTCTTTTACACATTAATTCAAAACTGACTATATGCTTTTCTATTTGGAAGGGAGTGTCTGTCCAATTATAGTTTTTTTATCCAAACTTTTTGTTACTATCACCTATATATAGCATAACTTGCTCCGAAAGTAAAAGTAGAAACTACCATTATAAAAAGTACTAAGGTAGTCTTTTAGTCTTCACTGGTAAAGGAAGAGAAAAAAAAGTACATAATAAAGGCATGGATTTTCATTAACAAAATAAGAAAACAATCAAAACTCACCCAAATGAATAATGGGAAGTGCCTTTTTTGCTACAAGGGCTTTTTCTCTTATATTTGGTTTTCTTTTCCCTTTTTTTTTTAATTTTGTGAACTCTTATATTGGTTTTCGATAAGCTGAATTTGTACACAGATGTTATAGTTGTTACATAAACACTAGGAAATTAAGAGGGCCAAAGCTACAGCACAACTATGTTGCTTCCCGCATATAATACAATTTGACGCCAACAAAAATGCGATTTTGAAATGTTAAATTTAAACATTATTACTTTCCCACATATATAGAATAATTTCCACAATTCAAGAAACGTGCGTTGTGCAAATCCTGATTAGGAAAATAGTAATACTAATAATTGTAGAGATGCCAATTCCTTTTGTAACTAGACATCTACTAGTACCCAACTAACACGCAATCATCTTTGGTACTGTGTTTGTCATTTTGATCCATTCAAACTTTGGTGTAGTATTTCTTGTCCTTTTATCCCACTCAATTGCCTCACCATGACTATCTCTCAGTGGAATAGTCGGTCTCTCTTAAAACAATTATATAATATTGAGTTGTCAATGTATACTCAAGCCTTTATAGTTGCGCCCCCTCTTGTTCTTTATCAATTTAAGTTCATAGGATCAATAGAAGACTTACAATTAAACCAGGTTAATCCCTCAATTACGGGCCAATTACGTTTACATGTGAAGTGAAGTTTAATTTGTTGTTATTAAGTTTCAAACAGGAAATGACCCAGTTCGAATCCCCACCCACATCCAATATAAAAAAAAAATGAAAAAAAGAAGCACGATTGTATTTGGTGCAACATTCGTATGCATATGTTTATAAGATAGTAGAAAATGCAGAGAGGTTAGATAAGATATTAATTGACAAAGGAATTGCACCAGCTTTCCATGAGTTGGAAAGAAAATAGAATGATGTATATTATTATTATCATTAAAGAAATGGAGGGTATAATTTTAGATTAAATTGAAGGAACCCATTTTATAATTGAAGACTCGAAACGGTTTCAAAAGCGTTAGTTTGGGCTTACGGTTTGCATGGAAGGGGAAGGGTGGAGTAGACAATTGAGTGATTGGTGGGGTCCACGCAAACCGGTAACCACTTCCAGTTAAATTTTCTTTTTATTATTTCTTGAATCATTTTTGGTTTTATGGGGAAATGCCAACAAAATTCGCATGAATTACAGTTAACCCCACCCATTAACCCCTCTACTTCAGTTAGTTTGGACTGAAATTTAAGAAAAAAAAAAGGCAATCATTTTTAAAAGTAGTATATAGTTTCAATTAAACATTGACAAAGTTATGTGTATCATCATTTTTTTTTTTTGAAAAAATAGTAGAACTCAGTCACTAATGGACAATATTTTTTTTTTCCACCAACAAAAATGAAGGAAAGTAGGATGTTTTGGTAATTTCAAACCCGCTACATCCAATGTCCAATGATGATTTTGTTAGCAGGTGCCATGTCACATGCTTATCCTAACCGTTGCGGACCAAGAAACAAAAATGAAAAAATAAAAAGAAAAAGCAAACCAGGTGAAAACAGGCAAATGATCAAGAAGCATTTCCAGTCATTTTCCACATCAAAGAAAGACTACAGAAAAAAGCAAAATCAACAATTTCAGAATACGGAGATTGTGATATGTGAGTGGGTCCCAGTGAGGGGAATCTCGGCAACAAACTTCCTGCTGTGGGAGATCTCAACAGTGAGAAACTAAGAAAAGAAAAGAAAACAAGAGAAAATTGTTTGCAAGAAAGGCTTGAGTCCCTCCTCCTCCTCCTCCTCCTCCTCTACAACAACCTCCTATCTCTCTCTTTATATATTTGGATTCATTTCCATTCACACCTCTGTTTTCATTCCCAGGAGCATTCTCTTTCACTCTCTCCCCCCCAAACCCATATATAGAAAGCATCAAAAATCTTCCAAAATGTATGGAGAAAATGGCTGCAACTTTGAACCCAACCCAATGGAAGAAGAAGTTGGTCCAGCTGCAGAAGATGGGTTTTCCCAAATACTCCCCAACATCAACTCCCAGCTTCCTCCTCCCCCACCACCTTCCTTCGAGCTAGCTGGCGACGCAACCACTACCGCCATTAACAGCCACAACAGCTTTCCTCTTGATCAAGAGAATCTCAGCCTCTCCATGGAAGAGCTTCCGTACCATCACGAACACCACCACCATCATCCTCCCCAGGAAGATATCCTTGCCTCCGCCACGCCCGCCATGGACGTTGAGCTTCAGCAGCAGTTGGCATTTGACGTGGACAACTCCTACAATAGCAATATTGGGAACAACAATACGCTATTTCATTGGGACGTCACGGGCGGTGTTCATGAGATTCAAGACGTGGGCTTCAATCATCCATCCCAGGACCAACATTTGCCGGAAGCACCATACCCTCCCGCACCTGACCTTCTCAACCTCTTAAACTTTCCCAGATGCTCAGCCTCGTCTTTGCTTCCCAGTTCTTCCATCACCTTCACGAACCCTACCCAAAAGCCCACAAATTTTCAAAATTCATTGGCATTTCTTGGGGATCTTCCAGCGGGATTGGATAGCGCTTCCGCGTCCTCGGTTCTGTATGACCCACTGTTTCATTTGAACTTGCCCCCACAACCTCCTTTGTTTAGGGAACTGTTTCAGTCCTTGCCCAGTGGGTACAGCTTGCCAGGCTCCACAAATGGTTCCTTGTTTAGTAGTGGTACTGGGGATGAAATAATAGATGGAAGTGGAGGAGGGGTTTACCAAGATGGGGATGAGAGGCAATTTAAGAATGGAGGAGTTCTGGAATTTACAGATCGCATTGGCGAAGGAAGGGACGGCAAAGGAACCAAACCCTACAAAACCGAGCGGCAGAGGAGAGTGCAATTGAATGACAAGTTCGGAGCCTTGAGGAGTCTGATTCCAAACCCAACTAAGGTATATATATATATTCAAATGGGGGTTGTAAGAATTTTTTATTCTCTTACTTAAATATTATCAATCTCCATTAATATTGTTGTTTGTTTTTGTGGGAAAAAAAAATGCTGATTACAAAAAGACTGATAGAGCTTCGGTGGTGGGAGATGCTATAGAGTACATAAGAGAGCTTCTGAGAACAGTGAGTGACTTGAAGTTGCTTGTGGAGAGAAGGAGATGCGGAAGAGAGAGAAGCAAGAGGCAGAAAACGGAAGAAGATCAAGGAGCTGGGGACGTTGAGAGCTCAAACATGAAGCCTTTTGCAGACCCAGCTGAGCAGTCGTACAACAGTGCTTTGAGAAGCACTTGGCTTCAGAGGAAATCCAAAGACACCGAAGTTGATATTCGCATTATAGACGACGAGGTGACCATCAAACTCGCTCAACGGAAGAAGATCAATCTCTTGCTTTTTGCTTCCAAGGTACTTGATGAACTTCAGCTTGATCTTCACCATGTTGCCGGCGGACATGTGGGTGATTACTACAGCTTCTTGTTCAACAGCAAGGTTTGGTTAATTATTCACAATCCCTTTTCTTTTCTTGTCTTGATGGCCCGTATAATATATATGACCCTTATTGGGCAGTAATTATTTCATTGTCGCAGATATATGAAGGGTCTTCTCTGTACGCGAGCGCCATAGCCAACAAGCTGATTGAGGTTCTGGACAGACAATACGCAGCCGTTCCACCTACCAACAGCTATTAACTAGGGTACCTCGCAAAAAGGATATTCCTTAGGAGTACCAAATTCTCATATAATTTCTGTGTTTTCTTCTTCTTTAGTTAACTTCACAACCGAGGATAGGAAGATGAATATTATAGGAGCATAATTATGACTTTAAATTACTTTTCTGCTACACTAATATAGTAGTTTTTTTTTTTTTGCCCCTTCATCTCTGCAGTACTATTTTATTAGCAATAGTTACTCGACTTGATTTCGGACTCTGAACAATTGAGCAAAGTCATGTTAATGCAGAATCCTCCGTAGTTTTTTTTCTTTCTTGATAGAACCTTTGCATTGTAGTTTTTTTGTTGGGTGGTTTTTAGCCTCTTTAATATGTTACAAAAGCATATTTTTTTTCATGGGATTTTCAGATTAAATCCTATTAACCAAAATTAAACTCTTCTATTATGGTCAGTAGATTAATATTACCATTAGACTGTCTTATAAAGTACTCAAAATAAACAAATCTTGATATTTCTTTTTATCAACTTTTAGCAGTACATTTCATGCAAGTTAATGAGAGAAAAAAATGGGGCATTATTGGTTGGATATTTAAATGGAGAATGTGACCCATTTTTGGGTAGTTGGGGGATTTTTAATTTAAGCTGAATTTGTAGACGCATGTGCATCTTGTTAGACAAATGTTCGGAAGGAGGGCAAGGTGGGCACACATCTATCTTGCCTCCTGGAAACTCTACATTTTAATGCCTATAAAAGTGGCATTCCAAATTATTTATTTACTCTCTCCCACATTCCCACATCTATGGAATTCTTATTATTTTCATAAAAAAAACGAAAAGAAAAAAAATAAAATTGGAAAACCAATTAATGTTTTTTTTTTTTTTTGGCTAGCTAATTAGTTTTTAGTAACATTGAACAACGACCTTTCATATACAATTTATTTTTGGGTCGGTCGTCAGCTTTATCTACAACTTTGGCTAATAAATTTTCAGCAAAAAAAAGAGAAAACTTTGGCAAATAAATCAACGGTAAAAGCTTTTTATTTTATATAAGTAATTGATGGTTTTGTAACCTGGTTGGAAGATGAACCAGAATGGTTGGTTCCCTTCCTTCAAGCTGATGTACTTTTGATTTAGCTTTAAATTCTGCATTTTTCGGTGACCTAAGCTGTGGAAGTGCCCTGAGGTCCAGCCACTTCAAAAGCCCGTTGTTTTTTAATTTGTCAGAGGAATAAGACCTCTAATAGGACTATACAACTGTGAGACCAGAAAACTGAATTCTATATGAATCCTGATGTGCATTCCTTGGCCCGAATTCTCCATTCCTTCAACACTCGGCATGCAATACATCAAGGCAAACAGCTCCACCTTCTCTTTCTCAAGAAGGGTCTTCTTAATTCTGCTGTTTCGATAGGAAATCGCCTTCTACAGATGTATATTAGGTGCGGTAGCATGAGCGATGCGTCGACACTGTTTGAGGAAATTCCCCAAAGGAATTGTTTTTCTTGGAATACCATGATTGAAGGTTACATGAAATCAGGGGACCATGTCAAGTCACTAGAGTTGTTTAAGTGCATGCCCAGCAAGAATGATTTCTCTTGGAATGTGGTCATTTCGGGGTTTGCAAAGGAGGGTAGGCTAGATACTGCGAGGAGTTTGCTTAATGACATGCCTAAAAAAAATGGGGTTGCTTGGACTTCTGTGATTCACGGGTATGCTCGAAATGGACGTCCAAGAGATGCTATAAGACTCTTTAAGTATTTGTGTTCGGACCCTTTAGAAGTATCACGTGGTGATTCATTTGTGTTAGCAACGGTTGTTGGGGTTTGTACTGATTTGGTTGCTCTTAAATGTGGCAAGCAAATCCATGCACGCATTGTGATTGATAAACTGGAATTTGACTCGGTTTTGGCCAGTTCATTGATCAATTTGTATGCTAAGTGTGGGGACTTGGATAGTGCAACTCATATTCTGAATATGTTGAAGGAACCCGATGACTACTCTCTATCAGCATTGATCTCAGGCTATGCAAGTTGTGGAAGAATGAATGAAGCAAGACGACTTTTTTGTACAAAAGATAATCCTGATGTTGCCTTATGGAATTCAATGATTTCCGGACATGTCTGCAATAACGAAAACATCAGAGCATTGAATCTCTTCAATAAGATGCGGACTAATGGTGTCCAAGCAGACTCCTTGACTCTTGCGAGTGTTTTGACTGCCAGCAGTGCCTTAGGCATCCTCGAACATGCTAAACAAATGCACACACATAATTGCAAGGTTGGGATTATTGATAACGTCGTCGTTGCCAGTGCTCTTCTTGATGCATATTCCAAGTGTGGAAGTCCTAATGATGCGTGTAAACTATTTAGTGAGCTCAAAGCCTTTGACACAATATTGCTTAATACTATGATCACCATATATTCAAATTGTGGAAGAATTGAAGACGCAAAACAAATCTTCAAGACAATGCCTAGTAGAAGCTTAATATCATGGAATTCAATGATAGTAGGTTTTAGTCAAAATGGTTGTCCAATAGAAACCTTAAATCTTTTCCGGGAAATGAATGAGCTGAACTTGAAAATGGATAAGTTTAGCCTGGCTAGTGTGATCAGTTCATGTGCTGGTACTTCTTCCCTTGAATGTGGCGAACAAGTTTTTGCTAGAACTATTATCATTGGGCTTGAATCTGATGAAATCATTTCTAACTCACTCGTTGATTTCTATTGCAAGTGTGGCCTTGTTGAAAATGGGCGAAGAATGTTTGACAGAATGAAGAAATCTGATGAAGTCCCTTGGAACTCAATGCTAATGGGTTATGCTACAAATGGACTTGGAATTGAAGCGTTGGCACTTTTCAAGGAAATGAGGCAGGCTGACGTGATACCAAATGCTATAACATTTACCGGAGTCTTATCTGCTTGTGATCATTGTGGGATGGTTGAGGAGGGAAGGAAATGGTTTAATATGATGAAATGGAAGTACCATATTGATCCAGGCATTGAACACTATGCTTGCATGATTGATCTTTTGTCCCGTGCAGGTTGCCTTGAGGAAACGATGAACCTAATTGAACAGATGCCCTTTAAGGCAGATGCAAGCATGTTGTCACCAGTCTTGAGGGGGTGTGTCGCTCATGGACATAAGGCTCTTGGGAAGAAAGTGGCAGAGCAAATCATTGAGCTTGATTCTGAGGATTCAAGTGCTTATGTACAATTATCTAATATATTGGCCTCATCAGGGGAATGGGATGGATCAGAAGAAGTTAGAAAGATGATGAGATATAAGAGAATACAAAGGAGTCCTGGTTGTAGCTGGTCTGATTTTTGAACAACAAATCAACATCTCAGAGACTTTTAGGCCAATGTTACTCTCTCATTCTCAATTCAATACTTAATCTTCTTCTTCTTTGGCTTCCTCTTCTTCCTCCTCAACCTTCCCTACCAAAATACTTCAAACTTCAAGTCAATTTTTAGTGAGCCATTGGATTTCAAGCATTTCACTTGCTGCTGTTGACCTCTCATTCTTGGCTGCTTGCAAAGATAGGGAAGTGATGTATTTGGCTTGCCACTGTGGTTGATGCTACTAGGAACTCTTGAAAGCTTGACACAGGTACAGCATCCGACTATGTTAACTTTGTTTTTTCATTTTCTTAATAATCATTATCAATTCTTGGGACCTTTGATTATTGGATTGTTGTTGCGTGATTGATTTTAATTTTTGGAATCTGTTTGTTCTAATGGTTAATGATAATGTTAAAATTCTATAAACTATATCAAGAGAAGAAAGGATTTGCAGATTTGCCTATGACCTATGGGGTTTTTAATCCTGGGAAAAAAAAAATAGAGCCTGGACTTTAGGAATTTGAAGAGAATTTTCATTAATTTTGACTTGTTTCTGTTGTTTATAAGGTCTAGCTGTGGCATTTTAGTTTAATTTGTTCGCAAGAGTGCATCATTTAAACTAAGGTGGTGTGACTGTGTTTAGGCCCAAGTTTTGAGATCCACCTCTGTGTGACTAATCATGTCTGTGAAGGTTTAATAGGATTTAAAATGCAAGTCCAGTATCAAGCTGTACATAACTTAGCCATAACTCTCAAAATGTGACCTCTGGTGCACCAAATCCTTAAGATTTGCTTTGGTGTTCAAACTGGATTCTCAGAGAATTATGTTTTCTAATTTAAACTCAGTTCAAGAAGTTGTATAGTATCTTACCATTTTCTTTATCTCATAATCAGGATGCCAGTTGCAGTTATTGCAACTTCTCAGTCTGTCGGTTCCTTGTCAGACAGTCAACTCCGTCCCTCAAAGGATTTTCGAACTCCGCGATTAGTCATCTATATATGGGTAATCCCTGGCGGTCAGAGATGAAACATCTCTATGAAAGCAGGAGGTGTTAAACATTAATTTGTCTTCAAATGCGAGAAGGTTAGACGTTCAGCTCGATGAGGGCAGGTTCCTACACATTAATTGATAGTTTGGGAAAGCTGGTTCTGTAGCGTTAGACAAGTATCTGGAAAGAAGTAGGAATGAGGATGTAGAAGAGATGGATCTTGTTCTCGAGAGTGTGGTGTGGTGTTGATTTTTCCAGGCATTTTTGGAC
This sequence comes from Rhamnella rubrinervis, assembly GCA_007844105.2. Classification (NCBI taxonomy): domain Eukaryota; kingdom Viridiplantae; phylum Streptophyta; class Magnoliopsida; order Rosales; family Rhamnaceae; genus Rhamnella; species Rhamnella rubrinervis. The sequence goes on from CM017581.2 coordinate 18,487,814, forward strand.
ACGCTCTGACACCATGATGGTTGCAGCATCTGCTGACTCCTAAATGCAGGTTTGGTCTATCAGCAACTCTTTTATTACTAGTAATTAGTAACATGATGCGAAATTTCTGTGTGTTTCATGATCATTGTCTTCTTTACTTAGTCCATTAAGTTTTGTGCAGAATGGCAATATGAAGCTCATGGAATATGAAGAGTGAAGATTAACCTTTGGACACGGATGTGGCATTGCATATGTAACCAATAAGTAGATCCTAGTTGGAATAACCTCTTCAAAGTGAATTCCTTGTCCTCCAGTACTGTTTATTAGTTTTCTTTTCCAATGGTTTGCAAAGCAGAAGACATACTATTTTTTATGTTCCATAATGTCAAACAAGCTTCTTCTTCTTTTTTACTGCTTTTGTATAGACCAATCTTGCTTTTTCGGATCAATTTGCTTGTGAGCTTTCTACAATAAATCAGAAATGTAACACAGTGTTGAAGTTTTCTTTCTAATAGAAACCGTCTTATGCGTTTGGTTAATAATTGTATATTATATATTTAAAGAAAGAGAAAAGGTGAAAGAATAAAAAAGAAAAAGAAAAAAAGAAATGAAATGAAAATATAGTTGAAATTGAGGAACATATTATGAATTCATTTATAAACAAAACCAAACATATTATAAATTTATGATATCTGTTCTATGATGAATATTGTTATTTGTCTAATAATAATATAGACAAACAGCTAAACTAACAAAATAGTAGTTCATGTGGTAAAGATATTTATTTTAATACTTATTTATTCATTTATTTTTTTTAAGATTGTTTTGAGAAAAGAAATCTCGTTTTGACGGAAAATTAGTAAGGAAAAATTGAAATGTGGTTTCTTTTTCCCGGAAAAAGAGAAAATAAGAAGAAAAAAAAAATTCATTTGGTGGGAAAAAGTATTGGGGCCAATACTGCAATTTAAGCGGGGCCACATTCTCCACAAAAAAAAAAAAATACATATACGCAAGGGCCGGCCATAGATCTTCTTCCGACGCACACAGAGAGCGAAAGAGAGATGGCGGTTAGAGAAAGAGCCGTGGCGACACTGCCAAAACTAATTCGGAGTCTCCGGAAGGAGCCCCCGAAACCGACGTACCAACAAAAGCTTCCGTCTCTCAGGCGCGCCTTCTCTCTCTACGATCAGATCAATCTCATCGATAACGTTCCTGAAGACCAGCTTCGGTTCCAACGGTCTCATTTCTCGCCTCCTTGAATTTGATTTTCATTTTTTTTGCAAGTGCTAATTCTGGGTTTTGTTTTTGTGTTGAAGGTATACGGACACTGGGTTCACAGTCAATGGGGTGGACTACGAAGGAAGCTTGCTTTGTGTTGGGAATTTGCTCATGTCTTGGGCTCCCAAGAAGTTCTCAGACATTACTCCTGATAGGTGGTTTTTTCAATTCTTCATTTTTTTCCAACTATATTCATGATATCCTCTAATATGTTTTAAAAATTTTGGTTGGAATTGGATGAATGTTCTGATCAATTTAAATCATAATTTACTAGCCGTAACCGATTGGGAAATGGATTATTGAAGGATAATTACACCAAATTCACTTACATATTACCTATAATTAAAGATAATTGACACCCATATTCTATCCTTCAGCAACTCAACTGTTGAGGTGATTGACGCATTACATTTTACTCACAATTTTAAAAGTTTAGAATTATGTGACAAATTTATTTAACAGCCCCTTTTTATTTGTTCACCAATTAATTATTCAATATTTTTTTTTGTTCGTTATTTCCTTATAAAACCACAATTAATTTTAAAGCCCCTTATTATCTCCAATTCATGCAATTGTTTGGCGGCTATATCTGACATTTCATGATCATTTTCTTGCTGTGGTGCAGTTTATCAATGTTACAAGTTGTGCGGCCTATACCAGGTAATAGAATTATTATGTCATAGTCCTGTTAAGTTTTCCTTTGAACAGTTTTTCATGCTCATGTATTTTTCTTGTGAAAATTACTTCAAAATTAAAAAATTGACAAGATCTTTAAATTTGTTCCAAAGAGCAGTGTTTCAGCTATCAAGTACATGAACTCCTGTTAGGGTTCTGAATCTAGAGAGAAAGAGAGAATACTTTGTACTTTCATTTTTAACATACAATAGGGTACTAATCGTATTTGGAACTTAAATCACAGAGTCACTTGTATTTTTTTAGCCCAATCTAGGACAATGCTAATGTCAAATGAAGGGAAAGTAGTCAGTTTTCCTGTATGTGGTTTGTAGCATGTGCACAATGACTCATATTATGATACTTGATGAAGTCTGTGACTGTGTTATTCCATGGATTTTACATTTATATGAGATGCTGGTTGTAATTATTAACTTGATGTCTGCTTTTGGTTTTTGTGTCAAACTTCTTACTTTGGTTATTTATTTCAGAGATTTTGATTCTTGGCTGTGGGAGGTACATTGAACCAGTGAATCCTGAACTACGAAGCTTCATTCGGTCCACTGGAATGAAATTGGAAGCTATTGACTCGGTATGTTTATTGCAGCTTTAGCTGTCGAAAGTTATAGGTTCTATTTGTTTATTTGTGGACTTGTTCTCATTTTTGGTGTGTTATGTTTGTATGGTTACTTTATTTCGAAAAGTGGCTAGTAAAGATTAAGTAATCCCTAGGAGAGCTACCAGAGTAGCTTAGGTGCAGAAAATTCTATCAGTCCTCCACTCCCCAAAACACACCTCTTGAAAAGAGAAAGAGATTCTTGACCATAATTACATCTGATCATGTAATTTTCTATGGTTTATGTTTTTCATCTGTTTTTCCTATTTAGTTACTGCATGAAATGGTAATAACTATAAGACATCATAACCTCATTAATTATCCTCACCTAATTGTTTCTGAACCTTGCCCTAGCTAGAACCTCTAGTTGAGGCACTATTTGAGAGCTTATGATCAATTACTGATCCCACTTTCTAAGTGTCAAGTATAAATGCCTGGACAACTTCTGTAGCAATTTAGGTGTACTTCGATTTGAGGTGGCTTTGTACATCTGATCATGCTGAAGCATTGAAAGGGTTTTTACTTATGCAAAACCAAAAAAAAAGAAAAAAAAAATGAACTTGTTTAAGTATTGGTTGGTGCACTATCAGTTAAGTGCTTTGTTCTACTACAGACCATAATATATTGTCTTTCCTTGTTCCAGAGAAATGCGATTTCAACTTACAATATACTGAATGAGGAAGGTCGGATTGTGGCTGCTGCACTTATACCATATGGAGTTTCCTCATGATTCACTTTAACCAATGGAACAATGAATTTCCTGTGGATGAATCCTCTTGATCATCGACCAAACATATTTGACCTGGAGTCTCGGAGAACATACGTTTTCCTTAGGTATCTAGTGACTAACATTTGAGAGCTGAGTCAAATAATTTCCATTTTTGTAATTAAGGCGGTGTTTGTTAGTACATGCGCGTCCAATATTTTGCATTTCATAGGCATGTAGGGGATAGATGCTCTATGGAACTATATTTATATTTACTAAATACCTTTCTTTCCTTTTTCCCTGTTAAACCTTCTTGTACCCAGTCAAGGCGTGGGTCAAAAGTTAGGGATTGAACAGCCATTTTGATCCCGATGTACAACTGTTTTGTATGTCTGATGAATAAGCATTTGTGTGAACATGTCAATTTTTTCTTTAGGTGAAGCTGAAAACGAACCTTTTTTTCTTGGACATTTCACACTGGCCTATTGTTGGACTTGCTTGGATGGTATTAGTCTGCTCTTAAAATAAGACTTTTATACATATATTCAGGGTGCAGACAAGCATTTATATTATCCAACCCCAAGTTTGTTTTTTGGTAATAGCCCAAGCTTTTTGGTTTGAAAATGAACTTTTAACAAAGCAAAAGCAAATTTAAAAAAAATCAGAAAAGACAACATCTTGATTCTGGGAGTTCTGTAAAAAAGCCAACAAAAACAGAGCACGATTACCATTTTATGAAGTTATGGTTAAAGGAAAAGAGCACTAGACCTCTCTCTCTCTCTGTTTTTTATTTTTGTTGGGTGAATGCATAAAGATCACTTTTAATCCATGTACTCCTAAGCATCTGGATGAAGTGTGCTTTTAGAATCATCAAGAAAATTAATAACACATCTTTTCAGTATTGATAACAAGTATTTTCAACGATTTACCAAAAAAAAACAAAGGTGTTTTGCGATTAATTGGGGCAATTGGGTTTATTAATTAACATGTGTTCCACTTCACGTGTATGGCACGTGTGTATAGGCCCACACCCGCAGAGTATCTCTATTCCAACGACCGCCGCCAGATAGAAATTCGTTATAAATATCGTCCAATAATATATATTACTTTAATATTTCCATTTCTCACTCGCTCTGGCTTCGCTGGTAGAGTTGAGGCTTGAGAGAGCCCCCAATATGTAAACCCCATCCCGCCACTTCTCGCCGATTCAATGTCATTTTGAGAGAGGCTCAGAATTGAAAAGCACAGATGAATTCTCTACTCCTTTGAGATTTTCCAGGACCCTAAACTCCTCACCTCTCAGAAATTTGTTCTACATCAATGGCGTCTCTGCTCTACTCCGCATTCACTCCTTCTTCTTCATCGCTCGCTTCTCGCTCTTCTCCGACTCTCCTCCTTTCTAGCCGCTCTCGCTCTCGCAGAAGCATCAGAGTTGGCGTCGTAAGCTCACCGTCTCACAGTTCCTCCTTCTGTTCCTTTTTTTTTAATGCTTCTTGAACTCTTTTCCCAGCTTTCTTTGTTTTTCAAAGAAAGCGTCTCTTTCTTTATGTTTTTCTTGCGAATTTCTGTTTCTTTTTATGTACTACACTGAAGTTTAGCCTTCTTTGTTTGGTGTAGATTTCAGATTTTGATTTCCTTCCTTCGATACATGATTTCGTACTTCTTGCGGTTTTTCAGAGGTGTAATTTCGTGGAACCTCTGAAATTCGAGAATGGAAAGCCGACGCTGCTCAGTGGAGAAGTAGCGCCGCCAAATTTTTTGTCTCCAAAAGTGCTTTTCGACAATGTGATTAGCCAAAACGACACCAGGATCCGGATCTTCTCTGGAACCGCGAATCCTGCGCTTTCTCAGGTATGTGAAAACTATTCCTCATCAATGAATTTTTATTTACGTGTATTTTGAGTTACATTAATATGTTTGATCTTTCTCATTTTATTTCTTTTACATTATTCATAAACGACCAGTTAATTCTGTATACATCGAAGTCTGTCCTTGTTAAAAATTGTATTGGGATCTTAAGATTCGATGTTGATTGGATGCACAGATATTGAATTTCATGTAGCATAGTCATTTCCATTTTGATTAACTTGCACCTCTCTTTTGAGGATATTTGGTCTTGGTCATGAATATTGTAGAAAAATTAGGGATCGTTTATTTTGAGATCAATTTTTCAAAACCACATATAAGGCAGTTGGATCCACCATATTTTTTATCCACATCCATAATTATTTTCAAGTAAACACATTTTCTTTCAAATTCAACATCATTCACATTTTCTAATTTTACAAATCACTGCAAGACAATACTGTTTTCGAATTCAATGAATCAAATGAAAAATGTTTTTAGTTCGTGGACCACCTTAGTTGGTACATTAAGGGCATGATATAAGAGACTTCTTACAATAGACGATACTTGTCTCTCTCTCTCTCTCTATATATATATATATATATATATATATATATTGTAATATGTTTTTGTTGAATGGTTGAGGTCTGGTTTGCTTCAGGTAATTAGTCAGATGAGAAAGACAAATATGAACCTTAAACTTACTGGACAATTTTATGTATGCAACTTTCAGATGAAATAAGAGTTTATAAACGTTGGACGTTCTTTTTTCTTATTCTGTTTGTTGGGGAGTGGTAGTTGCTGTGCTCCTTATTTTAATAGAAGCTGGGACTTTAAAGTTAGAAATTGGAACCTTGGTATTTTCTGAAAGTTCTACCATGCTGATGTCAGAGAGACAGAGACAGGCTAGATGCTTGTGTGTTGGATTAATGGATCAGTAAACTTGATGCGTTTTCTCAGACTTCATTTAAATATTTCATTTACCGTAGACACAAATGGACATTTTGTATCCGTGAGTTCGGGATCCTTAATTAATACACAAAAACAGCGACATCCACTTTTCTTTTTTCTTTCTTTTTATTGGTTCTCTGGTTCATTTCTGATTTTTAATCAATTATTGGCAAATTCTTTTCTTTTTCATGAGCTCTTACTAGTTTTATACACAGCTGGACATGGTATATTCATAATTTCTGATGTATGTTTTTGTATCTGTAGGAAATCGCATGCTACATGGGTCTGGAACTTGGAAAGATCAAAATAAAACGGTTTGCTGATGGTGAAATATATGTTCAGTTGCAAGAGAGTGTCAGAGGATGCGATGTATATCTTGTGCAACCTACATGTCCTCCTGCAAATGAGAATCTTATGGAGCTTCTGATAATGATTGATGCTTGTCGGAGGGCATCAGCTAAAAATATCACTGCAGTGATTCCATACTTTGGATATGCCAGGGCTGACAGAAAGGTAACTTTGTTGAATAGCAAAGAATCTGGATAATGAACTCATCTTTGTTAAATCAGATGGAACAAATTTTTATGATGTATTTTATTAGTTTTCTGGTTAAATAGTTCATTATGAGTGGTTCATTACATTCACCAGTTTCATTTCTCTTATTTTATTTTTTTGGTGATACAATATGTCTAAAAAAATACTACTTTTCCAGCAAGTAGGAGATCATAAATGCTTATCATTGTGTATGAAAGCCTGAGATATTTAGTTAATAGTTTGAATCTCCATATGCATTTTCTAGAAATTTCACCTTCGCTCATGGAGTCTAGTTGACATCTGATAGTTAAGTGTGCTATGTTCAATTTTGTTATAATTATTATCTCCAATGCTGCTGTTTCAGACTCAAGGGCGTGAATCCATTGCAGCCAAGCTGGTTGCAAATTTGATTACAGAAGCGGGCGCAAATCGTGTTCTTGCTTGTGATCTTCATTCTGGGCAGTCTATGGGCTATTTTGATATTCCTGTGGATCATGTATATGGCCAGGTATCAAATCTGTAGTACTTGGATTTTCTCTGCTGATTATTGATAGCCAAGGATGATTTACTGTATGTTTGATTGTTATGTGTCGTCTGTAACACAGCAGCCTGAAGTTAAGCAACATTGAGATGCAGTTTTGTTTTTGCCAAAGGGCTCTTTGGGACCCATTGGGTTATATGTTTCTTTTATATTCAGTATAACCATCCATCATATGTGTCGAAAGGTAGTCCTGAAAATAATCGATTACATTGAGATGGAGTTTGGTTTTTGCCAAAGGGTTGGGTCATACGTTTCTTTATATTTCGGATAACTATCCATCATGTATGTCAAAAGATATTCCTAAACATTTCATTGATTTGTGAATAATCCGTTACAATGAGATGGAATTTGGTTTTTGCCAAAGGGCTTTTTAGGACTCATTGGGTTACATGTTTCTTTTATATTTAGGATAAGTATCCATTATATCTGTCAAAAGATAATCCTCAAAATTCCATTTATTTGTGAATGGCCTGTGGGAAAATGCCTGGGGTTATGGGAGGGATAGGGTGGGGGCAGGTGTAACCTTGGTGCTCTAGTGTGAAAGGAGCCTAGTATACATGAAAATGGAACTATTGAATACAGAGTATCTAAAAAGTCTAAATATGGACAATTAGAAGGAGAACATTCAGCATCAATTGCCCTCAATGTAAGATATGCACACAGCCTTTAGTTGAGCAGAGATGGTTTTTTGCACATAAGTTTGGTACTCATTGCCAATTACTGTATCTCTATCTGTTGTAGCTTCCTTCTCTATTTATTTTATGCCTCTCCTAAATTCTTTTATTGCTTTCAGTTTATGATTTAGTCCCAGGTTCCAAAGAGAGGGTTTTTTAATTAAGTTCATTTAATTATGTCTGATTTTCTCTAGTTAGATGGATTATTTGTTGGTCAGTACTTCGACTGGTCTTCAGTTGGACTACTGTAGGATATTTTCCATGATACATATCTTTGTTATATCATTAACTCGTGCAGCTACTATCCAAGATACTTTTGTGTTGATTGTCTCACTTCCTGCACATGTCTGAATTTTGGATACAAGTATAGTTTGATATTGATCTCTTTCCCTTATGAATGGGATTACTGTTTTGATTTTTGGTTCTTTTTGGTTACAGCCTGTGATACTCGATTACCTGGCCAGCAAGACTATATGTTCTGATGATTTGGTCGTAGTCTCCCCAGATGTTGGAGGTGTTGCTAGGGCACGTGCTTTTGCCAAAAAGCTATCAGATGCTCCTCTAGCTATTGTGGATAAAAGGCGTCATGGACATAATGTTGCAGAGGTAGGATCCCTTCAAATGAGGCTGATTTCCTGTAATTAGCAACAGAAAAAAAATAAAGATAAAAGAAATTTTAAATTATGATCATCATATCTAATGTGACGGAGTAGAATTAAAGAATACACGGAACACATAAGATTCATACATTGCACAGGACCTGAATAACCTGGTTTTGGAAGTTACAAGCTGAGGATGGTTGTTCACAAAACCATTCAGAGAGAAATGGTGTTTTGTAATTTTCTTATTTGATTCCTTAGTTTAAACATATCTTCCACGTGGCAAAAATCTATTCCAAATTTGATCTTGCAGGTAATGAATTTGATAGGAGATGTGAAGGGAAAAGTAGCAGTCATGGTGGATGACATGATTGACACTGCAGGTATTGTTCTACTCTTTACTTTTATTTTTATCTCAGAACAATGCTGGTCTAGATCATTTGTGAACCACATGGCTAGAAAGGAAAGGTATTTATTCCAGAAAAGGAAATTGAAACAAAAATTGTAAATTAAAAGGTACATTTGAAGCGGATGTTAATATTCTCTATCACATGATATTGTTAAACTGTTAAGTTTGTAAATGCAGCGCTCCTAGGCCTATTCTGTAACCCATATGAACTAAAGTGTGCTGAAAATATATTTTCATATTTTATAGAACAGACATGATTGCTTAAGTTGACAAAACAGTTTTCCCTGCTATTATCCTGTACTACAATTCGTCATGATTCTTACAATAGTAATATTGTTTTGCTTGTGGGTAATAGGGACCATTACCAAAGGTGCAGCTCTGTTACATCAAGAGGGAGCTAGGGAAGTCTATGCATGCACTACACATGCTGTTTTCAGGTATGCGAATACTATCTGTAACATGTCTCCACTCATTTTCTTCTATGATGTATCAATTAAAGTTGGTAAATATTGCAATGATGATAATGAATACTCGAAGGTTCAACTGGAGCCAACATGCAACAAGCTTTCTTTCTCATGCTTTTATTTGATATGTAATTATTTTTGGAACTGAATTAGAAACTTGGTTTTTAGTCAGCGAGCAAGACTACTTTATCACCTTTATGCAGTTGATATTGTATGCATATTATAAAACTTCTAAGCTTAATAACTAATCTGTTTCACAAGTGTGTTCAAATTCATTATACAATGGTGAAGTATGATGAAAGGCCTGGAGATGCTATGAGCTTGCAGTTTTCATGTTAAGATTGGTGTGAGACCTAGATAGAATATAAGGTTGAATTAAGAGTTTGGTAAAACATGTCCTCTTGTAATGGATTCATGAAATCTTTATGGTGATAATCTCAATGCATCAATTCCTGTTTTTTTTTTGGGTATCATATGTTTCTGATGATAGATAAACACATTTAGTATTTTGAAATTGATCTCTTGTATACATGTTTCATTGCTTTCTCTGTCTGCAGTCCTCCTGCAATAGAGAGGTTGTCCAGCGGTTTGTTTCAAGAGGTGATCATAACAAATACCATTCCGGTGTCAGAGCAGAACTATTTTCCCCAGCTAACTATTTTGTCAGTAGCAAACCTTCTTGGCGAGACCATATGGCGTGTTCATGACGATTGTTCTGTGAGTAGCATATTTCAGTAAATTTAGGCTGATAAGATTATTGGTTGAATTAGTTCATTTTTTTTTAAGTAAAAAATAAGTTTAGGTTTCAGTTTGTGTAAAAATAAGTCCAAGTTCATTTTTTACACAATCTGTCCTTGTCGTGTGGTTGGCATTTTGAAATTCTTAATAGTACATTTCAACTAGAAGAATAAGAGGGTGCTTGTAATTGATAACCTAAATTGTGTTCAGGGATCAATTAGAAAATCTTGAACACCTAACCCCTCTGGTTAATTTGTGTCCTCTTAGAAATAATAAATTTCACACGCAGAATTTTCTCTCGTGGCCATCATTCCGTTCTCTAAATATCCTATTCTAACTATAATTTTCAGACATAAAGTTTTCTCTCGTGGCCATCATTCCATTATCTGAAATCTACCATTCTATCTTACCCACTCCTTCCATTTGAGGTATATAAATCTAATTCACCTTAGTTTGGAGAGTTGAGATAATCTTTATGTAGCTTTGAGATTTAATGTTGATTGAAAATGGCGCTGAGAGCTATTTCATCTTGGATATTTCTGATTGTCAGGGTGGCTTTGAACCTTATTCCACCTTGGGCATTGACTGATCAATTCATGTTTGGTGGTGTGCCTGTCCCAGCATCCAATTACTACTGCCATTACCTACCTTGTTGGATACATACAAGATAAATAGCAAAATCAGAACATTTATAGACAGATTCAGACTTTTTTTAGTCGGTGGATCCAAAACTTGTACAAATTGGGTTCAATCGAAAGAATTTAAGGAAAGCTTGAAATGAACTCCATATAGGTCTTCACTGTTTCACATTTCACCCTTTTGATTCTGCTGAGAAAGTGGTTTGTGAATTGGATCCGTACGTATATGATAATTACTTTTTGATCTCTTCTAAATCTTGTATGCCGCCTCCTTATAATAATCATTTTATGCATGCTGGTTGATTTGCACTTGAAGATTATAGATTACACATTGTCCATTTGTTGATTTTCTCATGGAAAAAGCTTATTGTATATTTACTCAGTTCTTCACGGGGTTAATCCTCTCTCACAAGTTTCAGTCTAGTCCAACTCGAGATCATCTTCTCAACTTAACACATGAAAGTAGTCAGTTTGGTCACTTTGAGCCAGAAGATATACGAGGTTGTGGTTGCTCGATATCTTATCTGTCGGAAAGATGGTGTGCGTTTCAAATTATTGTTATAAATTTGGTAACCAAAACGTGCTCCATTTTTGTTTTTCCTATAATCGGTTGGTAGTTAATTTTCCTAAACAATATTACTATAAGTGCGCTATTCTTTGTCGCCGTGGCAACAAATAACATTATATTAGTCACACAAAGCAACTTAATTTATAGGATAAAATTTGCTTCACATTTATTGTTTGGATGTCAATGCTAGATGGCTGCTACGCAGAAATTAAAGAAAAAAGAAAATTAAGCGGAGTGGAAAAAAGAAAGCAAGAAAATTGGTGAATTTAGGAATACAATATTCGTCATTCAAGCCTCAGAGAGAATATATTATATCAATCACAATTATAGGTTTGGGAAAATCATATTTAATAGAGGTAGTGATCATGAGAGTGAGGCAAGCGTAGCAAGAACTCCGACAAGTGGAGCAGGAGTAGTAGTAGTAGGCTCAGCCAATTGGAAGTTAGATCTTGAATCAGTGAAATCATCATTCTGGTCAGGACCTCCAATAATTGCACCAACCAAGACGTTTGGATTGGGTGAGTTTTTGTTGAACCACAAGTCGAAGCCTCCTTTACATGTTACTGGAGTTGGGTCTTTCCTTATTGACACTATTGATGCTCCTCGGTGATGAACTTGTTGCGGATAACTTGTCTCGTTAATTCCCACCATGTAACTTAATTTTCTCGGATTTGCACCCAACACATAATCCACCTAATGAATGTGTGTTCATTTATTAGTATTGATGATCAATTTGTGACAAGAAAGTTTTGAATTATATATATATATATATATATATATATATAGGTTTTATTTGTTACCTGGGATTTGACAAAGGCAATCAGATCAGAGGCTGAACAACACCACCCGCGCACGGAATTGAAGCATGCTTGGCGTCCAAGTAATGGGAATAGACGGTTGTGATGAATGTAGCAGTGGTAACGTATTGAAGATTATTCCAAGGCTGAAACCAAAGCAAACCACCGGGCGTCTTCTTCACATTGTTGTTTCCTTTTTGCACGCAGGAGCATATGAATTCCTCTGCCTGCTTCTTGTATTCATCCCAACTATCCGATGCTTCAACCTTGCCTTCCAAAACAAGCTTAGCAACCAGAACTTGTGCCCCAACGAACTTGTCGTCCCATGACAACTCGGTTCTCGTGCCACCAGCGTTGCGTGATGCGCCAAGGTAATCCAGGTACGAATTGTCGTTCGTTGCCCTATGAAGCCATGCAGCGGCCCATAATAATTCATCCTTCATCACAATCACAAACGCAAAAAATATGTCTTTAATTACTGCGTATTAACTAGTTAATTATATATATATATATATATATATATATATATATATATATATATATCTACTATAGAACTAAATGACGATTCTATTTAATTACCTCATATCCACTGCTGGAGTAGAATGCTCCAGCTACGTTGATGCTGTTTTGATAGAGACCAACGTGATTGCGAGCAAAATCAAAGAGCTGCATTTACAATTGAAAGAAGTTTGCATATATATATAGAACAGCAAACTTAAGCTAAGGTAGTTGAACATGTATATAAATATGTAACAAATGAAGGGCTTACTGAACCTGTTTAGAATGTTTGAGAAGCAGCGAAGCATAGGAAGGATTGGTGGGAGAGAAAGCAATGGAAGCAGAAGCAAGAGCAGCGGCAGTTTCAGCAGCAAGGTCAGAGCCTGGATGCTGTTGATCGATCTTATAACTAGTACGTGGGGTGGTCATATCTTCTGGTCTTTGCCAACAAGAGTGGTCTGAACCTCCATCACCAACTTCTCCATACAGGACGTTGGGCTCTGGGTGTGCTTTCATCAAGTAGTCAGTGCCCCATTTGATGGCCTCCAATGCGTTTGAAAGCTCATTCTTGGCTTCAAGTTGTCTCCCAAACTCAACTGTGCTCCACGACAGCATTGTTATTGTGAATGCCATTGGAAATCCAAACTTCACATTGTCCCCGGCGTCATAGTATCCTCCCACTAGATCAACCTGTTTCATCATGAACGTGTATTCTTCTTGATAATTAATTAACCACAGTTTTTCAAAACCAAAACAAACAAACTCATCAGATTTTACACAATAATCAATCTCAATTTTCATGGTTTATAATATCATATTTCTAATTTAAAATAATCAATGACGCATAAAAATTTCTTAATATCTATAAACTTGTAATGCCTTCAAAACTTGCGGGATGTAGCTAAAGAAGAAATCAAAATATTAATAAAAGAGAGTACGTACATGTACTTTTAAGATTGAACAAAGCATGTATACCTATATAAGCACACACGCAAATAACTCCCTAGCCCTTGCATGCATGCGGTCTAATATATAGTATGAATAAGGAAAAAAAATGGAACTAGTTTATAAATAAAATAAAAGGCACGCAAGTCAGAGAGGGATTAGTACTCCGGCGTCACTTCCATCACGAAGGCCGGAATCTCCACGCCATTGAACTCTCTGTTTAGGAGGCAGCTTTCCAGAACGCTGAGCCTCATAATATAACAATGACTTTGTAAGAGCCTCTCCATAGTCTATTGCTGAGGTTACTTCATGACCAATATTCAATAAAATCACCATGAACGCAACCACACTAGAGAAACTAATACCAGACTTCATTGTTATATCTCTGTCTCAAAACACTACGCAGTTTACAACAACACAACGCTTTTTGGTTGCTACTAATTCTGATAAATACATAATATTTATACACAAACTTAAAATGTAATAGCTTTGATTTTGTAATTATTTTCCATTTTTAATCCACCAATTGATTCTCATTTTTTAAGAGAATGCGCCAGTAATCAAGCCAATACGTACTATATATGATCGGCCTTGGAATACCGTGTTGTTTTATAAATTGATATAAAATTTGTTATATTTGCCTCCGACACATTTCATTTTTTAAGATAGACTATTTTGTTCGACTCCTTTAATCTAGCCTTTATTTGAGAAAATTATTGCATATGGGTTTAAGTAATTTGAATCTCTCTCTCCATATGAAATTAAAAATCTGTAAAATGATATGGCCAAATGTATTTAAGGGCATTAAAGTTACGTTTCCATCTTAACACTTGAGATATTTTTATATGATATAAATAGTAAAAATCATAAATAATAACGTAATTTAATAATTTGTCTCCAATTAGCTTAGAATAAAAATCCCATGAGTATCAATTTTGGATAGTATTCGACCTGGTTGCAGTTCTTGAAAATTGTAAGACGAGGCTGGATATGGTCTTAATTAATTTTTTTTTTGTAGGTAATTTATGTACATAAATAATAGATTATTCGCCATCCTATTATATAATTATGTAGCTAAAGATTACAAACTATATAAATGGAAATTTTATTATATAAACGGAAATTTTATTTATGTTGACGTTGAACATTATATAGGGATACGTGTGTGTGGAAAGTAAAAACAAAGAAAATCAAATCAAGAGAAATTATAGGAAAATCGTATTAGATTTGTAGGAGAGAATAATTAGCTAAAATTTATAGAAGGGAGATGATAGGATTTCAATTGTATTCCACATTTAATAAAATATTTTAAAAAACTTACACCTTAACCTACTAAAAAATATTGAGTTTTTTTTTACTAAAAATACTAAAAGTGAATGTAAAAGAGTAAGACCAATAAAATTCTAATATGTCATCTTTGAATCCACTAATCATATAATAAGTATTATTATTTCCTTTTTATTTTTTAATTAATTAAGTTGAAAAATATTAATGATATGGTAAATGCCAATGCAGGGTAGGTTCTGGGAAAGCTTATTTTATATAAATATTAAAGTTTATATAAGATGACAAATGTGACATCGTCTGGGTGGTGTAGTTGGTTATCACGCTAGTCTCACACACTAGAGGTCCCCGGTTCGAACCCGGGCTCAGACATAAAATTCGTTTTAGTTATTATTATTTATTTTTTAGTAGACTCTATCCAGATCTATGGATCCCCCAGCATCAAAGCGAGACTCCATCATAATCTGCCACTGATGGATACCATCGGGTAAAATTCTTTTTAGTTATTATTATTTATTTTGTGGTTCCTTCTTGAGCTTGAAGCTTTCACAGTAGCTCTCATTTAACAGCGAGAATCGGAGGTACACTTTAGTCGTCCGATTCGTGTTGGGCGGATACATTTAATTTCCGATTCAACTATTCTGTAATTATATATTTCGACTGCTCTGTTTAGGTTTTTCCAGTTATGCATCCACAGGAGTAGCCTTTTATGCATTTATTTGCAGAAAAACTATCATTTTTAGTGTTTGTTAAAATTAAACCCTAAATCTTGCTTCTGTTTTGGTTCTAAGGGTTGATGATGGGAGAAGTTTGAGTGCGACACTAGTACAGCAGGAGTTGGCCGGTGTATGCCCCTATACTCACTGGTGCATGCAATCACTTGGCGTGGAGGATGCATGTCCTAGCAAGCAAGAGGTATATAGAAAGTTATCAGATGTGATTGTTGCAATTTATTTATTTTTTATTCATGTTAAAGTGCAAACTTTCTTACATTATAGTCTTGCTTTTAATGCTCCAATCTTGGCTTGCAAAATTGGAACAACAAAAAAGTAGATGATGAAGAAAAGTTGGACAATCTTGTATTCTCTCACATTCATAGGATGTATATCTCCATATCCTGTCATAGTTACAAGTTAATAGCATAAGCAAATTCATATATAAATTTAAATTCATATAACTGATTAATTAATGATAAATTTGAATTTTGTTTATACTTTACCTACTGTTGTGAGAGTCGACCAAGCAAAAGTAGTTGCAGGTACTGTATTTATCCCTTAAAGATAGATTCTTATAAAAGTTTCCCTGTCCAAATGCAGTTGATACCCATGATTCTGTTTCTGTTTGTACAGTAGCCAAGTATACAAATATGCAACTCTGTAGATGCAGCTAGAAGCTCAGTTTTAAAATAATCTCCAGCATCCTCCAAATATTCCCTCTATAATTACATAATCAAAGGTATACTTGTGATACCTCGCTTCATTCAGGGTAAATATACCTTGTTTATTGAATTTCTTTAATTGTGGTGATAATATGTCAACTTTATATTTTCTTTCAGATTTTTCATTATCTGTGATTTAATTGGTTGGTGGCAACTAACATTAACTGTGTCTCAAAGTTATGGTCCCAATCAAAATATTAAGTTAATTGAGATTTTTTTATTCTTTGATCCGAGTACACATACTATTGAAAACTAGCTCCAACAGCACCACATATCCTTTCATATTCAGCTAATTCACATCCCCAGGATGTGGACTGTCTCTTGGTATATCCAGTCCTCCTTTGTTGTTCTTGGATATACCATCACATACTGAGGATGTGAATTAGCTGAATATGAAAGGATATGTGGTGCTGTTGGAGCTAGTTTCCAATAGTATGTGTACTCGGATCAAAGAATGAAATAATAATCTCAATTAACTGAATATTTTGATTGGGACTATAACTTTGAGTCACAGTTAATGTTAGTTGCCACCAACCAATTAAATCACATCTGAAAAATAATAAAGTTGGCATATTATCACTACAATTAAAGAAATTCAATAAGCAGGGTATATTTACCCTGAATGAAGCGAGGTATCACAAGTATACCTTTGATTATGTAATTACAGAGGGAATATTTGGAGGATGCCGAGATTATTAAAATGCTTCTAGCATCTACAGAGTTGCATATTTGTGTACTTGGCTACTGTACAAATAGAAACAGAATCATGGGTATCAACTGCATTTGGACAGGGAATCTTTAAGGGATAAATACAGTACCTGTAACTACTTTGCTTGGTCCACTCCCACAACACTAGGTAAAGTATAAAGAAAATTCAAATTTATCATTTATTAATTAGTTATATGAATTCAAATTTATATATGAATTCGTTTATGCTATTAACTTGCAACTATGATAGGATATGAAGATATACATAATGTGAGAATACAAGGTTGTCCAACTTTTCTTCATCATCTACTTTTTTGTTGTTCCAATTTTGCAAGCTAAGATTGCAGCATTAGAACCAAGACTACAATGTAAGAAAGTTTGTACTTTAACATGAATAAATAAATTACAACAATCACACTTGATAACTTCCTATTTGTCTCTTGCTTGCTAGGACATGTATCGTCCACACCAAGTGATTCTAGGTGCATACACCAGTGAGTATAGGAGCATACACCAGTAAGTACAGGAGAATAAGTATATGGGAGCATACACTAGTGAGTATGGGAACATAAGTACATCTGCCAAGACACAACTTTGAACGACAGCCTTTTTGAGAGACTGAAATTTTATACTTGTTCCTTAACTAATTTCGTAAAAAACAAAAAATTGATGTGAGATATTTTGACCCGCTCTGCTCTGTTTAGGTTTTTCCTGTTATGCATCCACAGTAGTAGCCTTTTATGCATTTATTTGGAGAAAAACTATCATTTTTAGTGTGGTTTAAAATTAAACCCTAAGTCTTGCTTCTGTTTTGGTTCTAAGGGTTGATGATGGGCAGAAGTCTGAGTCCAACACTAGTACAGCAGGAGTTGGCAAATCTTGAGATTTGCCAACAAAGAATTCGATAGACGTAAATCAGCAATGGAAGCACTCAAATCACATGTCAAAGTTTTGAATTCGAAGTCCATCACTCTTTTTCTCTCACAAGTCTCTTCCACAACCAAATTAAAAACTGCTCATTTATCTGCACTTCTCAGAATCTCTCTTTGTGAATTTGTTGTTCTTGTTCATCGTCTCAAAATTGTCCCTTTCATCAACACCATTATAACCACCATAATCAACACCCTGGCCATGGCTTCCAGTGCTACAGAAGGGTCCTTCCTTGTACAACTGGCATGCTTTAAAGTTGTTCGGGTTATTGTTAGGTATGGGATTGACCCAACCACTCCCCCAGTCAATAAGATGCGTATAATCAAATCTCTCTGTGATTCTCTATGTCATTCACTATCAGGGTTTTCTTCTCTAAAGGTGCCTTCTAACATTGACTGCCTTGGTTCAGGAGCTGCCCTATGCTTGAGGGCTGTCGTGGATTCTGATCATTGGAGAATTGCTTCTGAGGACATGGTTACAATGGTCTGTATCTATGTTGATGCAGCTTTGCGGAGGCGCCCCAACCAGACCAATGCATACATGAGTCTGATAATGGCTCTAGCAAAATGTAATGCTATAGTTGTTCAAAATTATGTTTGGGACTTTACAGTGGTTGGACTATGAACACTGAATGATGGAGTAGCAGAGGAGAATTGTGAAAAGCGACTTTGGGCTATTCGGATGATTTACTTTTTGATGAAGTATGTATCTCCTTGGGGATATGACTCACAGCTTCAGTTGATAATTGAGGAGATGGAGTTGCGTTATTTGATTGGATGCATTACGTTAGAGAGGCTGCTTTTGAAGCTTGGCACTTAGAGAAAAGAATAGGTGAAACAGAATTTCAACCTGGGTCAATCACGACGAGGTCAAATTTTAGTCTAAGAGAACACAGCTGGAGGAGGCAGAGAATTCCATTTCACCACAACCAGTACCCCAATGAGCGATATTTTTGCATATTTTTCAAGAATTAATCCTGTGTGATTCTAATTTGATGTTACAAAGAAGCAGGTAATGCTGTAGTTTTTGAAATACTAAATAAAAAAAATTGATAAAGCAATGAAAGTGTATTAATTTTTTTCTAAAACGTAATATGATACGTTTCCAGCTTCTATAACTGAAACAGAGTCTATAATACATTATTTACTTTTTCTGTTTCTTCTGTATTATATTTAGCAACTTATCTATAGTTAAAATTATGACCATTATTTTTTTTGTTTTTCCAAATACTACCAATTTTTAGTTATGTATGTACAAATATATTCATGTGGTTTTGATTCTGAGAAGAACTAATATATTATACTTGTGCTTCAGAGATCACGATTTCCAGTTAATGTTGACAGCAATATCTTGAGAAAGACTCCGAGGATGCTGGTTAGAAGTCCATCCCAAAGAATGGAAGCCTATGTAGTTGGTGACGATGAATTTGTGTCTTCCACAAATGATCTTCCTGGCCATTCGAACGTGCGAGTGTGCTCTCCGAAGGTGGTTGATGAAGGGATAATTGAAATGCTTAGATCATTTATTGCTTCAAAATTTGGTTTTGACCCATTAAAGTGTTTATTGTTGTAGCAGTTGCTCTAGGAATTTGGTTTAGGTTACCTAATTAAGGTCACCATTTTGTGCCAACTTAATGCACTTGTCATTTCTTTTGATTGGTTTATTTTCATTTATGATATTCCTCTCGTACTATATATGATCGGCCTTGGAATATCCTATTATTATATAAATTCATATAAAGCCTTTATTTGAGAAAATTGTTGCATATAGATTTAAGTTATTTGAATCTCTCTCTATATATATGAAATTAAAAATCTGTAAAATGATATGACCAAATGTTTTTAAGGGCATTAAAGTTGCGTTCCATATTAACACTTGAGATATTTTTACCTGATATAAAGAGTAAAAATCATAAATAATAACATAATTTTAATAATTTGTCTCGATTTAGCTTAGAATAAAAATCTCATGAGTATCAATTTTGGATAGTATTCGACCTGGTCGCAGTTCTTGAAAATTGTAAGACGAGGCTGGATATGGTCTTAATTAATAATTTTTTTCCTGTAGGTAATTTATATACATAAATAATAGATTATTCGCGCGCCATCCTATTATATATTTATGTAGCTAATTAAAGATTAAAAGCTATAAAATGGAAATTTTATTTATGTTGACGTTGAACATTATATTGGGATACGTGCGTGGAAAGTAAAAGCAAAGAAAATCACTTCAAGAGAAATTATAGGAAAATCGTATTAGATTTGTAGGAGAGAATAATCAGCTAAAATTTATAGAAGGGAGATTCTAAGATTTCAACTGTATCCCAAATGACATGTCAAAGTCATAAAATATTTTTAAAAAATTTACCTCTTAGCATTTTAAAAAATATTGAGATTTTTTTTATTAAAATACTGGAAATAGTATGTCAGCTTTTGATTCACTAATATGTGTCAGGTTTGGATCCACTAATGATATAATAAGTATTATTATTTCTTTTTTATTTTTAATTAATTAAGTTGGAAAATATTAATGAAGTGGTAAATGCCAAAACAGTTAAAAACTCCGGGAAAGCTTATTTTAAAAGAACGTTAAAACATAGTGTAATATGATATTGTCTGGGTGGTGTAGTCACACTAGAGGTCCCCAAGAAAAAAGATTCAAGTAAGATGCACCATATATACAGTGATATTATGGAAACACTAGAAAAAGCAAAGGGGACACTGCCATGCTTGGGCTGGAAGTTGGAACCAAAATATTTGCTTCACATAGGAAAACAGTATAGAATATTAAAAGGAAAGAATTTTTCTCTCTAATGAAGTTCTTAATTGTTTCACAAGAAGCGTTGCTAAGATGAGTTCAACTACTCGTATTGTCCATTTATGGCCTAGGGATGACAAAATCTGTGCAAAAGGACTTTGCAACACTACAGTGAAACCGAATACACTTCGAAATATTTCTCCAACTCTGGACATTTATTGTTCCATCTATATATACAACTATAAGGTTTTTTACAGAAAAAAAAAAATCAAAATTTTCTATTTACACTAAATTACCCACAAAAAAAAAAAAAAAAAAACTTTACAATTATCTGATTTGAGAACATCTCTTGAGCATTCTTCTGCAGTTGATATCCTTGTTGGACACACTGAAGATGCCTGATTGCTCTTCAACTTTGTCTATGAGAAGCTTCAGCAGCGGGACTTTTGATAGCGTTTTGCATGACCCTACCATTACTAACTTTTTCTACACAAAACCGAGTTATGAAAAGCATGTTACTCATGTCATTACCAAAAATATCTTACAGAACTGGGCAGCTTCACAAGAAAGGGATAAAAAGTAGCATGCTTGTTCGAATTTATGGTAGATGAGAGTTTCAGATCAAGAGAACACTGATAATCAGCCTACCTTGGCACGTGTTAGAGCCACATTAATCCTATGCCAGTCTCCCAGCAATGAGGAAGTGCAGCTTCTGGGATTTTCACTAGACCTAACAAATGAAACCAGTATGCAGTCCTTGTCTCTTCCCTGTAGGGAAAAAAAAAAAAAGATGACATATAAGAGATTGCTGCGGCTTAATCTGCTTAAGGTTTTCTAAAGACTAGAAGCACTCAGCATGCCAGTCCCACTTCAAACTAATATTCAAAATCTTCTGGAAATATCTAACTGATCACAGGAGAGAAAATAATTAATGCATCACTTTAATGAATATAGGCTCCAATCCAACCTGGTATTTGTCAATAGTATGTATTTCCACAGAGGTTAGGTTTATCGCATGACGAATGATGTTTGCCTGAGAATTATAGGGAGTAATGATGCCTATATCTTCCCCTTCAATTCCACTGTTAACTAGTTCCTCCGTGATCTATAAGAAAAAGGAGGAATGTATATTATCAGACACAAGTCAAGGGAATTACTAAAAGTATCATTTACAGCGTAACTGAGTAAAATTTATACCTCTACAACAATCCGAGCTTCCAATGGGTTATTTATGGTCTTGTAATCCTTTACCTCAAACGCAGGTAACATATCTAGCTTGAGAAAACAAGGGAACATGAAACCTTAGGCATAAAGCACAAACCATTTACTTGTTCCAAAACACAAGTAGAAGGCAAACAATAATACTATTACAAACCTGTATTTACAAATATAACTGGTCTGCTTGGATTCAAAATCTGCACCCATTAAAGTACATAATGTTAAAAGTTCAAATTATTTTCAAATCAAAACATAGATTTCATTGCACATATTTGTTGGCTATACACCTACAAGCTTATGTTATAATTCTTTAATTGATCTCTGTTTGATTTCAAACCAATCTGATTAATCTGATGTTCAACCATCAGATAAGAATCCAAATTTAAGGTTATATTTGATGCAATGTGCATAAAGGCATCTTGTTCATTTGAGTGTGAATTGTCTGAACAAAAGTCGTGGCTTTAAAATGGTGGAAATTGTCAATGTGGGAGGTAAATGATCAAAGCTATTGCGTACTTGAGTTCAACTTCTATAAAACACACACAAATATCTAAAACCCTTATGGTGTTAGATGTAAGTATATCACACATCAGTCAACAGAACCATATAAGTAAAACAACTGGATAATTTAAACTCTAGGATGCCCAGTTTGTGAAATAGCCAATTATATTCAGGGGCTCTAACTAATATTATTGAATACCCAAAACATGATTATAAAAGTGTAACATAGGTAGTTCTACAGATCGGCTATGAAGAAAGAAAAGAGAGGAGATAGCGATAAAATTTCATGGTGTCTACACTAACAACTTGCTGTCCTTATTTTGACATGCAATTAAATATCAGGTCAAGACAATCAACCGCATACATATACATAACAAAGTTGGAAGAAAACCTCTAACCTCCTTTAGCCATGATGAAACAGAGTTTAAACTTGAGAACTTAAGTTTGGAATCAGCTATATCAGATGAACCACAGCGCAATTTGTCACCATATATCAAAGCATTTGATAGCTCCATAATGCCTCGACACATACGATACTACATTCAAAACTTTGGTCAATTCAACCAGTAAGGAGAAAATACTGTAAGAAAAACGCAATTTTAAATTTGGTAAACCTGGCTTTGCAATACTGAAATTGCCTGAGGATGTGCTTCTGAAAGCCTACGAAACAAGCTTACCCCCATTCCATTTTCACGAGCCTCTGTACTCTATAAATGAATAAAACACTATGAATGTGTTAAAATTCATGACAGAAATGTTCTGCATTGAGAACAAAGAGAAAAGATATACACCTGGACAAGAGGAGGTAACTGGTAATGATCACCAACAAGGACAAATGTTGAAGCAAACATTAATGGTCCAAGAGATACCTGATAGGACAGTAAATTGCTCATGAATGTAAAATTCTCATTCACACAATAACTTCACTTCGCATCATAGTGAATCACACTATACCGCTATATTATAACATCCCATAATGCCACATCTTCAGTTTTAACTCAAATTCTTTGCATGAAACTATATTATCTAGAACAAACACCAGAATCACACTATACTACTAATATCTCATTGAGGAGAGGAGAAGAATTCAGGAATGATGAGAAAAAGAGAGGAAGGAGGTGAGTAACAAAGAAAGAGGCTGGGTTGTCAATAATATGTAATTCCAATCAACAATCTGGTTTATTCTATTAGGCTATAAAAACCCTATTCAATTAATATGCAATCAAAATTAAATATTTTTTTTAAAATTATAATATTAAAATTCAACTATCTCAATCATCATATGATCCCAATCACATTACCGCATCTTAGAGTACTTTCACCATCATATACTGAAGCACTCATTTCAAAACCAATGGTTTGTTTTACTTTCCTCGTACCCTTTTAGTGGATAAAAATAGGAAACCATTATTTCATGAATACATTTCACAACTACACAAACGCTTCTATCATAGCAATACTTCTTGAAATCTTAGAAGAATTTTAGAGAAAAAACTCTGTATTTTGGTGTTCTATGTTGGTTATATGGCTTGCAAATTATCCCACTATCTTCTCCTTAACAAAGTGTCTTATCTGTTTCAACATGTTTTGAAAATCATGATGAACAGGATTTTGAGCAATGTTGATGGTAGCCTTGTTGCCACAGTACAACTTCATTGGTGTTTCTTTCTTTACCTTTAATTCCTGCAACACTTCTATTTTCTTCTTTCTATCTTTCATTTTTGTTCAAGCAATTGCTTCATATTAATGCCCACATAAGTCATAAACACTATCACTTTCATTGTTAACTATCAATCATATTGAGAATTAGCATCATCTGTTATATTATCTCAACTAATCCTATAAGCTTCCAATTTCTTCATTAAATTGGAACTACTCTAGTTGCATTTACTGCTATATTTTTAAATAAATCAATGAGAAAGCATACATACAGGAAGGGTAGTCTGTCCCGCTTCATCCATGATGCATATGTCAAATCTCTTGTTGGCAAACAAGGGACTACTAATCCCCAAACATGTAACTGCAACAACTTTGACTAGGTCTAATCTTGTTTTAATGTCTTCAACATGCTGTATATTCATTTCTGTAATGGAGACTATTGTTATCAGACGGAAGAAATCAACTGATCCATTAACTGAGATGCTTTAATTAATATATAATTGACCTGAAAAGCAATGCTCTCGAATATCTTCATGTACAGCTTCATGTCTCCCAATGCGAAGAAAATCAATGCTCTGCAAGTGTCTAAATTTCAATAACAAGGAAAAGCAAAATAAAATTTGAAATGATAACAGAACGCAATAAGGATGACTTCATTCAGTTGTAAAGATTGGCAGAAACAGGTCTTCTAAATCCACTAAACAGGATACTTTAGTGGTTGAGTTAATAGTTGGAGCAATATAAGCTCTAAATATAACCGTACCTTCATAGCAGAGTGAAAGAGAATGCTAATAACATTAACAGAAATGGGAGGAAATGCAGCAGGCCAATGGTGATTGGTAGTGACGACTCCAGTTTGGATTCAAAAGCGGGCAAGATTGTCAACGCCACAATATGTTTGGCTTCAAGGCAGGCTAGTCATATGCTTTATTATTATGCATCTCTTCAAATTGGTGATCTTTCTTTCCCGTAAAACCAAAGGAAAACATGTTCATGTTCCTTTCTTTTTTTTTGGGGGGGTGGGGGTTGAGGATCTGGTGAGATTGTCATTTTAAACCATACAGATGGAAATATTATCCCTGTTAATGCATTAATTCAAGCATTTAATTGAAAAGCCTCCCAATCAGGTTATGGCCTTTTTTTTAATTTAAAAAAAAAAAAAAAAACCAAAATGATTATGTTTGAGCAAGAAATATATTTTTGTTAAAATTTAAATACAATCGTCCAAGTATATTATTTTTGCAACATATGCCAAATAAGAACTATCTAGATTGCCAAATATCAAAAATTTCTATAATATGTCTTATGTTGCTAATGTTTTCAAAATCTTAAGTTATTAGGAAGGACTGGCCACATAGATAACTAGGTTCCTTTACCAAGTTAAATTGGTCAATGTTCCAAAGAACTTGAGCAATTACAAAATAGTCAGTTTTAACAGTATAAAATAGTAAACTGATGGGGAGAAAAAAGGAAAATTTGTCAAAGATAGAATTACCTGAGCCTTCAATTTAATAAGCAGATTATCCACAGCAGAGTTTGTGTAGGAGGTAAGCAAAATGGATGCACCTCTAATTAACAAGGCCTTAACAGCATGCACCATAGTAGATGTCTTGCCTGTTCCAGGCATTCCGAGTATGAGAGCATAATCCTTTGCTGTAAGTATCTGTAATAATAAAATTTCTGAAATAAGTGAAGATATGTTTTCAGTAGAAAACATTCCCCAACAAGTACAGCTCATGTCTGGTTTTTAAACTAGACCATCAACCCCTAACAGAAATTCAAATAGTACAAGTTTCAAGCAAAAGAAGAGAAGAGGAGAGGAGGTTGGGTTGAATGTGTACAGAAAACCTTGAGAATGGCTCGACGCTGATCCTCATTTAGATTTTTCTCTGACCATACATAAGATATTGCTGGATCCTGGCTTAATATACATCCACTGTCAAATCTAGGAGGCTACAAGGAATTCAAACATGTCAATTGGATTAGTTCATGTAAGAGAAGGTAATTTTGAAGGAGATAAAAGTTGGGCAATGAGAATTTACCTCAAGGTCCACAATCATCTTCCTAAGATGAGTACTCTGTAGGCTTGGTAGAAAAAGTTGAACAACATTAAACCTTAAGAAATGAAACCAAACAAAAGCTTAGACAGAGTGTGTTACACTGATCTTTTGAAGCATCTGATGTAAATCATAAAAGGTAGAAAGGCTTAGGTAGAGTTTTGTATTTGCCTCATGATTGCAAATGAAGTCATGAATTCGTCCTTGTCAATTCGCCAGACCATCTGAAGGAGCTCGGATGCCTCAGAAGGTATGCCCCCTGGAAGCCTTAACTGCTTGGACAAAGAAACCTAGGAGTTCCACAGTAGCAAATAAGAAATTAGTTCACTTGTTTAAATTTAATAGTTAATGAATTCATGGGCTATATTAGCACAAAAGGAAGGCAAGCACTACCGGGACCATCTTCCAACCTACAGTACTACAGATGAACAGTTATTACAGAAAAATTATCCTTACATAAACATGGTGGACACTTAAATCTGTCACGACCCCACTTGCAACAATTAGATGACCAGGTTCTGTACTAAGTATCTAACAAAGAACACAGAAAAATTGTCAGTGAGGATAAAAGGACATTAGACAGAAAAAAGAAGTTCACTACATGCATAGTGAACATATATATGTTAAGACATTTATGAAAGATGATCAAAGAAACAACCTTAAAACCAGAAAGCATATTACGCCTATAAGCTCTAGTAAGCATTACGATCAAATATGTACTAGTAATCACCTTAAAATGTGAACTATAACAAAATTCATACTAGGAAATTAGTCATACCACATAATCTCCAGATCTTAAAGTGCAATCCATATCTTTTGTAAGAGATGAAGTGGCATTCAGGGAATCAACATCAGATATCTTCTCACTGAGAGGAGGATTGTAAGGCACAAAACGGTAGATGAATCTGTTGTTCTTAGATTTCCAATTTGGAAACTCATCATCCAGAACAATAGAAAAGAGACAACCCCTGGCATGATCACTCTTCAAACTATGTGAGCGCCAGATCTCTCTCTTTGTGAGCTGAAATAAACAAATTGAAAAAAAAAAAAAGACAAAGAAGAAAGAAAGAAGAAGAAGAAGAAGAAGAAATGAGGGAAAGAAAAAAAAGAAATACGGAATGTCAATCTTTTTACTCAATAAATTAGGAAGTTGGAAAGTTATAAAAAATGCATATTGTTACTACAAAAATGAACCTGCATCTGTTTAGCTTCTAAGTCAATCAACCAATCCCAGTGCCTAAGGAAGACACTATGAACAATTGTTAGGTGGTCAGTATTAGAATTAAATAAATCTCCCAATCCACTGCTCTCCATGCTTCCACCGTGTGCCTGCAGCATTTAAACAGGCTTGCCAATGAGACATTAGTAATCAGTGTTTGAGAGGAGTGTTACAAGTTTCGAGGCAGGGACATAGTTGTTCTAAAAGATCACCTACCACTACTCTCCTTCAAATTTAGCAGGATAGAAACAATACCTTATGGTAGATGGTACAAACATTAAGATGGCGACAACCTCTGCACATGCTTGGACTCTACCCCAGAAAAATTAAAAAAACTTTAATGGATGATTCAGTAATGAGTTTCTAGAAATGCTGTTTTAATAATTCTGCATTTTATACCTTTGACATTGGAGGCAGTAATTGTTTTGTTGATGCCTTGAGAATATCATTTGCAAGTTCATTACGGCGCATGACTAGCCCAATCAGGTCAGATCTTCGAACCACAATTCCCTTTAGACATAGTAAACACACACTAAATAGCCCTCAAGATGCAAAGAGAAATAGATAATTCAATGTACTTGCCATTACCTGTGTCTGATCTGACTGAAGATAATATAAAAGTCCACAATCAATATCCTTCTGGTACCTGCATACAAGATATAGACAAAGCAAACAAAGGTATGTTTTCTCAAAGTTTGTCAAAAAGTATCATTTTTATACCTTTGACAAAACAATATAATGATAGATAATGTATTTTTACACCTTTCAGACATAAGAAGTGTATATAAGATCACTTGGGCAGTGTGTTCCATAAATGACTGCAGAAATAACAAGCATGAGTTAAGCAGAACATAACTTAATAGCGTCTCAAACATCAATCAATTTTTTTTGCATCATTCCGACATTGATGACACATAAATTTAAGTAACATCAATATGCTTACCTGGCCATTGGGTACTTTCCCACTTTTAAACTCCAGGGGCATAACCTTCTCGTTAGCTTCATCATTGTTTGATCCAACCTTTACTCTAATAGAAGCATCAATCATCCCCTTCAAACCATATTTTGGTGCCCATGCCATCTCCTCGATATCAGTTACCTATATTAATTACAGATCTATTGAAAGGGCATAATAATGAAGAAACCATGCAACAGTTAAACAATAGGGGAAAAAAAAAAAAAAAAGCATACAAGACCAGGCATCATAAAACAAGCACCTCTGATTGAAAAGTACAATTGAAGTACAAAATTTAATTAATGCAAGGTACATATTATCAGTATTGAACAAACCAATCTAATCTTAGCATTCAGGATACTTCCATATTCATGAGACTGCCACCAAAGTAAATTATATACATGATACAGTCAATCCAAAAGTCCAAAAGAACCATAAACTTAGAAATCCTTTTGTTAATGAAGTTAATCAAGTTAACACAATAGACCATATAGGATTAGAACGCAAGACCAAATAGACAACTAAAGTTAATATATCATGTTAACTTACCATCAACCCAAAAGCTTGAGTTGTTAAGAAGTAAACACAACTATATACATGAAGCCAACAAAATACATATGTTTAACATTTTTAAATTCACATCTGTGGATGACAATTTGCTAAATGACAGATCAAGCATGGACAGAAATGACCAAATGTGATGCCTTACCTCAGATATGCTCACTTTTTTGCTTCCAACAACAGAGCCAAAATCCACACAAGTTGTTTTGGAGTCCTGCCAATGAAATATAAAATAATTAAACTCAAGCACAAAAAGCATAGATAGTGGCCTTTAAAATGTATAACACAAACCACATGATTGTGGACATAAAGTTATATGAAACATAACACTCGCATGAATGTAACAATATGTGTACCCAACCATGGCTACATGCATATGTACTTAGTGATCAAAAAGAAAATTTACCAAAATAACAAAAAAAAAATGTGGTCAAAAAGAACCTACAACAACTATCAAGCAAAAGAAATCTAATATGTCTACTAACAGTTACTTACGTTTTGGTTGAACATTGATATAATATGTCCAAGAAAGAAAATAAATTACAACAGAGCATAGACAAAACATAGTATAGTAATATCATGAATGCAACAGAGCATGTAATAGAAGAATCTTGACCCAACAAGGATGGTATATGCCATTCTATGCAATTAAGGAAGATTCAACTTGGAGAATTGGTAGACTTAGGCCATTCGATGCAACTCTATATCAGCGAAAGGGAACTTTCATTGTTATATGCTCTTTACAAACTATAAGCATTTACTGCATTTCCCATAATAAAACATAAAAAATACCTCATACACCTAAAAATCAACAACTGAAACATTGCAGAGACAGTTATCCCAAAATTGTTAACATTTATGAAGTTAAACATGGGATTAGAAACCAACATGAAATAAGATATGAATTCTGCTTAAGATCCTAAACCCACACTAATATCTTTGACATTTAAGAAAACTGTGTAGCAAACATTCAACCAAATAATAAACAAACAACCCAGCAAAAAATAACAGTTAACTAATAAATAATTAAACCAAGGATGACAGACCTGGGGATATTTGAAGCGGTTTACCCAACTCAACAATTTAGGGATGGCCTCAATCAAGGTTATGAGGACATCATTTTCATTTGCTGCAATGCCCACATAAATAAAGAGAGGAAGACTTTTCAGACAATCCATAGAGTTGAATCACATTTCAAAAGTGTTAAAATCTTTAAATGTAACATTTTAAAGAAAAAAAATATGAAACTGAATGATGTTGCCAAAGAAATAGAAATTGTTACTCTTGTGAATATTTTCAGAAGTTCCTACCTCCACACGCATACAAGTTCTCAATGTTTTTTTGGAGCACAGCCCTTGCATACTCCTCCAAGAATGTTATAGTAGGTATCTCATTTGTAAGCCCAGCCTATAGTAATATAGAAAATCTACTAATCACTTGTTTATATGCTTGCGTATACATATAAACATTTATTTTAAAAATTTAACAAAATGGTAGGTTGATGTCAAAACCTGAAAAATCTGGTGCAACAATGTACCAATTAATGCTGCAGCTGAATACTCACTGCATCTAAGTCTCTCATCCAGGACCGTTCTCCTTGGGCAATTGAAACTTGAGGCAACCTGAAAATACTTCTATTAAGTAGGGGGAACTAGGGTAAAAAATACTGCCACATTAACATCAACTGCAGAAACTCAAGAAATGAGCCTAACTATGTAAATCAAGCTAATAGAATGCATGGTTGTATGTCCATCCACTAACAATACAAAATGTGGGTCTTATACGTAGCACAATAAATTTAAAAAAAAAAAAAGGACTTAGCAGCAGGATTTTAACACAAGACCAAATGGACAACCAGGCTCTGATACTATATCAAGTTCCCCCAAGCCCATTTGTTAAGATATGATCTAACTATGTATTTCAAAATAACACAATACACTCAACAATGATAATAAACAAAAAAATAAAACTCCTTAACACAATAGACAATTTTTTTATTTTTTTTTATAGGAAACATACTTTTATTAATAAGAAATCAATACAAGGTATAAAATAGAGGACAAGTAATCCTCATGCAACAAAGCAACAAAACATAACTAAACAATTAAAAATTATAACTACGAAAAACTCCAAGAGCTTATAACATTTTTCCAATTTCTAACAATCAAAGAAAATCAAAATTCTTTGAAATGTTTGTCTTGAGAAGCCCACAAGGTAGCCATGTATTTAGCTTTTTCACATAGATCTTCACTACTCATAACTTTGTCTTCAAATATTCTGTTATTCCTTTTAATCCAAATTACCCACCACAAAGATAGTACCATACA
This sequence comes from Rhamnella rubrinervis, assembly GCA_007844105.2. Lineage (NCBI taxonomy): Eukaryota > Viridiplantae > Streptophyta > Magnoliopsida > Rosales > Rhamnaceae > Rhamnella > Rhamnella rubrinervis. The sequence goes on from CM017581.2 coordinate 18,518,880, forward strand.
TATCCACAGTACTTTGGCCAAGATACTAGTACCAACCAATTAGCTTTTCCACCATCAAAGACCCACAAAATATAGGAAACAGCCAATAAAACCCAGCTTCCTGTAGTAGTCTAACCAACAAACTTCTTCCAACTTTACAATGGAGAAATAAATGGTCTAAAGATTCTCCATCCTCTTTTCTGTGAAAAACCAGCCAAGCAAAGACTTTCACTCTATAGGGAACACATGATTTCCAAATAAAATCAAAAGTCTCTAAGTTCTAATTTTCACCACTATCAATGATAGCATGAAAATAAGATTTACATGCAAACCCCGAAGAATCTAATGACCACTTTCTTTTGTCAAGTGAAGAAGGGTTAACATGGAAATCCCCTAAAATTTCTAACAAAGAACTCAATTCCTGAATTTCTCTATCATTCAAGTTTCTTCTAAAAGAAAAGTTCCAATTGCTCATACTGTGAGGAGAAGAAGTACAAAAATCAGTAATAAAAGCACCATGAGCATTAGACATTCTGAAAAGTCTTGGAAAAGGGACAGCAAAAGGCTGCTCACCTCAGCATGCATCCTCCCCAAAAGGGAATCTGTTCTCTCTCCCCACTTCCCATTTCAAACAATAGACAATTAAGAATGACAATAAACAAAAAAGATAAAACAATTGAACACAGGATCAAAATAGTTTCTCTCATGAAAACCACTACAAAACATGAAATATATAAATACAATATTTCAAACAACAAGAAAATATTACCCGAGTCCCAGACACAAGTATATCTGGGTGAACAATTACAAAGTTACTTTCACTATTTACATGACAGATTCCCAGGTCATTAAATTCGCCAATTACATTCACAGTATCTCCAGGCGCAATGACACTGTAAAACCTGCAAAATATGTAATTAAAATAATTATAGGACATTTATAACACAAACTCCAAGATGACATTCATTAACGTGTATGCCAACCCAAAAAGGTAGAAGTTCCAAGTAGAAAGTAGAAGGTAAATGGTAATGTAGGGCAATTGAATGCCAAAAAAGAAGGGGGGCCAGGGGCCAAAGAGGTGAACCAGACTGTGCATAAAGACAGTATTTAAAAAGATACTTTAAAAGTTCAAGAAGGGAAAAGGGGAGGGGGGTGGCGGGGGGACAAAGAGGTGAACCAGACCGTACATAAAGACTGTATTTAAAAAGACAATTTAAAAGTTCTAAAGATCCTTAAATCAATAACCATTCATATTTTAACTAGATGATTACAGAGGACTGAAATCACCAAACCAGGATCAATGATACAAAATTGTTACTTTAAGAGCAGGAACACATATAAATGACTTTGAGCAATTACCATCATTGGAGTGATAATCAAATTTATGAATAGAATAGAATTTGTATTACTAAACAATTTTCTGGAAGGAGAAAAAAAGGAACCAATGAGAGGAAAGAAATCATGAACTGACCACTCTCCCCACAAATACACAGCTCTCTCTGCTCCACTTTGCTCGTTCAGTAAGCGAAGAGCCTGAGAAAAAATTGATCACCTTTAATATAATATATGATGTGAGTGGAGCGATAAACTATTTGACCAACAATGCTAACTGGAAACCTTATAAGGACATTGAGCACCAGATGCATCAGGAGGCCCACACTTCTCAGATACCTATGGCAGAGATAAGTTGCATCATACTCAAACTTATAAGAAGTTCATTATCCCTTACCAATAAACAACAAGCTATTAGAATAAAGCATACCTCCAACACAAGAAAATTGTAATGGGATAGTTCCCCTTTGACCATCTCTGGTAGATTTACTGCAAGATCCACTTTGATAGGCGTCTCACTGCCATTCCTATCTTGAACTTGGCATCCAGGTGCCTCCACTTTATTAGAAGCTAAATCTTCAACAGAAATTACATCTTCTACTTGATCTAAGAGCTCAAGCAATGCCTAAAATGAGACATAAACAGATTGGCACAATTTGAAGTTAGGAATTAGGATTATATGTTATTAATATATAACCAACTGCTGAAAACAAAATAATACAAACTTCCAAAGCTATAGTCAAGCACTTGAAATTTTTCATCTAAGAAAAATGGATGTTAAACTTTATATAATTTTATACGCAAACCTTTTTGTGTGGCCTTAATCCAGGCTGATTAGATATTCCATTACACACAACATCATCTGCAGGCTGCACTTCAGTTTGTTTAAGTTAGAGAAAGTAACTACACACATTTTATTTGATTAAAGGAAGAGCAAATCAAATAAATAAAAACTGTTGTTCACTATCACACTTTATCTGATTAAAAAACTGGAAAAGCAAATCAAGTTAAACACTGTTGCTCACTATCTTATCTATTTTTTACTTTTTATTTATTTTCCTTTTTCTTTTTGCCATTGTAGAAGAAGATGAGTGGCAGGGAATTAAAGTAAGGTTAAAGAGTATCAGATATAGCTGACAGTTATTACTTTTCTTGATCCATAAACAATGACCAGTATAAGAGAATGTCCTTTTCCTTGCTATCCATTTTCCTAACGTCCAGTAAAGCACAGTTGCTTTAACAGGTATTTTCAAAAGAGTCGAACTGCAAAGACATAGTTACCTTGTCATGACAATATGATAGAGAAGGTGGAGTACGGAATGGGCTTTGTCTGGTGGCTACTGCAGAGTTGATCCCATCAGCTGCCGCTATGTTATCCTGGTCCGGTTAACCCTTTTAAACCGACCTTGTTTGTTGATACCAAACACCTATCAGAAACCTTTAATGTCGGGGAAGATAGCCACTTCTCAATCTTTCCAACCTTAACAGGAGAAGTCTGTAACTTTCATCATTAAACCATACGATAACAGTAATACAAGACAAGATACCAGAAGAACCAAAACTAATAATCATGCCTTATTATGAGAGCATTGATTAATTCTTAAAGAAATATACCAGAAGAACCAAAACTAATAAGCATGCCTTATTATAAGAGCATTGATTAATTCTTAAAGCATTGATTCTCGAAGAGTCTGCCAATACTTTAACCATCTCCGGCATTCTCTTTGAAATGGCTTGCAGTCTTTCATTCACCGGAGATATCTTCCATGTGATCTCATCGCCTCCATCATCCTGGCTCTGATTTATCAACTATCACCACAGTAATGTTTGGAATCAGTACACTTATAATATTACCATGATTATCAAAACACGATTAAGAGTTGATTACAAGCTTTAAGTTATATAGCACTACATAAATTAACACAATGAATAAAATTTAAGATAACCATCGTAGTCCAGGCATTTACAAGAAAAGTAATTAGTAACGTGAATTAAAAGACAACGAATTTATATTCAACAGCTGGAAGAAAAAAGTAACAGCATTATACTCGTCAAAAATAAAGAAATTTGCAAGAAGTGGAAGATGAAATGTACCATTCCAGGCGAGAACTTGAAACGTTTCGCCGAGACAGACTTGGAAATCTCCGGAGACACCTCAGGAAAACCCACGTCAGCATCAATACCGACTGGAATCAAGTTCTCAACAGGCGTATTCTGCGACACATTAATGGGACCGTCCTTGTTAGAATCCGACCCCTTTTTCTTGGATTGAGAAGCTAAAGAGGCGCCATTTGCGTCAATCTGAATAGAGCTTTGAGCCGCTGAATCAGAAAAGGGAATAAGGTTGAAGTCTGAAGTGGAAGGGAGTGGATTTGGAACATTTTTGGATTTCTGAGAAGCTAAGAGAGCATTCTGTGTGTGGCGCTCGAAGAAATGCTGGATCCCAAACTTGCAAGGTTGGGGCTTGTTGCTTGGGTTCGATCTCTTTGACGACGCCGTGTTTGAAGAAGAAGAAGAAGAAGAAGAATTGGATTTTCTCCTCGGAGGCATCGGAGATGCCAAAAAGGGTAAGGCCTTCTGCAACTTCAGAGCACAGAGAGAGAGAGAGAGTAAACAGTACAGGTTTTGGTGTGTCTTTTATTTTCTATACTATTCTATTTGGGGATTTCCCGCCCAAACATACGGCTAAGCAAAAATTATAAAATAAAAATAAATGATATGGATTTTCCTTCAATTAAAAATAATAAAATAAAAGGATTTTCCACTTCTCTTTTTCTTTTTTTTTCTCAAAATACAGCCTCCGAATCAGCACTCATGGGCCTGGCTTTATCCGTTTGACATTTCACCTGGATCAATTAATGGGCTACATAGGCCCAATTCTTAATTTATTGGGATATTATTTGATTCCCTCAAAATCAATTATCTGAATTAGCCGTTAACTTAGTCTGCTCTTCTGCTATTCTCAGCCCAGATAACCACCCAGTGAACGCCTTCCGACATAAAGTCGCCGCAAAGAGAAATGAGCATTTTAAGGCATCAATGAGGAGCTGAATCTCTCACATAATTTATTTGTAATCTTTTGATCGATTTTCTCAAAAGCTCAAATCAAAAATTAAATGCAAATTAAGGTGTTTTAAATTGTAGTTTCCTTTGATAAAATTTGGAAGCAACTTTAATGAGATTGTTTAAATGAAAGTTATTTATTGGCCATAAGTGTCATTTATATTCTTGGTTTGCTTCTGGATTAGTTTGTTGATTATCTTGAAAGGTCATTGTGAATACCATAGCCATCTCAAAAATGTTCTATATGATGCAGTTAAGAGGTCACAACCATATTTTTACCAATTACTCCATCCAACAATATCAATTAATGGTTGAAAATTGTATTTTTCAGTTAAGCATCAGACCAACTCCGAAAATTCTTAAGGTTATTTTCCAGGGGCATCGGATTTTCACATCCTTCCTAAAACAATTAAAAGAGAAGAAGATGACCATTATCAACTTTTGTCAAAGACATATCGCAAATATCTCTATTCTCATGACTTAAGTTGAATTTCATAGACACCGAAACATGATGGAAAATTCTGACCTGAAATTCCATTATAACTTAAAACCTTTCGCAGATTCAAATGACAGCTCTTCAATTTCTCTAATATTTGCATCTTAAATTTTCCCAGACCCCGATATATACTGGGCAGCTTCTTTGCCGCGACCATTATTAATGGGTTTGACTTACATTCAGGCCCCTTAACTCGGGCATTGGTTAAGGAGATGAGCTCAAAGAAAATTTTAAACAAATATTTAAAAAGCAAATGGCGAATTTCCAAAACTGCAAATCTTAAGACTGATCATTAGAAAAACATTGCCTGTTGAGGCAGTCTGCTTTTACCAGAAATCAAACTTAAAGTTTAATATTGGAACTATAAACTCATGCTTGACCAGCAAGAATGATTATACCATAACTTTAATAGAACAAAGGTTTGGCATTTAAACATCAATCCCTTGGGGCAAAAGTCCCTCCTTGCAAATACAAAATTATGGGAACCGATGAGACTTCCTGGAAGGTCGTTCTCCATTTGCGACCGGATTTCCAAATTAAAATTGATTTCCAATGATCAATATATAGATGGCAAAGTCGGAGCTTTTGCCAAAAAAACCACTCATCATTTTATTGCTCTTCTTATAACACAAAATTGATGCTCTTCACAGGTTCTAATTTAGTTAGGCTTCATGTACATTGGCATTCAAAATTGCCCCATAACTCTCCAATGATCTTCTCCCAATTATTATCATTGGTAATGATCCAACAAAGGAAGTTGTGATACAAATGTAGGGGACCAACACTAAAGCTCATATTACAAGAACTGAAATGTTTGACATGAATTACAAATGATATAATTGTAAAAGCCATATTTGAATAGATACATGGAGAATAGGAAGAGAAAGACACTGAGTTTACATAATAACATGGATAAATCATCTTAGTTGATAACTAACAATATATTGGTATTTCATCTTCACATTGGATCAACTTTTACGAGACCCATCTATCAATGGCATAAGTTTTTTCAATCACTTTACAGAAAGACCATTTAAATGAAAATCCAATAAAACAAAATAATACAAAAGAGGTAAAATATATAAAAAATATAATTCAAATATTTAATATTAAAGAGACAACTTGTTTGAACTATATATTGGTATGGTGATGTTGCACACATCATTATCCTTTTGGATCAGAAGCTCATTATGACCAGATGTAGTATACCAGTGTTCAGATTTGCATAAGTCATGATATTGGATTGGCGTTGTAAGAGGATAAGCTTCAAATTTTTCTTGTTTGTCCTACCAATCATGCTAAACCTGAATTTAGACTTCCACAGTTTGAACCATAATTTACAAATGGGATGCCAAAATAAGAAAATACTCCAACTATATCCACTGGGCAAAGCTGCAGACGCAGCAAATGATATCCCCATGCTTAACTTACAGCAAATCTACCAATCATGGAAAATGGTTTATCAACGAGGAAATGTCTCGAGTATGGCGCATTTGAGATTAAATGGCGTATTTTTAGGTTTATAGAGAGAAAAAATTGTTACTTACCTCATCAGTCTAATTTATTGGGATATTATTTTCGATTTTTTCCTCCTCCTCAAAATCAATTATCTGAATTAGCCGTTACCGGACTTATCGTCTGCTTCTCCCTCTCCGCTTCTGCTATTCTCAGCACCAGATAACCCCAAAACGAAAAGAAAAACCTGTGACCAGTGAACCTCACCAGCGCACGGTGACGCTCTCTCTCCTCCTCTTCTTTCGCATCCCTCCCTTCCGACATAAAGCCCCCTGCGAATTCTGGAAACGCCGGAGCTTGGTGCAAGGTATTTGCGACCGTACTTATTATTTTGAAAGAAGAGTTTGGTTTAAGTTCTGGGCTGTTAATGTGGATCTACAATGTTCCAATAAACCGTTTCTTAATAATTCAAAACTCTCGCTTTTAGATGTGCATTGTGCATTATTAAGAAAATTCAAGATGTCTCGAAAGAGATGTATGATTATGGTTTGTGGGTCTTGCTTCTTATTTTTATTTACATGCTGTTTATACTAATTTATATAATTTTGCTGCAAATTCTTATGATTATTAATGACATTGCAAGTAAGTAATTGAACTCAAGGAAATAGTAGGAACTAGAAACTCAAACAAACTAATCAATATCAGTAGATTGTTATAGAAAAATTATAAACGAAGTGGATGAATTTAAATCTCTCACAGCCTAATTTTATTTGTTTTATTTTGGTGGTTTCCACATTATAAGGTTTATTATGTAGTAGGCTTCTTCTTTCTTCATCATTTTCTGTAAGGTTGTTGCCCCATTAGTCTTCTCCTTTTCAGGATGTAGAACATATATATCAAGGACTATCACTCAAAAGCTCTGAGAACCAAACTTTAATTGTTAAATTAAGGGATGTAATTAGTTAAATTGTAGTTTCCTTTGATATAATTCTGGATAGGAAATAGATAGATATGGAGTACAAGTTAAACTTTAATGATTTTCTCCTTGAGATTAAATGAAAGTAGTTGGTTTTCATTGGCTGTTTCTTTCGATCAAATATAAGTAGTTTGTTTTCATTGCCTCTTTCATTCACGTTTAGATTAAATATAATTCTACTGAGTTCACATTTATATTCTTGGTCCTTGCTTCTGGATTAGTTTGTTGATTATTGAATGGTGTTAAAGCTTTATTGTAAAGGTCAATTGAATAACATATATCAAGCTTGAATTTTAACTTGGTGAAATCTGAAATGCATTCATCTCAATAACTATGCAGGTTATATTTGAGCCATCACCAATGCTAAGCTCCCCATTGTCCCCCCTCGGTGCACGCAAGCCATATAATGTTCTATATGGTTCTTCTGGTTGCTTTTGTTTATTTTTATTTTTTAATTTCTGTTAAAGGAGGAGAATAAATCAAATAACCACCATACGTTACAATCTAAAAATCAGTCTAATCAATTAAAGAGGTCTAACTCCATCCAACAATTTCAATATGGTGCCACACTCTCTCCAGCCAAATTGAGCCACTTTTGCTATGGTTGATCTTGTGATTTTTAACACAGTCACCTTTAGTTAAATACCAATCTAATCAATTAAAGAGGTCTAACTCCGTCCAACAATTTCAAATTAGTGCCACACCCTCACCCTCTAAATTAAGCCACTTTGGCTTTGGTTGATCTTGAGATTTTTTACAAAGTGACCCTTAGTTGTTCTGTTTGAAGAAATTAGGAATTACAAGTCATTTTCTTACTTACTCTACCCCTTAAAGTGCCAAGTCCAAGTTAGTCAGAAATTGTTGCACTTCACACCCCCACACTGCATACAATGTCTATAATCCCCACTGCCAGCAACCTTCTCCCAACATTATGGACTTAATATTGTTGATCATATATCGATCTTAGAGTGTGTCAGTGTAAGCATTTAAGTTCTGCCTTTTCATTGAATACCACATACCTTATAAGCTCAGAGTTTTTGCAGCCATTGGCTTTGTGAAGGATGTGCTCAGAGTTATTCTCCTTGCTGGCTGAAATTTGGGTTCAAATGTTCAACAACAGGTCCACTCACCAGTTTCTGCCTCTCCAAAAACTATTTGCATTGATCAGCTGAGGTATGTTTGCTCTGTTTCTCACCTGTTTTGAGTTCCTTTTTGTTCACTCTCCAATATATATATTCACTTTTGAATTTGGCATTCCTATTGGTACTGTTAAATGCATTAAAACACTCTTTCTGTATTTCGTTCCCTCGTAAATAAAATTACTAGAAAAATAAAACTATACTATTTCATAAAACATAAAATACGAAAGTTAAAATTAAATATTATGTATTCCAAAGCTAATGCATAAAGACTTTCTATTTCATTAATTGATTCTTTATGTAATTCTTATTAGTTTGCAAGATGTGTAGCTCAAATTTTGGTGGATTTTACTTATGTTTTTAACATCTTATAATACAATTTTTCATATAAATTAGAATTTAATCATATCACATGATTCATTATTTTCAGTTAAAGTATTATATGATGTTTCTTATCAACAAAAGATTTTGCAATATATTTATATGATATAAAATGTTTTTTTCCTTGTAATAATTTGATATTACATTGAAGTTTAAAGTTAATTTTTCTTTGGGAATATCATAAAAGTATTTTGCAATATATTTAAACAGTATAATGCTTTTACTGTAGCAATTTGGTATTGCCTTGAAGTTTATTTTTCTGTCCGAACTCAACTGGTAATGGATAGCACAAATTTCAATATGAGTTCTATTTATTCAAGTCCAAAGGGACAATTCTTTTTCTAATTTCAGGGTTTTTATTAGTTTTTAATTTTGTATTTTGTATTTTGTAAGGGAACCAAATTGAAAGGAATATTTTATGCATTTAATTAAAAAGCTGTGACAGTAACTGAATAATATTTAAATTTAAATGAAATCGAAAGTCAAATTTTTTCTCTAGGTTATTTCTTTATTTTTTTGGTAAAAGGATTTTTCATTGCTAGCTATATCTTTTTATAAAGTATTTAAAGACCTTTTATTATTTTTGACGGAGTATATATAACAATTTGTTGTTTAAATTTTTAATCATATTCTAAGTTTTTTCTTTCTCGAACTTCTTGAATAATTAGTATCGTAGCTTAAAGTTTTCTTTTTTAAAAAAAATTTCTCAAAATTCTTGGGTAATATGGTGTTGTAACATTATTTTTTTTTGTAAAACTTATTACATTCTCAATCGTATTGTAATTTTGTATGATATCACTTCAAAATCAGCCCCAGAAAATTCATTTTACAGTGTTCAGCATCTTGTTTTTAAAAATATATTGTTTAAAAAATTTCAAACTAGATAATGTCGTCTTCTTTTTTTCTTTTCTTTTATTTTTTTTTTCTCTTTTCTTTTCAAATTGACAAGGGTTGAAAGAAAAAAAAAATACACAAGGGTTTTTGCATTTTTTGAGTAGTTTAAATTAATGCAATAGAATTAACCAAAAAAAAATATTTTTTAAAGTCATCATATAATATACAAATTAATAAGAGTATCACTTGGAATGCCAAATTCAAATAGTATTACTTGTTGGAGTGCACAAAAAGGGGCTGAAACATGTTGCAAACAGGGTAAACATTCTACTAAAGGTTGCAATGGTTTTTTTGGAGGTTTGAAATGGTAAAGAAGTGAGATCTTGTTAGAATATAACCCAAATCAGACTTGGAGAATTCGGTAGCAAATCTTTAACAAAGACAATACTTGCACAAAGTCTGAGCTAAAGAAGGTAAAATGGAAAGCAAAGGAAGCAAAGCTTACAATGGCACACTACAAGAGAGGTAGATCAGTAGAGGTCCTTGATGTTGAGAGACGGTAGCAACAGAGGGTGGTGAGACTTGAGCAAAGTGGTGGGTATGAGTTTAATATTTTCTGACAACTTTGACATAGGTAACTTTGAGGTGGGGTGCACCTAAAAGGCCATTTTTAAGCCGAGATATACCTCTTTGACCATTTGATTGGCCAGATTGTCTTGCTATGTGTGGCAGTTCATGGAGGCATAAAGATTGGCAGCAGGAGATGAACATTCACGGAGGCATAAATATTGGCAGCAGAAGATGAACAGCTAGCAGGGAATGAACATGGCTAAAGTTTAATATTTTCTCAATAAAAATACCACTTTTTCTGATCTTATGAAATACTGAAATTTGGAATATATACATATGATGAATAACATGCATATAGATACAAGAAGTGTATAGAATGCAATATCTTTTATAGAATTATATATATTTCTTATTTAAAACCATTTGAGATTGTTTTATTTTGAAATTTATAAAAATCATACTTATGTTTTACTAAATGAATAACTCGGATAGAATGTCCAGAAGCAAAAACCAAACTGCAAAGCACGTAAAATCCATGGGCGATCAACTTCTTGTTGATATTTTTCTCAACAAACTCTGGTCCAGCATGGTAGACAGTCCATACCAAGCCAACATGCATTTAAACGATCGAGGGTGTTGGAAAACCTAAACATTATGGCTTGTTTCTCAAACCTAAACATTATACGGGGCCAAATTTGTTGACATACATGGATGATGGATGATTTCTGTGTATCAATTCAGGTTTACTAGACAAGATTTCCAACTTGGAATCTTTCTCCTTGGTGGGTTCTTGTAATGGACTCCTTTGCTTTGAGAAATTCCATCATGAAAAAGGGGTTTTGGCAGCAGAATAGATAATATTATAACAGCATACATGAACTTCAGAGTTGTAAACAATAAGTGACTCGTGTTGATGAGAAAATAAGGACTATAAGGTAGACAACAGAACACACACACAAACACAGCATGGAGCTGTAAACTATCTTGCACTGAATACAGGTTGTTTATCCATAGTTGGTTGCGTTCGTCTAGTGAATTTGAGCAGCAAACCTTCTAGAGAAAGACCTGGCACGTTCAAGTCCCTAAATAAAGTTCACACAACGAGAATGTATTAATATTGAGCAAAACCAATGACCAAAACAATAAGAGATGATAATAAGAGATTAGTTAAACCTGATGTATGGCTCTAAGTCCTTCCACTCCCATTTCGGCCGCTCTTTAAAAGGATGGAAAAGCGCTCCGCTGGGGCAGAGGGCAGAGATGAAACGCTGAAGGCATGCACCCATGTGTTGACCCCATGCCGCTCTGTCAAAACTTCACCTTCCAACATGTCAAAACTTGCCTGCATCCCTTCTGGAATCTTCCGCATCCACTCCTCCATGAAGCTCTCCATCTTCCTCTTTTCACCTCTCAAAATTTCTCTTGCAAAGTGCACACATACAGTCCTTTCATTCAACTTCCACACACAGCCACTGTCGACCTTATTACCATAGACATGCAAACAATGTTCGGCAAGCTTGCAAGGAAAACCATCTGATTGTAAAACATTCACAACTTCATCTTCATTAAGTGCATCCAAAGACCAGTCATTCAACACTGAACTGTGCAGAAGCATCCTCAGCAACATGTCCATGTACTTTTCATCTACAACTCTCCAATAGCCATCAATCTCTACTGCTGAGAGGGCTTGCAATCCAGACCTCAATTCATCGTCACTGGCTTGCACCATGTCAACAAGATCATCCCACTTATAAAGTCCTTTGTTTATTGCTTCCAAATCCTCCATTTCTGTATCCTCCTCAGCTCTGTATGGGTTTTCAAACAGAAGCATTTTAAGCTTGTCAAGTTTGGGAGCAACTTCAGTAAGCTCCATGCTACCAGGTGCAACTTTAAAACTGATGCAACAACTTGTTGATTTTCAACTGTATTATCAGAAAATTCTGATTGATCTGATGGGGTACGAGGAATACAGAGTTGGAAGTTCCAACAAATTTGATTGCATAAGTTTTTGATTGAGTGCAAAGTACTGAATCTTCATCAGGTTGCCCTCTTACCACTACCCTAATAAAATTGAGCCTTGGATTACTAAATGCACATTTAGAAGTAGGATATCGGTACAAACAAACAAAACCCATAAGCTATATGAATTTATTTCTTACCTTTGGTGAAGGACATCTGGGAGAAGCTTCTCATCAAGCTCTAGCAGCATTATATCATCATGAGAACCAAAATGAGGGTGATATGCAATAAAAATTGTAGAGTTGGATTGGAGATTCAGAACTGCTTCTGCTCCTGTGTGTCCTAAACATGGTTCTTCCATCACTCTCTCTCTCTTACACATACAAAAGGATAATTCTTAACAAGTGAGAAGAATCACAGAAGTATGGAAATCCAACTTCCACTAGCAAATATTCAATTTCGAGTGAGGACAATCAACAAAGTGTCAATAGTAAGTGAGAAGAACTTTGATTCTGCTGCTATCTGTGTCAAAATTAACAACTGGCATTTCAATCAACTGAAATTCTGAAATCCACAAAGTTACACCAGCATTTTAATTACATGATTAATCAATCACCTACAAAATTCCTAAAACAGGTAAGTAAATCACAACCTTGGACATTAATGCATGCAGAAACTTAATCTCTATCCTACACATGGTTAAAATGTTTTGCTCTTCGTCTAAAATTTAATTGGCCAGTTGCCATACATTATAGCCATGCATGAGACACTTAACAATGTGACAAGTATCATTCAAATGACCAACATGAATCACGATGACAACGGGTGAAGCAAAAGTGTGTCACCCAATGAAGCATCATAACATAGAAAAGACTCACAGAAAACAAAAAACACAGAGAGAAAGACCACCTTCAGTTATCAATCACAGATCCGTGTAGGCAAAGCAAAACAATCAAGATAAAGTAGCAGTCTAACCTTCAGCAAACACCATCTCACCGACAGTCACACAAAAACAATATCGCTAGCAATGGAATTTTAATCAAAATACATATTCAAGCTATTAATTTATCAAACAATGTGTTTAAAATTATTAATTTATTAAACAATGTGTTTTGGTTATTAATTTATATTCCAAACCTTTAAAAATGAGGTTGTATGTCAAAGTTTTGAAAAGTAATAACTGCAAAAAAAAAGAACTTCATTCACTATAAGTTACTTGCCATCAAGCAAAGGTGACAACAAGAGAAACCTAAACACCTGACAAACATATATCCTATTTTATCAGCCCTTATTTTGTGTATAGAACACAGCTATTAGGTAATTATAAAATAGAAAACTGCTGCATAACTCATTCAATCATCATTTTCTTTCAATACTAACCAGAATAGGAGGATTGGAGGGTCTATTAACCAGTAGATTCCCCCCACCCAAAACAAATAATGCACAACAAGAAATAATAAATTGTTTAGGTCCAACTCCTTTTAAAACATAGTTTGATAATTAATGGCATTTCTTGAACATTCAACCAATCAACTATGGACCAATCAGTGTAAAGTACAAAAATGAAATTTTTCTGCTTTCTTTATCCTATCCTATCATACAATTTATTAACGTATGCATTCGTATTCTGATGGAACTTCCATATGCATTCGTTTGTCACCGAAATTGTATACACATTCACATTAAATGCTATCAGCTACATTGAAAAGTATATGAACAGGGATACACAGATAATATATTCAAACATAAAATGATTCTCAAGAAAAAGAACACTTATTCGTAAATAATTAGAGAAACAGAAAAGTTGATAATGTCTTCCATTTTCACTTTAACAACTTTTGCTCCTTGTGAACTCTATGTAGCAAGTTAATTTCTACAATGTGTGATTGTGAGTGAAGTGTCCCAAACCTGAGAAAAATATGACAGATTTGAGTAGTCGTCGATTTCTGACATACAACAGACTGATTAGCAATGAAGAATTTAAGAGAAACAAAATGAATTGTCACACATAGAAAGTCGAATTACGTTGTGCTTTTTTCTTTTTCATCTTTATGAACCTTTACCTTTCGGTTCCGCCATAGCTTCAGAACACAATACAGAGTTACAGACCATAAAATACAGTCTCCGAATCTGCAAACCAAAGCCCTAAAACGTAGATGCTGACATCTACTGGCATGGCCGGCTGAACTTCAGCGACGAAAGGGAGAAATGGTGGAGATTAGAAAGAAAGGGTTTAGAGGCGCGTAATGGAAGAATCTTTAGACGTTGAGGCGCGAGTTTTTTTAATTATGTTATCGGGTAGTCTAAGATTGCAATAAATTATATAAAACTGTTTAAATATAAAATAAATATGTGAGTTAATACACAATAAGAAGAATTAAAAAATTAATAATTATAAAACGACATCTATTGAGTCGTTTGATGTTGTTATCGACTTATCGTGAGAAAATTCCACTTTATTTTTGTTTTTAATTCCTCTTAATTTCTTTTAGCAATAAAATTTTCCCAGTATAATATATATATATATATATATATATATATAGGTAGCGTATCAATTTTATAAAACCGTTTAAATTTTCTCCTAAATTTCGGTGGTGAATCATTTTCATTTTTCAACGCAACTTCCTTGATTTTAGCTAAAATTTAAACAAAATTTTGAATTAAAAGGACGTATTCATTTTAATTTGTTGAGATTCGGAGGTACACTTTTGCGGATACATTCTTCAAGTAATTAATAAAAAGTTTGTTTTTTTTTAATGTTCGTGTGAGATACTCTGCTTAGGCTTTTCCTCTTATGCATCCACAGTAGCCTTTTGTGCCCAAAAACTATTAATTTTGGGCGTGTGCGTTAAACTTGAGCCCCCCAACTATTGCTTCTATTTGGGCTGTAAGTGTTGGTAAATACTAAAAAATGGAAGTAGGCCGGCTTTTGTAGTTGAGATTGTATAGAGTTAGGCATTGTGCGAATAGAACTTTCATTCTAATAAAAGGCTAAACCCATCGCAACCCCAAAACCCGAAAAAGGTGAAATCATACGAGGTTTGTAGGCTCTGCCTCTCACACATCCACAGTTGCCTTCTACGCAGAAAAACTATAACTTTGATCTGTGTTGAACTTGAACCGGAACTCTTGCTTCTATTTTGGTTTCAAAGGTTGATAATGAGGATAAGTCAGAGTCCGGAACAAGTACAACGGGAGCTGGCAAATCTTGATGACAAAGAATCCGATAGACGTGAATCAGCAATGGAAGTACTCAAATCACATGTCAAAGTTTTGGATTCCAAGTCCATCCCTCTTTTTCTCTCACAAGTCTCTTCTACCACCAAATTAAAAACTGCTCCTTTATCTGCGCTTCTCAGAATCTCTCTTTGTGAATTTGTTGTCCGTGTTCATCGTCTCAAAATTGTCCGTTTCATCGACACCATTATAACCACCATAATCAACACCCTGGCCATGGCTTCCAGTGATACACAGGGGTCCTTCCTTGTACAACTGGCATGCTTCAAAGTGGTTCGGGCTATTGTTAAGTATGGGATTGAACGAACCACTTCCCCAGTCAATAAGATGCGTATAATCAAATCTCTCTGTGATCCTCTATGTGATTCACTATCGGGGTTTTCTTCACCAAAGGTGCCGTCTAACATTGACTGCCTCGGTTCAGGAGCTGCCCTATGCTTGAGAGCTGTCGTGGATTCTGATCATTGGAGAATTGCTTCTGACAACATGGTTACGATGGTCTGTATCTATGTTGACGCAGCTTTGCGGAGGTGCCCCAACCAGACCAATGCATACATGAGTTTGATAACGGCTCTGGTAAAACGTAATGCTATAGTTGTTCAAAATTATGTGTGGGACTTTACAGTGGTTGGACTAAGAATACTGAATGATGGAGTAGCAGAGGAGAATTGTGAAAAGCGACTTTGGGCTATTTGGATGATTTACTTTTTGATGAAGTATGTATATCCCTGGAGATATGACTCACAGCTTCAGTTGATAATTGAGGAGATGGAGTTGCGTTATTTTGATGGGATGGATTACGTTAGAGAGGCTGCTTTTGAAGCCTGGTACTAGGCGAAAAGAATAGCTGAAAAAGAATTTATGAAAAATCGACCTGGGCCCATCACGAGGAGGTCAAATTTTAGTCTAAGAGAACACAGCTGGAGGAGGCAGAGAATTCCTAGAAATGGAATTTCAAGAAGCACCATAACCAGGCCCCCGGTATGTGACATTTTTTTTTGCATATTTTTCGTGTGATTCTAATTTGATGTTACATAGAAGCATTACCAATTAAAGTGTATTAATATTTTTCTAAAATATAATATGATACATTACATTGGTTAGCATTCTTTTTTGCGTCGCTTGGTCGAACAAGCTGCTTGTCAGCTTCTATAACTGAAACAGAGCCTATGATACATTATTTACTTTTTCTGTTTCTTCTATATTTCTTCTATATCATATTTAGCAACTTATCTATAGTTACAGATTATGTCCCTTATTATTATTATTTTTTTATTTCCAAATACTACCAATGTCTAGTCACCTATGTACAAACATGTTCATGTGGTTTTCATTCCAAGAAGAACTAATATATTATTCTCGTGCTTCAGAGATCACGATTTCCAATTAATGTTGACAGCAATATCTTGAGAAAGACTCCGAGGATGCTGGTTAGAAGTCCATCCCTGAATGCAAGCCTGGATGTAGATGGTGACGATGAATTAGTGTCTTCCACAAATGATCTTCCTGGTGATTCCACAAGTGATCTTCCTGGTCATTCGAACGTGCGAGTGTGCTCTCCGAAGGTAGTTGATGAAGGGATAATTGAAATGCTTAGATCATTTATTGCTTCAAAATTTGGTTTTGACCCATTAAAGTGTTTTTTGCTGTAGCAGTTGCTCTGGGAATTTGGTTTAGGTTACCTAATTAAGGTCACCATTTTGAGCCAACTTAATGCACTTGTCATTTCTTTTGATAGATTTATTTTGATAGTGGTTTGTCAGGTATAGAAATCAGCAAAAACCTTCTGAAGATTTGAGTTGGATTATGTATGTTTGGATTCAGTCATCTCAGCTAGTTGTTGCATTGGATGCTTAATTTGCTGAAATGAAGTAGAGAGTACGTTTTCTTAATAAATTTTGCATATTTGATGTCGCTTAAGTTATTAATTAGTTCTTTGGTATCTGGCAAACATGTTTGAGGTTCATTATTTTGGCAAGAACATGTTATTTAAATGTCATATATGATTTAGATGGAATTTATATGTCATATTCCTTTTTCTCTTTCTTTGCTTCTAGGTCAATTTTGTGTTGAAACTTGTGGAAAAAGACTCCATGGAGGACTACGAACGACGAAGAAAACCTTGAAAGCTCTATTCTTGGGCTCACATTTCCCACCAGGATGAAGAGGGATCTTGTGACTTGACTACCCATTTGGCATACATGTCAAGTGTAGTGGGAAACAAATCAAAACGCATAGTCCAAAACTAAACTCTACTCCTATTATTGAATCAGAAATTATATATGTATATCCGACAATTATAAAAGACCAAGTGTATCGCCAATAACAAATTATCATGTCATTTACCACATTTATTGGTAAATTGATTTTGTAAACTAGTTGGTATCCTCGGCATTATACATATATATATATTTCAACTTTTTACGCTTAACACTACTTTATTTTTCACCAAAAAAAATATAAATAAACAAAAACACTAATTTGCTTTTAATGGAAAAGTAAGCTTCGTAATATATATACCGTAAAAATTATGAAACAGAGGTAAGAGTGGCAAAACTCGTTTCATTCCTTTCTCTTTTATTTATATCACTCTTTAGTTTCTCTCCCTCTATTTTGCTCATTCTATTTTCTTAACCTATTTTCTTATTAATCATTATTAGCATCTCTCATCTGGTGTATCTTAGAATTTCTCCAGAGTTTGTTTGTATTAGGGCCTGTTAGGTGACGTTTCACAAAATAATTTTTATAAAATTGTCTTGCAAAATAAAAATGCTAAATTGCGTTTGTATTTTCAAGATTTAAAAACTTGTCTCGATAAACATAATTCAAATAATAATTTTTATATTATTACATATTTTTCTCGTATTTATCTTAAAAATTTATTCAATAGAGTTACCAAATATCCTGAAAAATGATGAAAACGTCATCAAGCGGTTCCCAAAACTATTAAAGACCCTTCAGACAGTTGTTTAATATTTTTATAAAAATTATCTCTAAAAAATATCTACTGCACATATTTTATGTACTTTTTAAATTTATAAAATGAGAAACACATCTACAACCGTATATGCTCTTAAATACTCCCTAGTCGTAGTTTTTTTTTTTCGAATTTTTATTGAAATTTTAACTAAAATGAAGGAAGTTTTGTTGAAAAATGAAAATAATACACTATGGAAATTTAGGAGAAAATTTTAAAGGTTTCATAAAATTGATAAGCTACCTATACATATAGGAAAAATTTTACTGCCAAAAAATCTAAGGGAAATTTTAGTTATATTTTGTTAAAAAAAAAAACGAAAAGAAAAAAAAAAAAAAAAGTGGAATTTCTCATGGTAGCAACACCAAACGACTTAATAGATGTCGATTTTATAATGACTTTTTTTTTAATTATTCTTATTATTCATTAGTCCTCACACTACCCAAAAAATAAAAAATGAACTCGCGCCTGTAAACCCCTCTCTAATCTCAACTATTTCTCTCTTTTATCTCTGGAGCTCAGGCGACCCAGCGGCATCTACATTTTAGGGCTTTGGCTTGTAGATCCGGCTGCATTTTGTGGTCTACAACTCTGTGTTGTGGTCTGAAACTATGGCGGAAATGGAAGGTAAATGTCAATTGGAGTCATCTGTTTTGGGTGCGGAGGAATCTACTGGTTAGAAGACGCTTCAAATTCTCCGATTCTGCAGATAGGTATTTAGGCTTTGTGTTATGGCTTGACTTGATGGCAAGCAACTGAATCATGAAATTCTTTTTTTTTTTTTTGGCATTTTAAGCTTCACAACAACTATAAATGGAAGCTATAATTGTTCTTCGTGTACAAAAAATAGGTTACGAATTATAACTTGTGCCATCGTAGAGTCGTTGCTATTGACTATTATTATCATTGTTGTTGTTTTTACTTGTTAGTATGTTTATTACTTTTGTTATCATTTAATTTTTTGCATCATAAACTTTTTAAAACTTTGACAAACAACTGGTTTGGCTTATAAATTAGTAATTGGAAACACATGGTTATATAGATTTTTTTTTTTTTTTTTTGTAAATACATTGTTTAACAGTTTGATTATGCATTTTAAAGGCCTTTCATAGAAAAGAAATATCCTTAGAAATTGTTGTCTGTAGCATCTCAATTAGACGATAGAATTATGAATACAAAATTATAAAGGAATCAGTTTCTTCTTTCCCTGTATAGCGGTTTTAACTCATTAGATGTATAGTGGTATTTGCTGATGTTTGACAATTTGTTGTTGTGCATTGTTGAACTTTTAAAATGGGGATTAATCTAGACCTCCCTGTTTTTGCCTGCCTTGAAAGTTGCTATTCATTAACAAAACGACAAACAGCCTTTGTGAAAGGTTCACGTCAATTAGAAAGAAACTGTGACAGCACTTAAATATACATAGGATATGTTTTTTGGTGCAACAAGGCGTATGCAGGATGCAAAACTATGAAATTTATCATATGCACTTGTTTTATCTGCTTCTTTAGCGATGCTTATGAGATTTTTCCATAGGGTCAAATTATGTTGTGAAATATACCAGAAATGCTCAATACTTAGACAAATGCTCATCAACTTGGGCACATTCATAAGTGATGACTTAGTGAGAAGATCTTTTCCCTTACATCTTGGAATCAGAAATGTGATTTGGAAACTTTAGAGAGTTAACTTATCAATTAACTTTGGATACTGGTAGATTCAGTGTGTCTTCTTGATTCTTTGGGAGTGGATAATTTCTTTAAATTCTAACCCTAGTTGGTGGCATTTATTCTACCAATGATTTAACCTTGTTCGTTTTCTTTTGTCCAACACTGGTCCTAACATTTTGTCAGATTAACGTTTATAATCACCAAGCCAGCCGAAGGAGGACGAGAGCTTGGCTTATTTTGTTGAGAAGCAGTTCATTTCGGAGGCTGCTCATCCAAAAAAGATAGTGGTCCTGAGTTTTTGTTTTTGTGGGGTTTATACATTGCTTGGAGATGGAAGCAGCTAAAGAGGAAGTAGATCTAAAGCAAGCCCTAGAAAAGTTCAGTGTGGATATAAAGGAAGATATAAAAGTTATAGAAATGCCCTACATGAAGATGAAAAAAAAGAGAAACTTACAGAAACGCCCTACATGAATATGAGAAAAATAGAGAGAGAGAAAGACGTGAAAAAGAAAAAGAAAGACAAAGAAATAGAACAAATTTTAGTGAAGAAATTCAGCAAGTTCTGAAAGAGTTTAGGGCGGATTTAAACAAAGATATGGAAAGTTATAGAAATGCCCTACATGAAGCTGAGAAAAATAGAGAGAGAGAGAGAGAGAGAGACAGAGCGAGAATATAAAAAATTCTAATGAAGAAATTCAGCAAGTTATGAAAGAGTTTAGGGCGGAATTAAACAAAGATATGGAAAGTTATAAAGGTATAGCAAGTTCTATAACTGCCCTAAATGACAAACTGCAACAGCATGAAATTAAAGTACAGGTCGATGAGGTAAATAGAGAGGAAGGGAGTGGATTACAAAATCAGAGAAGACTAGAAGAGAATAACTGGTATGTATTTTTTTTTTTTTGCTAGTTTGTACAAGTTTGTTTAAATTAAAATCTGGTGTATGTCAATGACTGGTGTATGTCCATGTAGGTTTTGGAGAGGGCGTGAAATATGGGAATGCTCTATTGCCATTTTGGCATTGTTCCCTATATTTTCACGCCATTTATTTTGGATTCTATTTTGGCAGAGAGGATGAGCTTCCATCAGCCATAATCTCTTTGTCGGGAAATATTGATACTGCCCTAGTGGTGTTTGGCGTTTTCGACCTTATATATGCATTTTATAGAATACAGGAGATTCCCGTGACCCGTCGCTTCATTCACGGGTAAATATATGTTGATACTATACCTTAAATGAAAATGTATACTATACCAACAAAGTAAAAGTATTTTCTATAAACTTTATGTTTTCTTTCATTGCAGGCTTGTCAGCATCTGTGACTCTATTGGTTGGTTGCAAACAACGGTGTTCATCTACTGTTTCCTATTATTTTAAATTTGTTAATATATGTTAACATATATTAATCACTGATAAATTTCTTTTGTACCAGCTAAATATGACTAAGCAAAATGGGACCATGCACAATCAGATCATACCGTACATTCCTCGTGCAGCTCCAACAACGCCTTCAACACATGCAACAGCAAATTGCAATCCATTAATTATTTTAAAGATAACCAGAATATGGAGTGTTTCTAGATACATCAAAGAAAAACAGAAAAGGTTGGATGCACAATATTACAGAGGAAATGCTTTGCAGATGATAGACATTTTTCTAACACTGAATTTCTGGTTACATCTGCAAACATGTATATTTGGTTACTTGGCCATCACACAGAAGGAAGAGGAATCATGGGTTTCAAGTGCAGGATTTGGACGCCCAGGCAAGTTTTATAGAAATCTACCTGTGTTGGATAAGTACATGATGTGCTTATACTTTTCTGGTTCAACCCTCACAACAGTGGGTAAGTCTAAACAAAACTCAAATTTATCAATTAGTTATATGATTGAATTCTTAAGATTAACTTCTAACCTGCATTAACACACGATAACAGGATATGGAGACATACATGCAGTGAATGTGACGGAATACTTCGTTGTCCACCTTTTCATCACCATCTACTATGTGCTGAATCCCATTTTACAAGCAAAGATCACAACCTTGGCAGGGAGGCTACAAGGTAAAACAATTTGCATTTAAACATAAATAAAAGAAAATAATTTGCAACATTATATGATCTCTGATAACTTCTGTATACCTTTTGCTAGGAACACCAGTGAGTCCCTCTAGCTTGGACACGCCTCCTCAACACCAGTGAGGCCCTCTTGCTTGGACACGCATCCTCAAAACCAGTGAGGCCCATACTATAATTTGACAGGACCGGTCTATGAAATTTAAATGAGTGGCCTCATTCTTTCACAACTGCATTGAGACAATTTCCAGTTTCATTTTCTACTCTTTCTATATCTTTCCACTAATTCTTTTTGATCATTAGCATATCAAATTGGACCAAAAAAGAAAAACAAGCGAACGTTCGAATATTTGTAACTTCTTTATGCAATTTTATAGAACTTTGATTTTTTGCCAATTAGGTGAAGACACATTGATCGCTGAAAAGAAATTGTATTTTGGGTTTCAACACACATTTATGCCATCTACAATTAGCCTATTTTCATTTACCAAAAAAAAATTAGCCTATTTTCATTTAGGGTTCTCTTAAATTTTCTCTTTCAACTAAGGCCTTATAATTTCTAATTGAAAAAAAAAATGTTTTTGTTGTTTGCCATATAATTTAAAAAGCTTCACGTTGCATGTGCACTACTATCTTTCTTGTTGAAAGTTGGAAAAATAAAATTTGTAGAAATTTAGGATTTTTGAAGGAGAGTATCTCAATTGAAAATAACACTACCAAACCGAACAGTACTAGAGTGTATTAAACTATAACACTTGAAAATGATAGTGCTTTAAGTTGTCAAAAGAATAAATCCCTTCTAGAAAAACCTATATATATATATATATATATATATATACGTTCTTACCTTCTTTTTAAGAAAAAAGGTGTACAAATTTTTTTTTGTTTGTTTTTACCTAAATTCCATGCATGAAAAATACAAAGGCCAGATATCAAAGAATCAACATATGTAAATCACAATACATCAATGAAATAGTCAAGCAATTCACAATTAAATTGGCAAATATCAACAAATATGTAAAAAATTAACCTAATAAATAAATAATGACACATTTTCAAGCAATTCACTTTACAACATAAACTGGCAGCAAAACAACAAAAGATAGTACTAGTAATCAAGAGAAAATAATGCAGAAAATTAATTGTTCCCAAAGAAGACATATAATTCACAAAAATAAAACAATTAAAGAATATTTAAACAACTCAAATTAAGTCATATGCAAGCTAAAGATGAGGAGGAAAAGACACTTTAATTTTCTTTTTCTCTCTTTTACATAAATTCCACTCCAAAATAAAGGGCCAAATATTGCATTATACAATAATGAACAGTCAAGCACTTAAGTGGTCAATTCGAAAACATTAACAAAAACGTTCAAATTACTTGACTCAAATAGCCTTTTCTTTTCCCCTTGATAAATAGCTTTACAATATAAAACAGCAGCAACAACACAAGATAGCACTAAATGATTACGAGAAAATAATGAGGAAAAATAAAACAATTAAAGAATATTTAAAATTAATTCATAATTTAAGATAAAAGAAATACCAGACATTAGCGAATCTGAAACAATTTTACAAAAGAATAAGTATTTATGAGTAAAAGAGAGTCAAACAGCCAATTTAAAATAAATTAATAAACTAATTTGTATGATTTACAAAAACAAAAAAAAAAAAATACGTTATCGGATTTGAAAAAAAATAATAATAAAAAATAAAATGTTTTATGATCAAAAGTGAATTAAACAGCCAATTTGAAGTGAATTAATCATTAACTTGTATGATTTACAAAGATAAAAGAAATACCATATATTAGCAGATTTGAAAAAATTTAACAAAAAAGTAAAATTTTGATGAGTAAAAGAGAATTAAATAGCCAGTAAAAAATCAAATTAATCCACTAATTTGTATGATTAAAAAAAATTATAAAGATAAAAGAAAATTATCAGATTTGAAACAATTTAACAAAAAAATATTGTTTGAGTAAAGAGGATTAAACAGCCAATTTAGAATTAAATTAATCAGCTAATTTGTATGATTTACAAAAATTATAAGACAGAAAAGTTTACCATAAGTTGCTAGATCTGAAGCAACTTACGAGAGTTTATTAATAAAGAGCTAATCAACCCATTTTGTGATTTATAAAAATTAGAAAGATTGAAAAATTACCGGAAATTGCTAGATCTGAGAAAGTGAGCAAAAACGCGGAGTGCTTAATTTTAAATCAATTAATCCACAAATTTTAATGATTTACAAAAGTTATAGATAAACAAAACTACCTCAAATTGCCGGATCTGAATAAATATGAAAAGAAACAGTTAATTTATAACAAATTATCCAACCATGTATTACAAAAAACATAAATAAATAAATAGAAAGATTGAAAATTACCTGATTTAGCAAGATCTGCGAAATTTAGCCAGATCTGAGAAATTTAGCAAAATGTCAGGGCTTTTGATTTTAAATCAATTAATCCACTAATTTGTTTGGTTTTACAAAAGTAGAGATAAATATATATATATATATATATATATATATATATACATATAATTGTGAATTAGAAAGAATTAGGCAGACAGGAAATTACCGGAAATAGCCGGATCTGAAAAGTTGAGCAAAAAGACAGTGTCTCTCGAGCCTGAAACAGAACGGTACAGATCTTATCAGAGCGGCGAGGCCGGCGCTCGTTTACTTTTACTATTATTCGCAGCCTACTACATACAGGAGGCGGCTGCGTCTGCTCGTGTTTATGTGTTTGGAGGATACAAGGTTGATTGGCATTCGGAAGTGACATCATCTTTCTTTAGGAACAATGTTCTGGGGCACATACAAACAATTGACGCTGACATTGTGCCAACCTGACTTCACGCAGTGAAATAAGGTAACTGTTTTGTTGCCGTAAAAATTGGTCAAATACTAATAAAAGTAAAACATTAAATGTTTTGATATTCAAATGGAGTTGGAAAAATAATTGTGGGTGAATTAATCCCAATTTTACAATTATTCAATAAAAGTCCATTTGAAATTGTTTTTTTAATAAAATAATATTTTTTAGAAAAAAACACATTTGATTAAGAAATTTTAAAATATTTTTTTTATAAAAACAAACACTTAAAATGTTTTTTTTTATAGGTGCTTTTTTAAAAATATATTTTTTCAAACACTTTTAAATATTTTTAAAATATTTTTTATAACTTTCTACTAAACACAAAATATTTTATTATTAAAATATATTTTAATTAAAATGTTTAAATAAAAAGTGATTTTGAAAAAAATACTATAAGCAATTCCAAACGGCCCTAACAACGCCCTCCAGTTATAAAGAAAAAGTGGATAAATTACATCATATCTCCTAAATTATAACGTGCCCTGCACTTTATCATTTTTAATTTTTAATTTCATCACATTACTTCTTAATTATTAAATTATATTTAATTTGGCCTAATCGATAATGTCCATTTAAAATAATTAACGGAATATAAGAAAATAAAATATAAAATTTTAAAAATTAGGAGGGCAAAGTACAAAATTATAATGTTTAAGTTTGTTATCATCTCTTTCACTTATTTTCTGCAAGGGGTTTCGCGACCTGCAATTTCAACTCTATGAAATTTGATGTTTCAACCGTCTGTTTCCACCGCTAATTAAGGAGTTTTAGTCTTTTTATTATTTACAAATAATTTACGCTATAATTTTTTTTTATCAAATTTAAGTTAAAATACATCATAATTTAGGGGTAAGATGAATTACACCTTTTACTCGGATTTTATAAATAATAAAATTACTAAAAATCTTAATCAGCAATTGAAACGGACGGTTGGAACGTTGGATTCCATTAGGTAAATTACGGATCACGAAATCTACTTGCAGAAAATGGACAAAGAAGATAGTCGTTGATAAATATTATCAATTAGGTTAAATTGAATGAAATTTAATAATTCAGTAAATAATATGACGAAATTAAAAATTTAGATGACAAAGTATAAAACACATTATAATTTAAAAAAGTTAGGTGTAATTTACCCAAGAAAAAAATATATGTAAATTATTATGTACAAAAACCGCCTTGTGTCCGTGATAACATCATGCGAATAGGGTGAAATGAAATTAACTCAACTTCTAAGTGCTGCAAAGTCCCTTTCTAACATATATTTGTGTTTAAATTACTCGTCTAGAGCTTTTTACATTGGGGACTAAAAAATATTTGTAACGTTTCCATGGAATTTAATTGAATTGACTTTGTAGCTTTTCAGAGTGGTATATGATGAGATTTGAGATGTTTTCAGTCGCAGTTCATTTCTTTTCTTATTTTTTGTTTTTCCTTTTTGGGTGAGTAATCTAGTTGCAGTTCTTGAATATTGTAGACGAGGCTGTATGTGTCTTTCTGATGGAAATGTTAGTCGGCTCGCGTACATTTTATGTACTGATATTACTGCACATATCACAAGCGAAACTCAGTCTGTGTGGCACAAGTTTTTTCAGACTAGCTTCCAACGCCACGTTTCAGGGCTCGAGCCACATAAGTCATTTTACTCATCGTTATTTTTATTTATTTTATACTGTGGGGTAGCATACGTATGGTATTAGATGAAGTCTGTGGAGTAGTATATTTTACTACAAATACTTGTGATGTGGTTGTTGCGTATGGTATTAGATGAAGTTTTGTTTTTGATATAGATTTTTTTGGGTAAATTTGTTTTGATATAGATGATGATGAAGAAGTAACCGTGTGTATAAGTGTATTGGTTTTGTACAAAAGAATTATGATTTGAGCTGATCTCACATGCTCACATGAAACGTCCCCTCATGCTCCTATTCGTGGGAGTGATGATACAGTACAATCACATACTCTTGCATTCTACATTCAGTCCAATCGAACCCAATTCTCTTCTCAATGTTCAATTCAATTCTATGTCAAGTGCTAAAATCATTATTCTATGTTTTGATAATTTCATCGTTTTCATATAGTATTTTGAATTTGTAACAATTTCAATTACTTAATATTTAACACAACAAATGAAAAAAAACTGAAAATTTTTAATCTATGATTTTACTAAATTTATACTATATTATAACGGATGTTTCCCTAAATATTATGAAATAAATTATTTAAAATTTTTTCATGTTTGCTAGAAAAAGTAAATAGCATATTATGATTGTAATGTCTATTGTTAATTTTATTACTTCAACTCTGAAACTCTCTCAAGGATACAAAAAAGGAATATAAAAGAAAAAAAACACTACTACATTGTAAAAGGAAAGCTTTACGAAGCTTATTTGTGAATAAGAAAATGTTTGAAATTTCAAATTTTGAGATATCAAATGTATGCCAGCAGTTGTCATATTTGATAATTTCTAACTCATATTTGATAATTTCTAACTCATTTAATAAAAATTATTAAAGAAATAATAACAATTTTATAAACTGAAGCTTATATAAAACAAATGTCATTGATAATTTATAATTCATTTAATTAAAAATATTAAAAAATAATAATAATTTTTACATTATCACTGAGTTTGAAGTTTTTATAAAATAATTTTATAGATATTATATTTTTATGATTCAACTCTGGATTGATTTTTCTAACCATTCTTGTGGTTTTTTTTTGCCATGATTAAAGCTCCTGAATGCTGCTCCATTACCTTAAAACTCCTGCAAGTTGTTCTTAGGGCCTTAAGGATAATCTGAAAGATTTAACAGATCATGTGTGTTTTTTACCCATTCTTGAGATATAATCTTATATGTTAATTTTAATTAAGATTTTGTATGTTGTTCTAGATTAAAATCTTATATATTATTCTAAATTAAATATATAATTTATTAAATCAAAATTTTTGTAATGCTTCAATCAATATCATTTGAGATAAATTTGAAATCCTAATATTTTTCTCATGAAAACACCTGGAAATGAAATATATTATTAATTGAATCTAGATTCTAAAGTTTTAAGAATTAAAATGGGCAAATATATTTCTTAGTTAAAAGGATGTTGTAATCTTTTTAATTCTCTTTTGGAAACTAAAACTTTTGAGAAAAAATAATAAAAATAATAATCATAATCATAATCATAATCATAATCAACAAAGATAAAAGAACTTCAAATCCAATTGCATTTAGTCTTTTCGTTGAATTGCCGCTCGGTTCTTCCAAGGCTTATTGCTTCCGCAGTGGCTCTCATCTAACAGCGAGAATCGAAGGTGCACTTTTATTGTCCGATTCGTGTTGGGCGGATGCATCAAATTTCCGATTCAACGATTCTTTGCTTTTTCTGTGTGTATATATACATATATATATATATATATATTAAAATAATTCTTTGCTTCTGTCTTGTTCAAGTAATTACTCAAATGTTCTTTTTTTTTTTTGTAAAATAGATGTGAGATATTTTGAGTGCTCTGTTCTGCTTAGGCTGTTCCTCTTATGCATCCACAGTAGTCTTTTTTGCAGAAAAACTGTAATTTTGATCTATGTTAAACTTGAGCCCTAACTCTTACTTCTATTTTGGTTTTAAGGTTTGATGTGTTGATAATGGGGATAAGTCCGAGTCCGGAACAAGTACGACGGGAGTTGGCAAATCTTGATGACAAAGAATCCGATAGACGTAAATCAGCAATGGAAGTACTCAAATCACATGTCAAAGTTTTGGATTCCCAGGCCATCCCTCTCTTTCTCTCACAAGTTTCTTCTACAACTAAATTAGAAACTGCTTCTTTATCTGCGGTTCTCAGAATCTCTCTTTGTGAATTTGTTGTCCGTGTTCATCGTCTCAAAATTGCCCCTTTCATCGACACCATTATGACCGCCATAATCAACTCCCTGGCCCTCGCTTCCAGTGCTGCAGAAGGGTCCTTCCTTCTACAACTGGCATGCTTCAAAGTGGTTCTGGCTATTACCAGGTATGGGATTGACCCAACCACTCCCCTGTCAAGAAGTTGATTATAATCAAATCTCTGTGTGACCCTCTATGTCGTTCAATATTGGGGTATTCACCATCGGAGCTTTCCCGATCGGGGCGTTCTCTATCGGTGGGATTTAATATAGAGTGCCTCGGTTCAGGAGCTGCACTTTGCTTAAGGGCTGTCGTTGATTCTGATCATTGGAGAATTGCTTCTGACGACATGGTTATGATGGTCTGTCGACATGTTGAGGAGGGTTTGGATAGGTACCCCAACCAGACCAATGCATACATGAGCCTGATAATGGCTCTAGCAAAACATAATGCTTTAGTTGTTGAAAACTATGTTTGGGACTTTGCAGATTCTGGACTAAGAATACTGAATGATGGAGTAGTGGAGGAGAATTGTCTAAAGCAACTTTGGGCTATTAGGATGATTTACTTTTTGATGAAGTGTGTATCTTGGAGATACTACTTAAAGCTTCAGTTGATAATTGAGGAGATGGAGTTGCGTCGTTTTGATCGGATGGATTACGTTAGAGAGGCAGCTTTTGAAGCTTGGTACATGGCAAAAAGAAGAGCTGTAACAGAATTTAAGAAAGGTCGATTTGGGTCAGTCACGAAGAGGTCAAATTTTAGTTTGAGAGAACACAGCTGGAGGAGGCAGAGAATTCCCAGAAATGGAATTTCAAGAAGCAACACAACCAGTCCTCCAGTAAGTGACATTTTTGCATTCTATTCAAGAATTAATCTGTTGTGATTCTAATTTGATGTTATTTTGAAGCAGGTAATGCTGTGGTTTTTGAAGTAGTACATAAAAAAAAAAAAAGAAAAAAAAGAAAAAAAAGAAAAAAAAATTGATAAAGCAATTGAGGTGTATTAATTTTTTTCTGAAACATAATATGATACGTTGGATTGGTTAGCATTCTTTTTTGGGTAGCTTGGTCCAACAAGCTGCTTGCCAGCTTCTACAACTAAAACAGAGCCTATGATACATTATTCACTTTTTCTGTTTCTTCTGTATTGTATTTAGCAACTTATCTTTACCTACATAATATATTTAGCAACTTATCTCTACTTAACAAATCATGGCCATTATTTTTCTTTTCAAATACTGCCAATGTTTAGTTACCTATGTACAACATGTTCATGTGGTTTTCATTCTGAGAAGAACTAATATATTATCCTTGTGCTTCAGAGATCACGATTTCCAATTAATGTTGACAGCAATATCTTGAGAAAGACTCCGAGGATGCTGGTTAGAAGTCTGTCCCTGAATGCAAGCCTGGATGTAGATGGTGACGATGAATTAGTGTCTTCCACAAATGATCTTCCTGGTGATTCCACAAATGATCTTCCTGGTCATTCGAACGTGCGAGTGTGCTCTCCGAAGGTGGTTGATGAAGGGATAATTGAAATGCTTAGATCATTTATTGCTTCAAAATTTGATTTTGACCCATTAAAGTGTTTTTTGTTGCTTCAAAATTTTTTGTTTTTACTTTTTCTGTTTCTTCTATATTATATTTAGCAACTTATCTATAGTTACAAATTATGTCCCTTATTATTATTATTTTTTTATTTCCAAATACTACCAATGTTTAGTTATCTATGTACAAACATGTTCATGTGGTTTTCATTCTGAGAAGAACTAATATATTATCCTTGTGCTTCAGAGATCACGATTTCCAATTAATGTTGACAGCAATATCTTGAGAGAGACTCCGAGGATGGTTGTTAGAAGTCTATCCCTAAATGGAAGCCTGGATGTAGACGGTGACGATGAATTAGTGTCTTCCAGAAATGATCTTCCAGGTGTTTCCACATATGATCTTCCTGGAAATGATCTTCCAGGTGTTTCCACAGAAGATCTTCCTGGTGACTCTGCAAATGATCTTCCCGGTGTTTCCACAGATGATCTTCCTGGTGACTCTACAAATGATCTTCCAGGTGTTTCCACAGATGATCTTCGTGGTGATTCAGATGAGCAAGTGTACTCTCTGAAGGTGGTTAATGAAGGGAGAACTAAATCTTTTAGATCATCTATTGGTTTCCTATTACTCTATGCAGTGTTTATTGTTGTATCAGTTGCTCTTGCAATTTGGTTTAGGTTACCAATTGAAGGTCACCATTTGTTGCCAACCTAATGTAGTTTCTTTTGATAATGGTCAAATAGGTCTAGAAGTCAGCAAATGAGTTTTAGCATGTATGTTTGGATTCAGTCATCCCACCTAGTTGTTGGATTGGATGTTAAATGCACTGAGATTAAGTAGAGAGTAGGTTTTCTTAGTCAGTTTTGCATATTTGATTTTTCAATTTTGCTTGAGTTGTCAATTAGTTCCAGACTCCTTTTTTTTACGCCTCATCAGTTGTGAAAGCGGATCGATTTTTTTGTAATGAAAAAAGGTAATAGAAGGCGGCTATGTTATGGAAAACTTTTTGGACCTTTTGGTATCTGGCATATTGCTTGATCAAATATTAACATGTTTGAGGTTCAATATTTTAGCATAAACATATTTATTAACTTTTTTATATGATTAAGATAGAATTTACATGTCATATTCCTTTTTCTAACACGTTAAACATGTTCATATTATTTACTTTTTTTCTACCACATGAAAAGATTTCCAATAATCTGTTTGATAGTATTTAAGCAAACAACAGCTAAACTGTTCATGAATTAAGTAATTCCACAGTTTTTAAACTTTTCATAGCTAGTTATTATTATTATTAATTTTTTATTTTATTGATTGTTGTAAGAAATTAGATGAAATTTTGAAAATTTTATTGAAATTTTAATTAAGATGGTCGTTTTCTTGGAAAATGAAAATAATTCACCATAGAAATTTAGGAATCAAGGTTTTATAAAATCGATATGCTACTGCTTTTTGTTTTATATTGGAAAAATCTTTTCCTGCTAAAAAATTTCAGTGGAATTTTAGTTAACTTCTTAGTTTTTTTTTTTTTTTTTTCAAAAAAGAGGGAATAAAAAAAGGGCGGAATTAATTTCCCAATGATAGCAACAGCAAACAACTCAATGGATGTCGTTTTATAATTATAAATTTTTTAAGAAACGCTCGTCCCCGTTCTCTCTCTATCATTCAGCAGGCCCATGCCTTTGCTTTAAAGTATGCTGGACGGATGAGGGTCACGCACTTTAAATTAATTACAAACCGTACATGATCATGTGAGAGGCTCATTGCCATGGGGCGGTTATAAAACCCAACCAACCTAGTGGTTTCCAAGGTAGTCGACTGCCTGCCTGCCTAAAAATGATGCCACACTAAATGCACTTGAAAATATTAAACATCATTTTTTAAATGAAATTTTCAGCTCTAAAAGATATTGAAACAAAACTAGTAATAAGGTTATAAATTGTGCATTATTTTTTTTTCATTCACTGTTTATAACATAAAGTAGTTCGATGCATGCTGCTAATAAAATCATGTTTTCATATCTCACGTAATTCTCTCTCTTTCTCTCTATATCTATTTAATATGTTTTATTTTCTTACTTTGCATAGAGTGTATGTCTAACATTATAAAATTAATTAGAAAAATTTGTCTAAGTTAACCAAAGTGACATGGTTTTTATAGTGGGAGGGCAAAGTGTGATACAAGCAACAGATTGAGAGGTCGGGGGCGCAAAGTGATATTAACCCTCTTACTTATAAAGATGTACGTGATATATGTATTAATAATTATAGTAATTAATGTGTGCAATTCATTTTATACTAGTTTATGAAAATTTACTTCTTCACGTTTAATTTTCCTTTTTTTAAAAAAAAAAAAAAATTATTTCTGTATACCAATTAGGTGAGAAGTTTATTTTTAAATCAAGTGGATACGGGAATATCACGAACCACTTGTTATTAATTATTTTGATGACTGAAAGAAGTTAGTAGAAATTAATTTAAGGGGCCGGTGTGTGTGTTTATAATGCATGAATGAGCGAAATCCTTCATCTAAGCCCACGCATGAGCTTTTGGAAAATCACATTTTCCAGCTGCATGCTGCAACGTCGGTTAGACTAGACACATACATAGGAAAACATGAAATTGTCATGAACTGGGAAAGGTGGACTTAATTGATGGAAGGTAATGAGAGTGACCAAACAGAACAATCGGGGACTCATGAAGCTTTTCATGCATGAGCTTGGTAGGTAATTTAATTAAATGGTGTCAAGTAACTAGCTGCTTTTCAAAGATCATAAGGGTTGGCATTGGTTGGCCTGCAATTATTTAATATTATATTTCTTTTTCTTTTTATGGACGCAATATTAAGTTTCACAATTTTGATATTTGAATTTTGCGGTCCATCATAAGCCATGCATATTACATGTTGCAAAACATTTTTCTTTATTTATATAAAAGTAAGTTTGGTTGCAGTCGCTAGTGAGGACTTTAGACAGAAGGCACCTGCGTGGCTGTATCTTAGACGACATTTAGCATGCGTATTTAATTTGACAAGGGACGAAGCTGGTATGCTAGAAATTTAGGGGGCATTAATTCATTAATCTAGAAGCCGTACATGCCACGCATGCCATGCAAACATTTGATTTGTACAAAGGATTGAAAGCTATAAATAGAAACACACATTCTACCAAAACTTCATACATATTTCTATATATATATATATATATATACATGCATGATTGCATAGATCTAGTGGCAAGAAATAGTTAGTATACATGGCTTCTATGCCTGGAATTCTTACTGACTGGCCATGGAAGCCTCTTGGAAGCTTTAAGGTTTTCCTTTATATATACACTATTATATATTTACAACTATATATTTATATAACCCCTCTCTCTCTGTCTTTCTCTCTTTCGCTCTAAGCTTTTTCTCTTATCAGTATAGGACGTCTAAGGGTCAACCATAAGCATTTGAATTCCATGCCATTCATCATAAGCATCACGTGTATATATGATAGGCCAACTTAACTGCATGCATATATAATATATAAATTAGTAACATAAATAGCTACATCTATATACATATATATGTCATACATACATAAATATATATATATATATATATATGTACATATAATGTATGAAGTACGTACGGTGATGGATATATGATGCGTAGCATTTATATAGTTGATTATTAATGTGTTGTATACATGCCTGCAGTTCTAGAACTTTCCCAGAAAACGAAGAGCTAGCACAAACCATAAGGATTAAAGAAGAAAATAAAATAAAATATTGTTCTGTAAATATTATATCAGACTAGTATATATCACAATATATAACAAACATATATACATATATATACTACTTATTTTTGGGAAATAGGTTGTGGTGATTAATATTGGAAAAAATGTGCATCAAAGTTCATTATGTATACGTTCTATGAGTGTATATAAATATAAGGAGGGTTAATTTTGGATGCAGTACGTGATGTTGGCTCCATGGGTGATTCAATGCACATACTCATATGTGTTTAAGGATGACGAGGAAGAAAGAGACTTGTCTCAGTTCCTGATATTCCCATTTCTACTTTGGAGAATGCTTCACAGCCAGATTTGGATCACTCTTTCTCGTTACCGAACCATCAAAGGAAACAATCGCATCGTAGACAAAGGTTTAGAGTTCGACCAAGTTGACAGAGAAAGAAATTGGTCAGTAATTAATTAATATTAAATCCATTAATATTAATCTTCAATTTGGTTTTTATAATTTGTTGTGTTAATTTAATTTGATGATTGTGATGAACAGGGATGACCAAATATTGTTCAACGGAATCCTACTATATCTATCAACCAAGACACTGAATGGGGCTTCAAACCTGCCTCTTTGGAGGACAGATGGAGTAATTACGACTATTCTGCTACATGCGGGTCCAGTGGAGTTCCTGTATTACTGGCTCCACAGAGCACTTCATCACCATTATCTCTATTCTCGTTACCATTCTCATCACCATTCCTCCATTGTCACTGAGCCCATTACTTGTAAGCTCAGTTCGTTGCCCAATTTAAAAATCCAATTAGCTAGCTTGCTTCCTTCTTTAACACCTTAAAGTTGATTTTTTATAATTCTTAAGGACAATAATCCAGCTAGGACAAGCATTATCATGGTCTTAAATATTATTAGGACCTTTCTTGATTTTGAATTCTTCATTTACCTAGAATGACAAGCATTGGTAGAGAATCAATTAATTAGCATATATGTAGTACTTTTCTTATAATTAATTAACAAAAATTATGTTAAATACATGATGAATGTTAATTATTTTTATTTATATATGCAGCTGTAACTCATCCATTTGCGGAACACATAGCATATTTCGTGCTGTTTGCAATACCAATGGTGACCACGGTGTTCACAGGAACAGCCTCAGTAGCATCATACACAGGTTACATCACTTACATAGATTTCATGAACAACATGGGTCATTGCAATTTTGAGCTGGTTCCCCACTGCCTCTTTTCTATTTTCCCTCCTCTCAAGTACCTTATGTATACTCCATCGTAAGCTTCTATTTCATCACATCTTTCTATTTACTTTGATTTTGTCTTAATTTTAGTTTAAAAATATATATGTATATATATGTTGTGTTTATATCAGTCATGAACTCAGGCTTTATTCGCACTAATTTATAGAATATTTGCTGTTATGTATTGATGAAATAATAAAAAAAAGAAGAATTTATTATTCGTTTGGGAAACAGCTTTTATTTAATGAGAGAATGATGTTTAATTCTATCAAAGAAATGATTACAAAGCACACTTTTATTTCCAAAAAGTTTATAACATATCATTAAGTATAATTAATTTGGATATCAATTAGCTACTTTAAATCTGGGGATTGGTTGGTTTGGGCCCTTAATTATTTGGGTTATTCACCAAACCTTTGTGAAACTAAGTAAAAAAATTAATTCAACTCTT
Source organism: Rhamnella rubrinervis (assembly GCA_007844105.2). Taxonomy (NCBI): domain Eukaryota; kingdom Viridiplantae; phylum Streptophyta; class Magnoliopsida; order Rosales; family Rhamnaceae; genus Rhamnella; species Rhamnella rubrinervis. Next base: position 18,554,803 of record CM017581.2, read on the forward strand.
GTGAATATAAATTAATTAATTGAATTAAAACTCGTATATAATATTAATTTGATTAATATCATGCACACAGGTTCCATTCTTTGCATCACACACAGTTTCGAAGCAATTACTCGTTATTTATGCCACTATACGATTACATATATGGAACAACGGACAAATCTTCGGATTCTCTACACGTTTCTTCACTGAAGAGAGAAGAGGAAGTGCCAGATGTCGTGCATCTAACACATCTGACAACGCCAGAATCGATCTACCATCTACGGCTGGGATTTGCCTCGTTGGCATCTAAGCCCCATACATCAAAGTGGTATTTGTGGTTGATGTGGCCAATCACGTTATGGTCGATGATCGTAACTTGGATTTATGGTCGCACATTCGTGGTTGAGAGGCATTGCTTTAATAGACTCCGAGTACAGACTTGGGCTATTCCAAAATACACCATGCAAGTAAGTAGTTCATAATTAAGTTTCTATATATGTTTGGGCCGTACGTGCATATATAAATATCAAAATAATTAAGATTTAATTATAATCCATACGAGTTGTTGGTGTGATGTTAATATTTTAAGCTCTTTCATTAATGCAATTTTGTAGTACATTTTGCAATGGCAAAATAAATCCATCAACAACTTGATTGAGGAAGCCATACTTGAAGCTGAGGAAAAGGGGGTTAAAGTGCTAAGTCTAGGCCTCTTGAATCAGGCAATATACATGTTTCTTTCCTTTTCTTCTCAATATTATATATATATATATATATATATATATATATATATATATATGTAGTGCTAATGCAATTGAGAATTATATGATGGCAAATCATGATTCTAAGTAGTAGTTTTAATGGCAGGGTGAGGAGCTGAATGCATATGGAGGGTTTATGTGCACAGACATCCAAAGCTGAAAATAAAGGTGGTGGATGGGAGTAGCCTAGCAGTGGCTGTAGTCCTAAACACCATACCTAAAGGGACCACCCAAGTTCTCCTTAGAGGCAACCTTACTAAGGTTGCTTATGCCATTGCCTTTACTTTGTGCTGCAAGGACATCCAGGTATATTATATATAATTGCCTATCTATACCTCTAGAATTAAAAATTAATTAATTTGGCAATGTATGGAATTTTTGTTTTACTTAACTTGAATAGTAATGATATGCTCGTAACTAGAATTGATTGAGCTCATTTCAATATTTCAGGTAGCTGTATTACATGAAGATGAATATATGCAACTTAACAGATCATTCAATGCCAATTCATCATCATCTGCAAGCAGTAAATTGGTTCTTTCAAAGACTTATTCTCACAAGGTAATATGTATCAATTAATATAATGCTACAAATTAGTCAACAACATAATTAATTAGCTTAATAATAAGTAATGAAAATTACGGTAATAGATATGGCTAGTGGGAGATGGAGTGAGCGAAGAAGAACAGTTAAAGGCAGCAAAGGGAACAGTATTTATACCATACTCACAATTCCCACCTAAGAAATTGCGCAAAGATTGCTTCTACCACTACACACCTGCTTTGTCAACTCCCAAGTCTCTTGAGAATGTGCATTCCTGTGAGGTAATATTTAATTTTGTAATAAAAATATTGTTTTGTTAACCACAGAACTAGTTAATTTTTATAAATTTTTGTGATTAAATGTTATGGAAAATTAAATTAATAGTTGGGTACATAATACAGAACTGGTTGCCAAGAAGGGCGATGAGTGCTTGGCGTGTAGCAGGGATTGTGCATGCCTTAGAAGGATGGAATGAGCATGAATGTGGTAACACCATGTTTGACATTGATAAGATCTGGGAAGCAACTATTCAACATGGGTTTCAGCCTCTCACAATTACTTCAACTCCATCCAAGTATTAGAACTCATGTATATACACACCACGTGCTACCATTACTACTACTACAACTAGTATTACTACTACTTATGTTTGATGTTTCGAATGGTGCTACTATATGTACGAGTTTCTTATGCATATTCTAATGATGTGGAAGTTTATCAAAGATAAACCTATAATTACCTCTAAAGGCATGCTGAAGCAGGACATTTGTTTTTAGTCTTGCGGTATTATTAAATAAGTAATTTTATACACTATATATATATATATATATATATTATATCAAATCGTCTATATATCCATTTTGTTGGAGGTCGAAATGCCTTGTAGTTCGCGAGTTTTATCACACATGACCTGTCTCTCGAGGAAAACCAAAGGTTTGCCTGTTATCTCTAATTTTATATATATATATATATATATGTATATATAAATATATATGTATTACACAAAATATATATATGAAAAGGCCATGTCCTGTTGGCTGGCATAATGGCATTTATCAATTAATTTTGATAATGATTTGGGATGGAGAACGTACAGAACTATATATTAACTCTGGAATCTTTATGGTTGGGAAAATAGGTGTAATAAGTTGCAATCAAAATGGTAGGTTTTTGTTTGTTATGTACATAATATATGTTACTAGTTATTTACATGTATGTTATGTAATACGTACATGCACATGCCCATGCATGTCTAAATGGTATTATATATTGCTGGATAGTAATTAAAAAAAATGATAATAATAATTTTGTAATTATTAATTAGGCACTAAGACATTTGTGACGACTGAGACGCATAAATTAGCAAACATTGATAATTTTAAGGGGCGGGAATGAAAGGTATAAACAGAAACACTCTTCAGACTCCAACTCCATGCTCTGCAGATTAATTGCAGAGAGAAAGAAATATGATTTTGCATGTGTTTTTTTTTAAGGTCATGTTCCCCATGTGTTAAATGGATCGATCTATACCATCTACGGCTGGGATTTGCCTCAATGGCCTCTAAAACTAACAAGTTTTCAATTTCAAACTCTAATTAGTAATTCTAATGGCCACTTTTCATGATCCTTTGGATACCATTTAACAAAAAGTCTATTTCCTATTTAATTTTAACAAAGTAAAAACTTTTCATTGCGAATGCATGTATTACACAAAATCCCATCACACAACGTATGTACGAATTCTAATAGCCATGAGAGTTTCGTCAAACTATATATATATATATATATATATATATATATATATATATATATAGCTCTTTTCTCACTAACATGTTAACATACAATTAAAGATTCAACTCCTCCATTAATATATAAGAGTTCCCCTACCCCTTTCCTAATTAAGTTTGCTTCAATAATAATACGTTCGAAGAAAAAAAAAGATCATTTACCACTAAACATAAGTTTAAACAAATCCAGGAGAGCTTCTACCACAGAATTAAGAACAACCTATAATTGAAACAAAAATCAAATTATAAAAAAATAAAAAATTATTCATAAACTAATTAACAAAAATAAAGAGCAAAATTTTAGGAAACGACTCAAGAAGATTTAGGTGTAGATTACCCTCTAATAAAGAGAAGAAGCTACCTAGCGGAGGCATTTTAGACCAAATAAGACAATCAGAATTAATATTAATCCCTTTTGGTATTCCATCTTTTCGACCAAATAAATAAATAAATATAAATCACTTTAGGAGCCGATAACCGTTCCAACAAATTTTTATTTTATTTTATTTTATTTTTGGATCAAATTTCCAACATTCTTATGATTATGCCAATGTTATTTATTTATTTATTTATTTTTTCAAATAAACTTACATTCAAAGAAAACACACAAAAGGCCTCGCAACCAGGAAGATTGCAGAGAAGCAACAACGTTTCAACTAAAATTCTATCCACAGTCATACTAGAGAGCTCCTTAAAGGGAATTCATCAGTGAAAAACAACAATTATTAGCCAAAGAAAACTCAGCAACAAGATCAGCAACCATATTAAACTTCTGATGCTTAGTTAAAAGCAAATAAAATTATTCTTTAAAACATTAATCATCCCTTAAAAAAATGCTTTAATTTTTTTTCCCTTCATTTTTAGTGTTAAAATTAGATATTCGAAAAGTACTGTGTGGGTGTCTATTCTCTTAATCAAATGAAACATTTGAGACCCTCCGGCAATAAATTAATTAAATAAGGACATCAATGCATACTTAAACCTACAAATTAATTAATATTGCATGAGTGAATAAATTAAGTTTCTAGGAAAGAGACCAGCCAAATAGCCATCAAGCAGTTGACAGATGAAGACAAGCCTCCGGAGGCTGCAACCGCCAAAATATCTTTAGCCGCATCGTTAGCCATGACTTCCCAGCAGCAACCTTAAAATGCCAACGTTATTTATTTGATATATATAAGATAATAGATGTCCCAGTTTCCCACACTTGGCCGACGGTGGCCCTTCGAACGGCAAAATTTAAAAACGATATGTACACTTACCCACTTTCTATATTTTGTTCTTCAAAATTAATTATATTTATTTCCATTTGACACGTATAATTCAGGGCCTTCTGTATCCTTTTATTAATGAGCTTTTAAATCTTATCATGAGCCTATGACAAGGCCTCTCAACCAAACCAACCACTACCTTCCAATTTGATCAAGGGCAACAATTACGTCTTTTATGGCCATGTGTTGTTTTTGGGTGTTAGTTAAAAGCAAATAAAATTATTCTTTAAAACATTAATCATCCCTTAAAAAATGCTTTCATTTGTTTTACTTTTTCTTTTTTTAGTGTTAAAATTAGATATTGGAAAAGTACTCTGTAATATGTCATTTCTCTTAATGAAATGAAATATTTGAGACCACTCCGGAAATAAATAGGGACATTAATGCATAGTTAAACCTACAAATTAATTAATCTATTTAAAATATGATTAATAGAAGTTAAAAGAATAATATTGCTTGAGTGAATAAATTAAGTTTCATACTGATATATTTTTGCATAAGTTTAAGAAGTACTGATTAGATATACAATTTAAAACTCAATCAATATTTTCCATGCTACCATAAGATGTCAATATTGTCCCCGAGGCCTTTCTGCAAGCAAATACTCGGGTGGGTCCCTCTAAAATTTGTCAACACATGGACCAATAGGCCTAATGCAGTTTCAGCAAAACAGTATTCGGTCTCATGGATTGGGGACTGCTGACAACTGTTTGAAGACAATAACTTGACATATAAATCATTACGTGAAAGGTAGAGGAATTCAAACCTCTATTCTCAACTTACCTATTAATTAGAATATCTTTTGTCCTTTTTCTGAATATTAATTAGAATATCTTTAATTATATAAGCTATGTATGATTTTTTTTTTTTTAATGAAATTCTAAGCTATGCATGATGAGCATATATATATATATATATATATATATATATATATATATACGAAAATCAGTTTTTTACTTTCCAGGGCTAGTAGACAGAAAAGTATAGCGTACGAAAAAATAACAGGGTTTAAGATTGTAGACATTTGTAAGGCAATGAAAATGACAAAACGACAAAGAATGGTTTTTGAAAATAATATATCAATTAGTATGTTTTAAATAGGAACTCTCCTCCCCTCCTTTGCGGTCCTGCAAAGTTGGGGTCGGCAACCTACGGTTGGGAAAATCATAATTGCAACTTTTCTTGCATCTAATTCTTGGTCTGGCTTGAAAATATATGCATGATACAGAAAGATAAGTCGTACGTAAATGGCTGTACATTCCTGAACAAACTCAGCCTTCTCTGTAATGAGAAGTTTAGGAAAAAACAAAAAAAAAAGGTTTTATACATTCCCCTTAGTCTCAGCTTTGCTGGGAATGTGCATGAATTTGCTACGAAGACTAAAAATGTTATATCAAAGGGCCCATGCATGAGCATCGAGATTTTAAAATGAATTATATTTTAAAAATATTTGTGTGAGTTTGTGCCTTTCATGAATATTACATTAATTTGATTAGACAAATTGTAAATAATTTAATTTTGATATTTAATATGTGCCCAAAAAAATTAGAATTCTTTACAATAATTTACATTTTTTAATCAGTATCTTTTTTGTCTCTCTATGTCTAAGAATGTGATTTTATAAAAATAATAATAATAATAAAATAAAGGTTTCTTAGAGTACCTTTATATTTCACATCCAACCATCAAGGCTTCAAAGAGGGAAGGTTTCATTAGGAATTGTCTGTTCACTTAAATGAGAGCAGTTTTGGGTCAGGTACCTTACCATCCATTACGGAGGGCACTGCCACATGTCAAACAAACATTGGACAAAAGGATACACTAATCGTACACTAGTTTCATATATATATATATATATATATATATATATATATTATGATAAATGCTCTAGTATCCTGGGCAATATCTTATTAAAGATAAATAAAATTATAAATTCATATTATTTATTAATTTTTATATTTATATTTTATTAAATATTATATAAATTAATCGATTATATTTTTATTATCGCTTATTATATATAAACAATATAATACATCAGAGTATTTATCTATATTATATATACACACATACAACCCTTTACAGCCTCGCATTGCTTAAAGATCAGCTTCCTATCTAGCACAAAGAAATAGTAAGCAGCTTATTATAAAACGAAGAAGCTATGGCTTCTATGCCTGGAATTCTTACTGAGTGGCCATGGACACCTCTTGGAAGCTTTAAGGTAATGATGCTTAAGTACTACTTAACCTAGGCTCCCATGTGTCCCTCTGTGAGATCTTGGTGAGTTGTGTTTATTTTATTTTACTTGCTTATGACATGTAATTTAAATAATAATACTTATGTGGGTTAATTTGTTTTGAGTGCAGTATGTGTTGTTGGCTCCATGGGTTATTCCGGCCACCTACTCCTATGTGTTTGGGGATGAGAAAGAGAAAAATCTTTCACATTTCCTCATATTTCCATTAATGTTGTGGAGAATGATTCACAACCAGATATGGATAACTCTTTCTCGTTACCAAACAGCCAAAGGCAGAAGCAGAATCGTAGACAAGGGTCTAGAATTCGACCAAGTTGACAGAGAAAGAAATTGGTCTGTCATGTGATCTATTTGATCTATTTATATGTAAAACATATGTATGTCTATATATATATATATATATATATATATATATATATATATAGAAAGTTGTTCATCGATTATTAAATATATACACACATATGGAAACCAAAAATAAATATATATCATGTTAATGCTATGTAAATTTTTGTTGGTGTTGGAGGACTTGCAGGGATGACCAAATACTATTCAATGCATTTCTGTTTTACCTGGGAAGCAAGACACTGAAGGGAGCTTCGAACATGCCCATTTGGAGGACAAATGGCGTAATTATAACAATTCTGCTTCATGCGGGTCCTGTAGAATTCCTTTATTACTGGCTTCACAGAGCACTTCACCATCATTATCTTTACTCTCGCTATCATTCTCATCACCATTCCTCCATCGTCACTGAGCCCATTACTTGTAAGTTATACGTGGCTGCTTTTTTTTTTTTTTTTCAAAAGAAAATATTAAATATTTATTTTTATATATATGACCCAGATAAATTTGATTTATTTATGCCAATTAATGTTGACCACAGCTGTGACTCATCCATTTGCTGAGCACATAGCATATTTCGTGCTGTTTGCTATACCATTATTGACCACGGTGCTCACTGGGACTGCCTCAATTGCATCATTTGCTGGTTATATCACTTACATTGATTTCATGAACAACATGGGTCACTGTAATTTTGAGCTGGTTTCCAACTGCCTCTTTTCCTTGTTTCCTCCACTCAAGTACCTTATGTATACTCCATCGTAAGCCTTCTCACCTTAGTCCTTATTATTTTCTTTGTTGATTATTAAAGGGCCCGATGCTAATTGATTATGTTCACTTTCTCAAAATGTATTAGAATAGAGAAAATTTTTAATAACTAACTACCAATTGTCATGTAAGCAAGTGTGGTGGGTGTAAGTTGAATATTTCTAGTTAAAATATTTATTAATCTGGTTAATATGTAGTGTACGCTGTACGCATTTATCTTAGTTAGACATGACCAGACCAATATGTAGTATACGCATTTCTCTTAATTGTATGCAACATTTATTTGTTAATTGCAAGATTTTCTTAGTTTTTTATTTTTTATTTTTACCAAATATCTAATATTTAATGTTAAAAGTACTTGATTATCCAATATTTAATGTAATAACGATCACAGTTTCTTCAGAATTATGTAGTAAAAGTACTTGAAGTCATGCATGCTGTTATTTTTCTAAAATTGTTTTTTTTATGTGCTTAATTTTTGTAAATAATAAATGACTCTTTTTTCTTTTTCTTTTTTTTCTTGGTGAAAATATGTATATGACTCAAAGTTCTGAATGTAAAATTGATAAACACCACTGCAGGTTCCATTCTTTGCATCACACACAGTTTCGAAGTAATTACTCGTTATTTATGCCACTATACGATTACATATATGGAACAACGGACAAATCTTCGGATTCTCTACACGTTTCTTCACTGAAAAGAGAAGAGGAAGTGCCAGATGTCGTGCATCTGACACATCTAACAACGCCAGAATCGATCTACCATCTACGGCTGGGATTTGCCTCATTGGCCTCTAGGCCCCATACATCAAAATGGTATTTGTGGTTGATGTGGCCAATCACGTTATGGTCGATGATCGTAACTGGGATTTATGGTCGCACATTCATGGTTGAGGGACATTGCTTTAATAAACTCAGAGTACAGACTTGGGCTATTCCAAAATACACCATACAAGTAAGTAGTTCACAATTAAGTTTCTAAATATGTTTGGGCCGTACGTGAATATATAAATATCAAAATAATTAATCTTTAATTATAATTGCTGTGTTTCCATATGAGTTGTTGGTGTGATGTTAATATTTTAAGCTCTTTCATTAATGCAATTTTGTAGTACATTTTAAAATGGCAAAATCAATCCATCAACAACTTGATTGAGGAAGCCATACTTGAAGCTGAGGAAAAGGGGGTTAAAGTGCTAAGTCTAGGCCTCTTGAATCAGGCAATATACATGTTTCTTTCTTTTTCTTCTCAATATTATATATATATATATATAGATATTAGTGATAATGCAATTGAGAAGTATATGATGGCAAATCATGATTCTAAGTAGTAGTTGTAATGGCAGGGTGAGGAGCTGAATGGATATGGAGGGGTTTATGTGCAAAGACATCCAAAGCTGAAAATAAATGTGGTAGATGGGAGTAGCCTAGCAGTGGCTGTCGTCCTAAACACCATACCTAAAGGGACTACCCAAGTTCTCCTTAGAGGCAACCTTACTAAGGTTGCTTATGCCATTGCCTTTGCTTTGTGCCACAAGGACACCCAGGTATATTATATATAGTTATCTATCTATACCTCTAGAATTAAAAATTAATTAATTTGGCAAAATATGTGGAATTTTTGTTTTACTTAACTTGAATAGTAATGATATGCTTGTAACTAGAATTGATTGAGCTCATTTCAATATTTCAGGTAGCTGTATTACATGAAGATGAATATACAAAACTTAACAAATCATTCAATGCCAATTCATCATCATCTGCAAGCAGTAAATTAGTTCTTTCAAAGACTTATTCTCACAAGGTAATATATATCAATTAAAACAATGCTACAAATCAATCAACAACATCATTAATTAGCTTAACGATAAGGTATTAATGAAAATTACGGTAATAGATATGGCTAGTGGGAGATGGAGTGAGCGAAGAAGAACAGTTAAAGGCAGCAAAGGGAACAGTATTTATACCATACTCACAATTCCCACCTAAGAAATTGCGCAAAGATTGCTTCTACCACTACACTCCTGCTATGTCAACTCCCAAGTCTCTTGAGAATGTGCACTCCTGTGAGGTAATGTTTAATTTTGTAATAAAAATATTGTTTCTTAACCATAGAAGTAGTTAATTTTTATAAATTTTGTGATTAAATATTATGGAGAATTAAATTAATAGTTGGGTACATAATACAGAACTGGTTGCCAAGAAGGGCGATGAGTGCTTGGCGTGTAGCGGGGATTGTGCATGGCTTAGAGGGATGGAATGAGCATGAATGTGGCAACACCATGTCTGACATTGATAAGATCTGGGAAGCAACTATTCAACATGGGTTTCAGCCTCTCACGGTTTACTCAACTCTATCCAAGTATTAGAACTCATGTATATATATATATATATATATATACACTGCGTGCTACAACTAGTACTACTACTACTACTTATGTTTGATGTATATAGGAGTTTCTCTATGCATATCCTAGTGATGTGGAGGTTTATCGAAGAGAGAAACGTATAATTACCTATAAAGGCATGCTGATTGAGGGCATGGCTTTTTAGTCTTGCAGGTTCGCTGTATAATTAAATAAGAAGTTATTTTCTTATGATATGACGAATGACATATATAATTTATATATGTATATAAAAAATGCTCTAGTATAATATGTTGTTTATTTATAACGAGCAATAATAAAAATATAATTAATTAATTTGCGTAGAATCCGGTAAAATATAAATACAAAAGTTAATAAATAATATAAATTTATATTTTTTTATTGATCCTTAATATAATGTCGCTCATCATACATTGGAGGTCGAAATGTCCGCATTAATGTGGCTACATTTATAATTGAGCATACAGCATCTATTAAGCTTGTGGCGTGGTAAAGGTATACGTAATCTCTTTCTTTGTGTCTCGTGGAGACTAATAAGAGTACTCGACTTTTATCACACATGAGCTGTCTCTCAATTAATTTTCATATCGATTTGAAATACAGTACTTGTGCAGTGATATATATTAACTCTCTGGTAATCTTTATTGTTGGGAAAGTACGCGTTAGTTGCAATAAAAGTGATACCTTTTTGTTTGTTATGTAAATAATAATTTGTTACTAGTTTTGTACATGTTTGTTATGTAATACCTACATGCATGCCCAAGCCCATGCCCATGCATGTCTAAATGGTATTACATTGTTGGGTAATTAAAACTAAAATAAAAAACATTAATTTGTAATTTTTATTTAGGCACCACGACATATGTGACGAATGAATACACGCACAAATTAATATTAATGAACTTCCTTTTTAATTTTAGAATAATACCTTTTAGCATAAATTGTGTAATTTCATAGTAGATTTGTTAAAAGTTATAAATAAATAAGACTTTACTCACAAGATGTGGCCCCAGTATTGAATTCACCTATCTATCAATATCTTATCATCAAGTAGTAGTACTTCTATCTTTACAGTGTCAACATAATTTTGATATCATTAATAATATTTATTATTTACAAATGGTAATTATAATTGTATTGTTCGTATCATCAGGTTTTATGATCAGTTCAATCATGACTTCATGTGTCTTAAAAATTCTGACCTAACTAAAAAAAGCAAAAAAAGAAAAAAGAATGAAGAAGCAGAAAGAACAAAAGTTAGTTCCTCTTCCTAAGTTCTTAACATATTCCATATTATCCAAAACCAAAAAGATTACTTGTTCCTAAGATTGGCACATGAATTAATTAAAGTAGTACACCAAAGAAAAAATTTTACTGTAATTTTGAGAGCATGTACCCATGCAACTGAATCTTTTCGATCTCTCAAGTACTTATGTATATACTACTCCATTGTAAGCTCCCTATTCATCTTTCAATTCATTTTGATGCAGATATGTATTTTCAATTTTTTATGCTGTACATATTAGTCAAGAAGGGTGAAGCCTATATACATAATTGCATTAATTTTAACAAAGTAACAATTAATGATTACAATAAACCTATAGGCTACCATTTTGCAAAAAGAAGGAACTATTTAAAAGGTATTATCTGGGTTGGGATCGATCGATAGTTCATATATAGGATTCAGGACCATAATCTTGATTTAAGTGTTACTTCTGATGATCGCATTTTACATGCATGATTGACTTACTAATCATAATTAGCATATACATACATATACATATATATATATATATATATATATATATATTTGGATGGATGAGCCATATAAGCATTTATTGGGTTTGAATATAATTTTGTAACAAAGAAGGTCCATATTTTCTAGAATGATTCATGTAAAGTCATTCAAATTTGTTGGTAAAACCAACATTACGTGAGGTCGCACCCTAGCTCAACCCATAATATAGTACGGCTATATATCTACTTATCAACCTCACATGTGAGTACTTGAATTATTAATTTCCGAGAAAGCTACAGCTGGACCAAAAAAACTCCAGTACTCCCGGATTACATGCTCCCATCCGGCTAACATAATGTCACGTTAATAGAAAGGGGTATATGACATCATCTTGACCTCTTAAATTTCAGATTAATCTTGACCTATAAATACAAGTAATTAAGAATTAAAATAATTGTGTTTTGCTCTAGTACTTGTTGCAATGGCAAAGTCAATCCATCAGCAGCTTGATAGAGGAAGCCATATATTTGAAGCATAGGAAAAAGGGATCAAAGTGTTAAATCTAGGTCTCTTGAATCAGGCATGTTAACATACTTCCTCTTTGTCTTTTTTTTTTTACCTATATTTATTTACTTATTTTTAAAGTTACTTAATTGATCCATAAACAATTTTGAAACAACTTAAAGAAAATAAAATACTCCTTCCAATTAAACCATATAACATATAGAACTTGAGTATGAAAAAAATGGTTGGAGATATGACGATGTATATTTTAGGAAATGCTAGCTTATTTATCATACCAAACTCAGTATGTGTACTTGATCTAAATGGGTAAATAGTCACATTCTCTTTCTCTATCTCTGATGGCAATTCATGATTAGAAGTACGTAGTAGTTTTAATATATATGTGTGTGTAATGCATGAATTATATCCTTAATCTAAGCCTAGGCATGAGCTTACGGAAAATCACATTTTCCACTGATGCCAACGTCGGTTAGAATAGACACACACATAGGAAAACACAAAATTACTATGAACTATAAAAGGTGGACTTAATTAATGGTAGGTAATGATAGACGAATTAAAAATTATATATATATATACCACTATCGAGGAGGACTCAAACTTTTCATGCATGAAATAGATACATTAATTAAATGGTGACAAGCTAGCAGCTGTCTACTTTTCAAAGATTACAAGGGTTATTGGCATTGGTTGGCCAGCAATTTATTAATGTCAATATTTTTCTCTCTTTTATGGATGCAATATTAATTTTCACAAATTTTATTTGAATTTTGATGTCCATCACAAGCCATCCGTCCAAGTTTGTGGCGTGGCAGGTACTCTCTCTCTGTGTCTCGTCTCGTGGAGACTAATAGGAGTAAAAAGTTTTATCTCACATGAGCTGTCTCTGGTGGAAAACCAAAAGTTTTGCTTCCAAGTTGTCGATTCTAGCTAATGCATGCTTTCTACAATTATACACACACACAAAGTACGCGAAATGGAGGCCCGGTAGGTTGACATAATGGCATTCATTTACTGGCCGGCATCAATTAATTTTCATATTGAATTGAATGGAGTACTCATAATACAGCACTATATATATGTTAACTCTCTGGAATCTTTAGGGTTGGGAAAATACGTGTAAGTTGCAATAAAAATGGTAGGTTTGTTTTTTTTATGCAATACGTACAGGCACATGCCCATACATGTCTAAATGGTGTTAAATTGTTGGGTAGTAATTAAAAATCAAATAAAAAACATTAGTAATTAAAAATCAAATAAAAAACATTCATTTGTAATTATTAATTAGGCCGAATGACATACACACAAATTAGCTAACATTTATAATTTTGAGGGACGGGAATGAAATTTATAAAAAGAAACACTTCCAGTTTCCAACTCCAAAAAAAAAACTCCATGCACTTGCAGATTAATTGCATGTTAGTGACCGGCCATGATCGAATCCTCTTAGAAGCTTTAAGGTCTTGCTCCCTTATATCTATATATATATATATATATATATATATATATGTATGACTCTCTCTGTGTCTCTCTCTCTACATAAATCTAATAATTAATTGGCAAATCATGAAGCAATATTCGAATTAATCCATGTCATAAATCATGAATAAAGCATTTCATGCGTGCATGCATTAAAATCATCATCTATAAGGGCCAGTTTCCTTATATTTTAATTTTATTTCATTATTATCGGTATTAATTATAGTTTTACTCTTGATATTATTCTCATCACTATTAATCGTCCATTCATTATTAATATTCATGATCTACCTTTCTACTTTTGGAAAAATACATTTTAGCATAAGTTTAATTTCAAAGTTTATTTGTCAATTATAAGTAGATGAGGTCATATCCATTAAACATGACCCCTACATTAGAGTACACTTATCCATTAATATATTTTACTAACTTACCATCAAGTTTTGTCAGTTCAATCATGACTTCATGTGTTTTAAAAGATTCTCACCTAACCTACATAAAAGAAGCAAAAACAAGCTAAAGTTGTTTACCAAAAAAAAAACAAACTGAAGTTAGTTCTTCTTCCTGCGATCTTAACATATTCCATATTATCCAAAACCAAAAAGATTTATTGTTAATTCCCTTGATTGACGCATGAATTAATTAAAGATATACACCAAAGAAAAAAAAATATAAAGTATGCAGCTGTGTGTCTCATCCGCACATGGCAATTTTCATGCTGTTTGCTATACCAATATTGTTGACCACATTAATTAGTGTTCTCGGGAACTGTCTCGTCAGTCGAACCTTATTCAAGTTATATAAATCACAAACATTGATTTCATGAAAACATGCATGGTTGAGTACTGTAACTTCGAGAGCTCGTATCCATGTTGAATCTTTTCTATCTCTCAAGTACTTTATGTATATAGTACTACTCCATCGTAAGCTCCCAATTCATCTTTCAATTCACTTTGATGCACATGCATCTTCAATTTATGTATGGTGCACATATTAGTCAAGAAGGGTGAAGCCTATATATATAATTGCGTTAATTTTGTGTTGTCACCTAAATCATTATGTAATTCATGCATATCATTACTTAACTAGGATTTTCTTTTCAATTTGGTTAAGTTTGAGCCCAAATATTAATTTGGGTTATCCACCTAACTTTTGTGGAATTAAACAAAGTATTTGAATACACAAATAACCCATGCACTATTGTAAAGATTGGCCTATTTAAGCTTAATTCTATGGAACCTAACAAAATTTGATGTAAATTGTAATCTAAAGTCAAACATTTGAGAAATACCACCGCAGGTTCCATTCTTTATTTATTCCACTCTGTGATTGCATCCATATATGGAACAATTAATGGATATATCTTCGGTGAATCTTCCCTCATGAGAGAGGATAAATTGCGCGTCTAGCACATCTAACATCACCAGGGATGGATATCTATACTTCTACGTACGTACGGTTGGGATTTGCCTCAACGGCAAGGAACTACAGCTCAAACTAATAACTGTGAGAAATTGCTCAAACTATATATTTAACTAACTAACTAACTATATATATATATATATATATATGGCTCTTTCCTCACTCACATGTGAACATACAATTCAAGATCAGCTACTCCATTTGAAAAAGAAATCCCTTTGGTATTAATTCTATATAGGAGCCCATAACCTTTCCAACAAATTTTATTTTATTTTATTTTTTGGGTTCAAATTTCCAACAGTATTATGATGCTAATGCCCATGTTAAAGATAATAGTTGTTCCAGTTTGCCAGAATGGCTAGCTATTAATAATAGTTTGAATGTACTCCAACGACGTGATGACGTTTTTCGATCAGTTTAATTTAAAAACGACACGAACACTTGTCCACTTTCTATATTTGGTTTTCCAAATTAAATAAGCTTCTTTCCATTTGACACCTTATTTCAAGTTTTCATACATTAGTCATGACCAGGCCTCTCAACCAAACCTACCACCTACCTTTGAATTTGAGTAAGGGCGTCTATTAATTAAACAAAAGCAATTATGTCTTGTGTCCATGTATTGTTTTTGGGTGTTGGCTAGTTAAAAGCAATTAAAACTATTCTTTAAAACATTATTTATCCCTTAAAAAAATAATTAATTTTTTTAAACATAGTTGTTTGATAGCATATTTTTTTTATTATAAATTTTATGTGTAATTTGGTTAGTTTAAATGTTGGTTGAAGTTTGTTAAATATTAGTTAGACTACTCAATTGAATATAAATATAAAAATACAAACAGAAAATAAAAATATTTTAAAAATATTTTACTTTTCTGTTTATATTTTTCATTTTCCTTCACATTTTACTCAATTAATTACTCTAATTAATATTTAACGAACTTCAATCAACCTCTAAACTAACAAAATTATACATAATTTAAGAGGAAAAAAACTAAATTAAAAAAACAACCATATTATTAAACGGACCCTTAATTTTTTTTTTAAAGTATAATTCTATAGTTGTCAATTTTTTTTTAAAAAAAGTATAATTCTATAGTTGTCAATCAATATCCTTAATTCCTTATTTTTCCCATCCAAGGTCGTATCAAATTAAGTACTTAAGCTTTTGATTATATGATTAATGACATATGCACATCAAATACAAACATAAAAAACTTTGGTATATTCCAAAAAAAATGAGGACATTAAAATATTTGAGACGACTCCTGAAATAAATGAGGACATTAATGCTACAAATTAATTAATCTATTTAAAATATGATTAATAAAAGTTAAAAAAAATAATATTGCATGAGTGAACAAAAAATATTTTCCATGAAAGCAAAAAATGTCAATATTGTGGCCGAGGCATTATCTGCAAGCAAATACTTGGGTGGGTCCCTCAAAAGTTTGCCAATACATAGACCAATAGGCCAATTGCATTTTAGGAGTTTTTTGCAGCTAGCAAAGCAGTTTTCTGTCTCATGATGACTGTTGACAAAATTATTTGAAGACAATAAATAGACGTATAAATCCTAGCTTGATCTTCTTCTATCCTATACATGAAGTGGAGGAATTCAAATCTCTATTCTCAACTTACCTATTAATTATAATATCTTTTTTTTCTGAATATTATATTAGAATATCATTAATAAGCTATGCATATATTTTTATTTGAACACCTAGCTTGGACCAGCGGTAAAATACTGAGAGTGTGTTCCACCAGCTTGGATTCGATCAAGTCTGGTTGCCTAATCTGAATAGACCAGCTACATCCACCAAAAAATTCATATATATTTTTATTTGAGTGAAATATTGCTAGGCTATGCATGATGAGCATATATATATATATATATATATATATATATATATATATATATATGAAAATCCGTTTTTAATTACCAGGGCTAGTAGACAGAGAATTATAAGTGTATGAAAAAGTAACAGGGTTTAAGGTAGTTGATATTTGGAAGGCAATGAAAATGACAAATCAAAAAAGCATGGAAGAGCAACAAAAGCAGCTGAGAGGAATAAATGAAGGTACGTGTTGAATGGTGTTTGAAAATGAAATATTAATTAGTATGCTTTAGGTACGAACTCTCCTCCCCTTCTGTGCGGTCCTGCAAAGTGGGGTTGGCAAGCTACGTTGGGAAAATCATAATTGCAACTTTTCTTGCATCTGATTCTTGGTCTGCCATGAAAATATATGCATGATAGAGAAAGATAAGTTGTATACACATGACTTTACTCAGCCTTTTCAGTAATTGGAAATTTAGAAAATATAACCTTACATTGGACAAAACGATACACTAGTCATACAGTTGTTTCATATATATATATATATATATATATATAGGACCCTTTACAGTCTTACATTCAATAGAATTCAGCTTGCTAGCTAGCAGAAAGAAATAGCAAGCAGCTCATTATACAAAGAAGAAGCTATGGCTTCTATGCCAGGAATTCTTACTGATTGGCCATGGACACCTCTTGGAAGCTTTAAGGTAATGACGCTTAAGTGCTGCTTAACCTAGCTTCCCATATGTCTCTCTGTGAGATCTTGATGAGCTGTGTTTATTTTGTTTTACTTACTTATTACATGTAGTTTAAATAATAATAATTATGGGGGTTAACTTGTTTTGAGTGCAGTATGTGATATTGGCTCCTTGGGTTATTCCGGCCACCTACTCCTATGTGTTTGGGGATGAGAAAGAGAAAAATCTTTCACATTTCCTCATATTTCCATTAATGTTGTGGAGAATGATTCACAACCAGATATGGATAACTCTTTCTCGTTACCAAACAGCCAAAGGCAGAAGCAGAATCGTAGACAAGGGTCTAGAATTCGACCAAGTTGACAGAGAAAGAAATTGGTCTGTCATGTGATCTATTATATATATATATATATATATGTATATATATAGAAACTTTTTCATCAATCATGAATATAAATATATGTACACACACACAGTAAAATATATATATATATATATATATATATATATATGTCAATGTTATGTAAACTTTTGTTGGTGTTGGAGGACATGCAGGGATGACCAAATACTATTCAATGCAACATTGTTTTACCTGGCCAGCAAGACACTGAATGGAGCTTCAAACTTGCCGATTTGGAGGACAAATGGAGTAATTGTAACAATTCTGCTTCATGCGGGTCCTGTAGAGTTCCTTTATTACTGGCTTCACAGAGCACTTCACCATCATTATCTTTACTCTCGCTATCATTCTCATCACCATTCCTCCATTGTCACTGAGCCCATTACATGTAAGCTTTAGACTTGGCCGCTTTTTTTTTTTTTTTCAAAAGAAAATATTAAATATTTATTTTTATATGTATGATTAAGTGAAATTTGATTTATTCAAGCCAATCAATGTTGACCACAGCTGTGATTCATCCATTTGCGGAGCACATAGCATATTTCGTGCTGTTTGCTATACCAATGTTGACCACAGTGTTCACTGGAACTGCCTCAATAGCAGCAGCTGCTGGTTATCTCACTTACATTGATTTTATGAACAACATGGGTCACTGTAATTTTGAGCTGGTTCCCAACTGCCTCTTTTCCAAGTTTCCTCCACTCAAGTACCTTATGTATACACCATCGTAAGCCTTCTAATTTTAATCCCTTTTTTATTATCTTCGTATATTTTGATTCAGTTTCTCATTTTAAATTTGATGAGATTTATATTAATTACATGATACTAATAAGCTATTAAACATAAATCACTTTTAGTGTTGAACATTAATGGGTCCGATGCTAACTAGATGAAAATAATTTATTGACATAACCATTTTAAAGTTCACTTTCTCATAAGGTATTAAAATAATAAAAAAAATTAAGAACTAATCACCAATTATCATGTAAGCAAGTGGTGGGTATTAGGTGGATATTTATGGTTAAAATATCAATAATCTGGTTAATATATAGTGTACGCCTTTCTCTTAGTTAGATATGACCAGGCCAATAAATGAAACATATAATTCGTTAATTTCAAGATTTTCTTAGTTCTTTTTTTTTTCCACCACATATCTAATAGTGAAAAGTACTTGATTATCCAATATTTAAAGTAATAAAAACTACAGTTTCTTCAGAATGACGTAGTAAAAGTATATTTGTGTTGGGATCGATGGGTCATGCATATATAGGATGGAGGATCATATATAATCTTGATTTAGTGTTGTATTACTTTTGTTGGCTTTGCGTTTTACATGCATGAATGAGTGGGTCCGTCATAAGTATATACATATATATTTTCGGATGGATGAGGAATTATATAAGTATTTATTGGGTTCGAATTAAATCGTGTGACAAAGTAAGTCCATATTTTCCAAGAATAATTCATGTAAAGTCGTCCAAATCTGTTGGCAAACTATCATTTTAAGAGGTCGCACCCTAGCTGAACCCATAAAATGTTACGGCTGTATATCTATCTACTTATGCAAAAGCAACCTCATATGTATACTTGAATTAATTAATTTCAGAAAAAACTACTGCCGAACGTACCATTAGAATTAATTCATCACCTGTATATCAATAAATTTTTTCTTTTTTCTTTTATTTTTATTTTTGGATATAATTTAAAGTCGTGCATGCCGTTGTTTTTCTAAAATTATTCTTCTATGTTTAGTAAATAATATATGACTCTTTCTCTCCTTTTTTCTTTTTTTTTGGGTGAAAAGTATGTATATGACTCAAAGTTGTGATTGTAAAATTGATAAATTAATACCACTGCAGGTTCCATTCTTTGCATCACACGCAGTTTCGAAGCAACTACTCGTTATTTATGCCACTCTACGATTACATGTATGGAACAGCGGACAAATCTTCGGATTCTCTGCATAAGTCTTCACTGAAGAGAGAGGAGGAAGTGCCAGATGTCGTGCATCTAACACATTTAACTTCACCAGAATCCATTTACCATCTACGCCTGGGATTTGCGTCATTGGCCTCTAAGCCCCACACATCAAAATGGTACTTAAGGTTAATGTGGCCTGTGACATTTTGGTCCATGATTTTAACTTGGATTTATGGTCGCACTTTTGTGGTTGAGAGGCATCGTTTCATTAAACTCAGATTACAGACATGGGCTATTCCAAAATATACAATGCAGGTAAGTTAATTAATTTCAAAATAATCTTGACATCTTAATCCAATTAATTAAAAATTAAAATTATCGTTTTTTGCAATAGTACTTGTTGCAATGGCAAAGTCAATCCATCAACAACTTGATAGAGGAAGCCATACTTGAAGCAGAGGAAAAAGGGATCAAAGTGTTAAGTCTAGGTCTCTTGAATCAGGCACGTTACATGCTTCCTCTTTGTATTTTTTTGTTTATCCCTATATTTATTTATTTATTAGTTACTTAATTGATCCGTAAACAAATTAGGGAAAAAAAAAAAACTCCTTCCAATTAAACCATATAATATGTAAAACTTGAGTATGAAACAAAATGGTTGGTGATATGATAATGTACATTTTAGGTTTTAGGAAATGCTAGCCTATTTACCATACCTAGATCTAAACGGGTTAATAGCCACATTATCTTTCTCTATTTCTGATGGAAAATTATAAATGATAAGTAGAAGTTTAATGGCAGGGTGAGGAGCTGAATGGATATGGAGGGGTTTATGTGCATAGACATCCAAAGCTGAAAATAAAGGTGGTAGATGGGAGTAGCCTAGCAGTGGCTGTGGTCCTAAACACCATACCTAAAGGGACTACCCAAGTTCTCCTTAGAGGCAACCTTACTAAGGTTGCTTATGCCATTGCCTTTGCTTTGTGCCACAAGGACATCCAGGTATATTATATATAATTACCTATCTATACCTCTAGAATTAAAACGTAATTAACTTGGCAAAATATATATATGGAATTTTTGTTTTACTTAACTTGAATAGTAATGATATGCTTGTCACTAGAATTGATTGAGCTCATTTCAATATTTCAGGTAGCTGTATTACATGAAGATGAACATATGAAACTTAACAAATCATTCAATGCCAATTCATCATTATCTGCTAGCAGTAAATTGGTTCTTTCAAAGACTTATTCTCACAAGGTACGTAATATATATCATTTAATATAATGCTACAAAACAATCAATAACATCATTAATTACCTTAATAATAAGTAGTTAATGAAAATTATGGTAATAGATATGGCTAGTGGGTGATGGAGTGAGCGAGGAAGAACAGTTAAAGACAGCAAAAGGAACAGTATTTATACCATACTCACAATTCCCACCTAAGAAATTGCGCAAAGATTGCTTCTACCACTACACTCCTGCTATGTCAACTCCCAAGTCGCTTGAGAATGTGCACTCCTGTGAGGTAATATTTAATTTTGTACTAAAAATACTATTTCTTAACCACAGAACTGGATACTTTTTATAAATTTTTGTGATTAAATATTATGGAAAATTAAATTAATAGTTGGGCACATAATACAGAACTGGTTGCCAAGAAGGGTGATGAGTGCTTGGCGTGTAGCGGGGATTGTGCATGGCTTAGAAGGATGGAATGAGCATGAATGTGGCAACACCATGTCTGACATTGATAAGATCTGGGAAGCAACTATTCAACATGGGTTTCAGCCTCTCATGATTAATTCAACTCCATCCAAGTATTAGAACTCGTGTATGAATATACTACGTGCTACCACCACCACTACTAGTACAACTAGTACTACTACTACTACTTATGTTTGAAGTTTTGAATAGTACTACTATATATACGAGTTTCTCTATGCATATCCTAATGATATGGAAGTTTATGAAAGACAAACATATAATTTATAAAGGTGATGCAGAGCATGGCGCTTTAGTACTCTTGCATGCGCGCGCGCTGTATGATTAAAGAAGATGTTATTTTCTTATGATACATATATATGATATAAAAATATTATATTATACACTATTGTCAATAACATCAAGTACATAATCAAATGGCGCGGTAGGTTCTCTCTCTCTGTCTCGTTGAGACTAATAAGTGTCACGAGGTTTATCACACATGAGCTGTCTCTTGGTCATGGAACCCGAAGGTTTCGCAAGCTGTCGATCCTAGCTAATGCATGCTGTCTATTTATATATATATATATATATATATATATATAGACAGATATATATCTTTGTCAATATATGCTGTGTAATATAAATGTAAAAATATCATGCGTCGTTATAAAAGCAAATTAATTTCACATAGAATGTTTATGTGGAATGGTTATATCCAAATGTTTGCTTGTGAATTCGCATGGAACCATGTTGGGAACGTAGGTCCAAGTGGTAATGAAATAAGCTGCTGCCGACAATTAATTATATATACTGACCAAAAAATTAAAATGTTACTTCTATAACTGAAATTTGCTATATTGTGACTAGTTCAGTCAAATATTTGTCATCGATATTATATATATATATATAAGTAACTCAGAGAATAGAGACACTGTTTTTATGTTACCAAACATTGTTATTGAAAATAATTGTCAGTTATCGACTTATAATGACGCCCTAGTTTAAAAAGTAAGTCTTCGATCACAGACCAAATATTGTTTGTTTGGGAGTTCAAACCAATAACAACCACTACGATTTAAAAACTGTTTTAATTTAATTTTAATTTTAAATTATAATTATTCGATTAAATATATTCATGAACAAATTTTTAGTTTTAAATTTTAAACAAAGAAGGCTCGAATTGGCAGCAGGTTAAGGTGTCATTGAGTAAAAAAGGTGTGCTAGGTGTGTAATAGATCATCTGAGTTGTGTATTAAAAAATTGTGAGAAGCAAAATAATAAAAGAATAAAGTTGGGGACGAATTATTTATTGTCCACCAACCTCATTCATGTGTGCTGTCAACTTGTCCCACTTTAATTGACTGCCTTATTCATTGTCTGTTGAGAAATATCGATGGGTTTATAGTTTTCATGTGGGCTTATTATGTTTTGGGATTTTTATTTTATTTTATTTTTTTCTGCACCGCTATCTATCACTCCGTACGTCCGTCAAAAATGGCATAAAAAATTTATAACTAGGATTTTTTTTTTCTAAATGACAAACATAACTTTATTTCTATTATACCCAATAGTCGACCGTAATGCATGCATTAATATATCATATTCATATTTTCTCTGTGTTATATCATTTTTAATTATTTATACTAATTTCCGACAAATTCATTAAAAAATTCACTCTAATCCAATTTTAAGATATAGATATAAATACAGTAATGACAATTTTGTCACGTACGTAAAAAGAAATCAATCCGGCCTTTTAAGAGACATTAAAAGGGATGTACGATGCAATATCCCAAAAGTGATATTATAATTTATTATTAAATAAAAATATGTCTGGAAAAAACAATATACATTAATGTATATAATAGTATATCAAGAAGTCGATTCACCTAATGGTACGTACCATTAATGCTGGCTAGAAAGCCCTTTTTCCTGATATGAAATACTCAGAAGATAAGGCATTTGTTTCCTCCAAAAGCATTCATCGCCATATTAACCAAAACTCAGGAGCCTCTCTGATAGCCAAAAATTCTATAGCGAAAGGAGACAAAAGGGTGAATTCATAACTTTAAAATGGGATTGGTTATACATGCAGAAATGGACTAAAATTTCATTCAAAGCTTACCGGAAACTTGAAGAGAAAAGGAGGAGGAGAAAGTGTCAATACAAAAGAGAGCTGGACTGGCCTAGGCAGAAGCTGAATCCAAAATAAACACAAGTTAAAAATAAATAAATAAATAAAAATTATAACGACTATATAACCCATGCAGCCTGAGTGTAGATTTGCTCATAGTGACAATGATTGTTTGAAATTTTTTGCCATTATATTGCCTTCACCATCTCTGATTACTATATCTCATTATTTTTCAAAACCACCTCAATTAAGTGATACCCACAATTTTTTAATTAACCAGTGCATATTATTCAAAGTATTGCCATTTAAAATATATTATTAGTCCCACTTTCTAATAGCTTAAGGCTTAAGCTTTGGGATTACTGGCAAACTTGACATAGTATCAAAGCAGATTATGTACGAGCTCCTGTGGCTTTTCACATGTAAAACCCGCATTTGTTCCTTTCTCCCCTTTCGTTCTCTTCTAAGTAGACAAGGCCCGCCATTGCATTGCAGTCTTGCACGTGAGAGGGGGTGTTGAAAGTATTGCCCATTGAAATATATTGGGTCCACTTTTTAATAGCTTAAATTTTTTAGATTAGTGGCAAACTTACACATATTCCATATTGCATAACCCATAAATATTGCATGTGGTTGAGAATTTCAGATCTAAATCCCTCAGGTGCAGGAGTACGTATTTTAAGGTGTTTTCTTACAAATTATGGCTACTGCTCCTGGAATTCTTACAGACTGGCCTTGGAAGCCTCTTGGCAGCTTCAAGGTGTGTGTGTATATATGTACATGTATGTATGTATTTATGTATGTATGTATGTTTAATAAATTAAATTTCAAACTAAGTAATTAATATCGTTTACTATTTTTCATTTTCAATCAATGTGTTTGTGAGAAAAGTATGTGATTTTGGCCCCATGGGCAATTCATAGCACATACTCATTCATAGCGAATGGAGAAAATAAGAGAGATCTTGGCTGCTTCCTCATATTCCCTTATCTTCTAGTAAGGATGCTTCACAACCAAATTTGGATTTCTGTTTCCTGTTATCGAACAGCCAAAGGCGCGAAAAGAATTGTGGACAAAGCCATCGAATTCGATCAGATTGATCGAGAAAGAAATTGGTTAGTATACATTTATATTAATCCTCACAAAAATCTTTTTCTTGTAAGAAAATGCAATAATGCATGCTATAAGTTGCAAAATTTGCACGTCCTCTACATGACTCTGTTTGCAGTAGGCTTTCAGGCAACCAATGCTTATGTATAATAACAATTGAGGAGTTTTTTTTTTTAGAAAAAAAAATTGATTAACTATTATATATATAATGATGAACAGGGATGACCAGATATTGTTCAATGGGATAATATTTTACGTAGGCTACATGGCAGTTCCATTGGCTAGAAACCTACCACTTTGGAGGACAAATGGTGTGATAATCACAGCTCTGCTTCATGCAGGCCCCGTTGAATTCCTCTACTACTGGTTTCATAGAGCACTCCACCACCATTTCCTCTACAACCGCTACCATTCCCACCACCATTCCTCCATTGTTACTGAGCCTATTACCTGTACTTAATTAATTATTATTATTTAAATTAAAACAATTTTCATTATTTATTTTCTGCAATATATATATACATATGAGAGTTAATAAATAATAATGCAGATTAATTTTTCTTAAACAAATCGATTTTCTCTGGCTGCAGCTGTCATTCATCCATTTGCTGAACACGTTGTGTATTTCAGTCTTTTCACAATACCATTGTTGACCACAGTGCTTACAGCAACAGCCTCAATAGCATCCTTCGCTGGTTACATATTTTACATAGATTTCATGAACAATATGGGTCACTGCAATCACGAGCTTGTTCCTACCTCTTTCTTCTCTATCTTCCCACCTCTTAAGTACCTCATCTACACACCATCGTAAGTATTACTACTAATTTCTACCTTAATAATTATTAACCTCCTTTTTAATTACTCAATACATAAATCTCCTTTTTATCCAAAATGCATAATATATATTACACAGACATTAAATTACTTTCGCTGAAAATTAACAGAGTAAGATATATATAATGAAAACAGAAGGAAAGAAAGAAAGAGAGACGAGTCTATCACATCATCTTGTGGGGAGGTGGTGGTGAATTAATGTCTTATTAATTTCTTGAGTACCAAAGAAGTTGTACTAGCAAAATAAAATAAAATCTTGAATCCCCAAAAGTTCAGAAAAAAAAAAATATATATATATATATATAATAAATGAAATAGAATTACCCTCTGGTGTAAAACCCAACAATAATTGAAAATTGACATCAATTGAGGGCAATATTCATTGAAGAGGTAAATTATGGACAGGTCCATGTCTAAGATACAGAAGTCACAACCGTAGCATTTTTTTCAACAAGCTGTAAATTATGGATTACACAGATATGTATCTTAATCTTATATTAATTGCTACATCTACCTACTACTCGTACATATATATGTAAATACGTTCGTCATGACCTCATTAGATATTTACTTTCATTCCATTTATAAATGTTTGCCATTTTTAAATAATAGAAGTAATTAATTAGGAAATTTTTTTCTTTTCATAAAAATTAATCAGGAAATTTAAATGTGTATTTTTAGTTTATAAAATGTATTTCTAATCAAGATTAATTTCAAATATATGATGAAATTAAACAGGTTTCACTCACTGCACCACACTCAATTACGAACCAATTACTCACTGTTCATGCCGTTTTATGACTACATTTATGGCACGACGGACGAGTCATCGGATGCTCTACACAAAACATCATCACAAAGACAAGAAGAGGCAGCAGATGTGGTGCATTTAACTCATCTAACTACTCCCGAGTCTATTTATCACCTGCGTGTTGGATTAGCATCAATGGCTTCAAAGCCGTACACATCATCTTCATGGTACCTCTGGCTGCTGTGGCCTCTCACTTGTTGGTCTGTAATGTACATCAATTGGATTAAGGACCACACTTTTATTTCCGAGACCAACACTTTCAAGAACCTCAAATCTCAGTCCTGGGTGGTACCAAGATATAACTTACAAGTAAGCCAAAACTAATACACGTACATTAATTAACTTGATAGTAATTAGTGAGCTAATTGATTTTTATATATTTAATTGCTCTTTAATTTTGTTATAAGTATCTGTTACCCTGGAGAAAAAAAGCTATCAATAGCTTGATTGAAGAAGCTGTCTTGGATGCTGATAAAAAAGGAGTCAAGGTTTTAAGTTTAGGTCTTCTAAACCAGGCAAGCTTTATTTATTTATTTATTTTACTACTTTCTTATACATATATTGAGGTTAATTAATTGTATAATCAATAATATATATTAACTCTGGGCAGGGGGAGGAGCTTAATGGAAATGGTGAACTTTATATAGAAAGACATCCTCAGCTGAATATAAAGGTGGTAGATGGAAGTAGTTTAGTGGTGGCTATTGTTCTAAATACCATCCCCCAAGGAACTACCCAAGTGCTCCTTAGAGGCAACCTTACTAAGGTTGCTTATGCCATTGCCAATTATTTATGTCAAAGGGGCATTCAGGTACTACTCCATTATAATTAATTAAGAGATAATTACACTCACAGCCCCCCTATTTTCAGTCCATTCCAATTAGACACCCCTATTTTTTAGTGTGTGTGTGTGTGTGTGTATATATATATATATAAACAAATAAACAGGAAAAAAAATAACTGTGATTAAAAATGGTCGATGGTATGTAGGTAGTGGCAATAAATAAAGAGGAGCACCAGAAGCTGAAACTACAGATTGGTCCCCATTCTATGAGAAATAGCTTGGTCCTTTCCTCCAGTTATGCTCAGAAGGTAATTGTTTGTAAAGATTTTTCTCAATTAATAATTACCATTTAATTTGCACTATATATGTATAATGAATGAGAACACGATTAAATGGATTAGTATTATTATTGTAGACGTGGTTAGTGGGGGATGGATGGAATACAGAAGAACAAATGATGGCAAAGGAAGGGACATTATTCATTCCATTTTCGCGATTCCCCCCTAAGAAATTGCGCAATGACTGCTTCTATTGCTCCACTCCTGCTATGATAACTCCTGCCTCTTTCAGGAATATCCACTCTTGCGAGGTACGTACTAATTGCTTAGCTCAATCTTTTCCTAATTAATTATATATGTTAATTAGATTAACTATTAATTACAAAGTAATTAACTAATATGTTTAATTTTAAAAAATAAAAATAAAACAGAATTGGTTGCCAAGAAGAGTAATGAGTGCTTGGCGCATAGCTGGGATATTGCATGGCTTAGAAGGGTGGAATATAAACGAGTGTGGGGATACCATCTTCGATACGGAGCAAGTTTGGCGAGCAAGTATTCAACATGGCTTTCAACCATTAGACATTCCTTCTACGAATTCTTAATCAAGTCTTAATTACTTTATATTTGTAGTACTTTTATATTCATATTATGAATATATATACCACTGCTAGCTATCTACTACCCGCTAATAATCTTTAGTCTTTATGAGAGTTCACGAAACTATCCAGAACAATATTATTTGTTGTGTTTCGTGCTAGTAATAAATAGATTGTGATATTGGAAGTTGATTACACAAGAGCTATTAACTCTACCAAAAAATATAATTTGAAATGGACTACATGGAGTGTTGAAAGTATTTGCTGCTTGATAGACATAGTTAAACGATTTCTTAATAGCTTAAGCTTTTTTTTTTTTTGGTAAAATGGGCTTTGATACTATTGGTAACTTAACATGTAATAATTGGATTTAAACTTACAAATTCGCGTGTATATGGTTCTTCTTTGCTTTAAGAAGAGTCATTTCTTATATTGATGCAATAATTTAACAAGTTGAGGATCAACAAGGACAAATGATTTTCCAACGTTCCAAGGCCTTCCAAGAAGCAACTATCTAGAATAAATTCAAATAAATAAATAAACAAATTTAATATGGCAGAGACATTGATACTCGAGTAGAGGTTTTAAGCAGCAGACTTATGACAGGCCTGTTTTAAAGTGACAGGTGGATCCGAAAACTCCCCTGTTGAAATTTTGTCGAACACCGCCTTATTAGCCGCCTCAGTGTAATGAATCCCATCCCAAGTAATTCTTTTTGATGGATCTTCGCATGAACCTACTGGCACTTTGCTTCCATTCTCTTCAATTGTTGTTCCACATATTACATTGGGCGTAAAGTTGTACTCCCCTCCATGCCCACAACATGCAACTAATGGCTTCTCAAATCCTATACAAATACAATACATGTTTCAATCATTAATATACAGTTCAAATGTGAGGTCTGACATGATAGTTTCAAAATTATGTCTTTAATCAGCGTCGTTGAATCATCATGCACTTAACCTGATTAATGAACAAGTTTCTAGTCCAAGTGCATGAATACGAAGGCTCCAATTAAAAACCTGATGTTAAAACTGTCATGTTGACCTATATATATACATATATATATATATATAAGCTTAATTAATTTAATTTTAATAATGTACCATATTTTTGGGGTTCTTTGAAAAGAGAGTATTTGACAGAGTAGACATCAACGAGAGTGATAGCAGCTGAAGAAAAGTCCTTTCTGAGTTGAACAAGTGCCTCTTTCAATTTGGTATTGAATAACTGAGCAACTTCATTGTGAGACTTTAAACAACCAGCTTCATCTTTTTGTTCTGATGGATTTTTGGTTAATGTACTTGGAAGACACCCTATTGGCCCTGTGTTGTGTATCCAAAATGATGTGCCTCCCGATGCAGTATATATTTCCTACATCATCACCACCTCACCATAGCTATATCATAACCATGCTAATTTCAATAAATATATAAATAATAAATTAATTAAATGTTGTAATTAAAATACCTTAAAAACCTGTACGAAAAACGTGATAATATCGGGGATTTTGGCACTAACTTGTTCTACAGACAAATTACCCATGAAAGCTTGAGTAAGATCGTTCTGCCCAATATCGAAAGTGTATAATGCTTCTTTAAACAAGTTGGAATCCGGTATTTCACCTATTAAAATTCAACAAATTATAAGGTGATTAATTAAGCTAAAGATTTTATATATAAACCAAATTAACCAATATGCTATATATATGCGTATTTTAATTAATCGCAAATTATATGTGTTTGTTTTTAATGTATATAGTAGTAAATTAAAGAGTAGTTTTATTACCTGGGAGCTTTTTGGCATCGGATTTGGATTTCAAGCGCTGGAATTGTAAGTTTTGGATTCCAAAGAAGAAAGGACTAAAGCCACCGCTTGGGATGACGGATTCTGGCACTGTGATCGTAGCAGCTGATGAGGCAAAATTTGCACCGGTCTTGAAACTTGTCCCCAGGGAATCAAGATATGCGCTGAGTAGCGGCAGATCAAAACTCGCAGCTGTGTAATATCACGTACGATATTTTATTTATCAGAAAACATATATGTGTGTATATGCAGAACAATAATACGGAATATTACCAAATTAATTACTATTTTCTGAATGCGTAATGGATTTCAGCAAGTAATATGATCGGAGCAGTCCAATATTTGTTTGTAAATTATAGAAATCTGTATGTGCAAATTGATGCATGCATGCATGACTATTCCCTTTCCATGTAAAATTGATGCATGCATGCATGACTTTTCTTTCTATCTTTGATCCTTTATAATCATTTTCTTTTTCTTCCCCAAACGTGATTTGTTTGGAGAGCCTTATAATTGTGTATATATAATAAAATAGATAGAATTGATTAATAAATACAATAGTTTTAAAAGAACTTACCAATAAAATCAATAATGTTACGACCATCGGAATATCTTCCCGTGGGCTCATGGAAAAATGTGTCCCCATAAGGCTTGTTTACCGCCGGTGGGAAAGCAGCATTGTGTGCACCGGTGTCTGAATTTGAGTCTCCGAAATTGAAGAGGACCGGAAACTTACAATCTTCCAAGCCAAACACAGTACTAGCACTTGATAAAACCACACAATACAACACACATTTCACCAAAATCCCCATTGGAGATCTGTTGTAGTAGTACTCCTTGTATGTTATAGCTGCAAATATATCTCTTGCTACAAGGCATTCAATATGTGTATATATAATGAAGACTGAAAGAAAATTAATAACAAGCTGGAGTTAATTAAGATCACCCAAAGGCGACAGCTATGTTAGCAATAGGGTTTGTTTTATTACAGATACCACCAGTCAGTTAAGAACGCAAACGTTGGAAGCGATCTACTACGTATACCACTTGTTGTTGCATAAATTTTGGGAGTTTAATTCTGTGCGACAAATATCACCATTTTTAGCATATGCATGACCAGTTTCTATTTAAAGTAAATATAGGATGGAGAATAACAACCTCCTCATGTAACACATGTCATGTATTGTCATACGAAAGGAAGTATGGTTAGGATTATGTGGTTTTATCCTCTTTTCTTTTTTTTCTTTTTTTTGTAAATTGGTTTTCTTTTGTCTGTTTCTTTTAACCCTAAAAAAAACGAACATTGTTAGCCAATTAAATGGTTAAGAACTAAATTGAAACAAATTTGAGAATAGTAGAGGACACTAATTGAACCATTTTAAACTTGAGACTCCACATTGAAACTTTTCAAACCTAGAAGGTACTAAATTACAATACACGTGCAGAAGAATATCATATATATATATATATATATATATATATATATATATATATATGCAAGTTATTTCAAAATTTAACCCACCACCACAAGTATAGTCAATTTAACCATGCATATACTAATATAAGATCATTAGTCCAAGCATTCCATTTGCCAAAACCATGCAAGTAATTGGTCCTTTATGGAATAACTCATTTGAGTAATAATATTACATGGGAGTCTTATGGCATGCCATTTTCAAAGGAAGAGGTGGATCAGAAAAAGCTCCAGTTGATATTTTGTCAAACACGGCCTTATTAGCAGCCTCAGTGTAATGAATCCCATCCCAATTCACTCTAACCCAGGGGCTTTCACACGAACCCACGTTTATGAATTGGCTTCCATTATCAACTTGGATTCTTCCTCCACATCCAATTCTCTTGTTGTAATTGTACTTTCCTCCATACCCACAGCATGCTATTAATGGCTTCTCTAATCCTGAAAATAATTAGTTATATAAGTTAATAATGCATGTCCAATATTTATAAATTAAATTATTATTGTTTTTCTCTCATTCATTAAGAAAATTTAATTTACCATATTTTTGGGGCTCTGTATATAAGGTGTATTTAGCAGAGTAGACGTCTACATACGTGATTGCAGCGGAAGGAAGGTCCTTCCTGAGTTGAAGTACCGCCTGCTTCAATTGGTAGTTCAAGTACTGAACGACGTCGTTGTGAGTCTTTGAACAACCCGCTTCGTCTCTTTGAGCTGCTGGGAACTGGGCCAAAATGTAGGGAAGGCAGCCCATTGGGCCTGTGTTGTGTATCCAAAACGATGCACCTCCCGATGCATTATATATATTCTACATATAATAAGCACGCACATCAAAATATATATATATATATATATATATGTATATTATAAGAAAACGAACTCATAATAATATAATAAAAACTAAAGTAGTATAGAATAATGATTGAAATGAATACATATTTTATATATATATATATATATATATATATAATTGTATTAATTACCCTGAAATTAGTGGAGAAGCTGTCGATGATATCAGGTACGGATGCATTAACTTGGCTTATGGAAAGGTTGCCAAAGAAAGCCTGACCAAGATCATTGTGACCAATGTCGAACGTGTACAATGCTCGCTTAAAGTAGTCCTTCTGGGGTACGCTTTTCGGATCTACTTTCCCTATTTGAATGGACAGATTAATGAGCTAATTAGGTAAATATATTTATTATAAATATATAGACACTAATTTCATGTATACTTATAAAGTTAATTAAAATAATATTTGTCACTTAATACTACCCATAACCAGATTTTGGTTTACATACTCACCAGAAGTGGAAACTTGTAATAAGCGCGTGAATTGTAAGTACTGTTGGTCAAGGAAGAAGGGACTAAATCCACCATCAACCGGTAGAACCCGATCTGGCAGTCTAATAGTAGAAGCTGATGTGGCGAAATTGGCACCGTGCTTGAAGTTGGTCCCCAGGGAATCTAGATATGCGCTGAGATACGGCAGATTAAAACTCTCCGCTGAAATATAAATATTCCATATTTTTTTAAAACATCAATTAAATAATAGTATAATACATAACTAATCAGGTACCTACGCGTGCACAAAATCACCGTATAAAGACAAGGTGTATGACAACCGTGCACGTGGCCGTGCGGTTTTACCCAAAAAGACAAAGATATGGAAAAGAAAAAACTTTAGACTTTGTCGTATTTATATTAATATTTTAATCCACCGCCAGCCTGGATGCAAACTCAACCTTTATTTTTTTCTTTGAGATAGTAAACCTAGAGCTCAGTATCAGAGTAATGCTATGCAGTGTAAGTTGCCAAATTTCATATGGCATTATATTAGTGAACGGGTAGGATTCAATATACGTGCTGTAAAGTGACTAGTGAAATCACACGCTTGAATTGTTAAGGCATTACACATGCCCACAAAATGCTAAATTTAGAGCTACTCCATTCAATTAATATTTTTATGCTAAATATAGTTATTGAGAACCCCATGGTTTGTGATAATACATTTATATATACCCAGTAAACTGGTTCCAAGTGATCTCTCAACGCCTAAAACTTTTATATATAATCAGGTGTCCTTGAAAACCAAGTCCAGGCATGATGAGCAGTAGCATTATAGCATTGTACCATTTTAAACTAGATAGTTAAAAGTAAAATGTAATTGTGAGTAGAAATTAGTTTATATATATATATATATATATATATAAAAGAAGCAGGGTATATGTAGCTAGGAAGGGTACCTATGAAATCAATGATGACGCGGCCGTCTGAATATCTTCCAACAGGTTCATGAAAATAGGTGTCGCCGTAAGGCTTGGACACAGCTTTCGGAAATGCAGCGGTCAGTCCACCTGTGTCTGAATTGGAGTCTCCGAAGTTAAATATTGCCGGAAATTCACAGTGGTTGTGGTCCTCCATACCATTTACCACTACTATTGTGTTTACAGTTTTCAACAATAAAAGCAACCAACAACTGGAAGACACTGACACACCAAATTTCACTAACCCACTCTTCATTTTGCTTTTGAACAGGAAGACTAAAACTCAACCAGTAGGTATATTGATGCCCAAATCAATGAGATATGGATGTTTATATATTCAGAGCTTTTCTTTTTCTTTTATCTTTTTTGGGTAAAGTAAGGAGACTAAAATATATATAATGGGTTGAAGCTGCGTATTTGTTTTTTATTATTTATTTAATCTTATTAATCTGCCTATTTTATTTTATTGGGAGGATTACAATAATTCTGATTTAGAAGAAAATGGTCCGTGATTCGAAAACACAACCTCAAAAAAATATAAATACTAATGACATACCACTTAGCCGACTTAATTTGCGTACGCTGCCTATTTCACGATGATAGTAAAACAGGCCATGATTAATTAATTAATTGGCTTGACAATAACTTATTAAAATTATGAAAGGACTTTTTCATTCTACTAAAAAAATACAATGACCAAAAGCATAATTATTATTGTTATTCGGGGCTTCCAGAAGTACCCAAGGATTCAAAACAAACGTTATGTAATAATATTGTTAATACATCATATTAATTGACTGTAAAATGTCGGTGACATGCGTTATTCAAAGCAAGAGGTGGATCAGAAAAGGCTCCAGTTGATATTTTATCAAACACGACCTGATCAGCGGCCTCAGTGTAATGAGCCCCATCCCAATTGATTCTAGCCCATGGTCGTTCACAGGAGCCCACAAATATTCGGCTTCCATCACTAAGTTGCACTGTTTCTCCACACCCAGTACTCCCATAATTGTGCCCAGGCCGGTTTTGAAATTTAATATGTTCTGTGTAAAATTTAAAAGAGTAACTTTTTTATTTTGAAATTTTTTTTATATTTATTATCTTTAATTATTTATACCTTTTAATTTAGAAAAAAAATATTTTTTAAAAAAATAAAGCTCTTATGATATAAATATATACTTATATATATATATAACTAATACATACCCTATATTTTGAGAGGCACGACGGCCACCACTCGCATACGCTTTACCCGATTGTACCTTCCTCCATACCCACAACATGCAACTAACGGCTGCTCAAACCCTGCATTGCATGGCATCCAAAATGGTTTTCATTTAATTTCCACAACGTTCATTAGTTTTAATTATTTAATTTCTATAAATAAGCAAATTTTACCATATTTCTGGGGCCCTTTATATAAGGTGTATTTGGCAGAGTAGACATCTACGTATGTGATTGCAGCCAAAGGAAGCTCCTTCCTCAGTTGAAGCACGGCCTGCTTCAATTGGTAATTGAAGTACTGAGCGAGGTCGTTGTGAGGCTTTGAGCAGCCAGCTTTGTCTCTTTCTGCTGATGGGAAATTGGCCAAAATGTAGGGAAGGCAGCCCATTGGGCCTGTGTTGTGTATCCAAAATGATGTACCTCCCGATGTATTATATATATTCTACATCATCATCATCATCATAGTCATCATTGTCATGGTGTATAATTAATTAAGCGGAAGGACTATATGATAATAAATATAATAATTAATTAACCTTAAAATTGGTGGAGAAGCTGCTGACGATGTCGGGGACAGAGGCATTAACTTGTTGAATGGTCAAGTTACCGAAAATACCTTCACCAAGATCGTTCTGACCAATATCAAATGTGTATAATGCCTGCTTAAAGTAGCTGTACTTGTCATGTACCGGTCCCCCTATAATTAAATTAACAAAGTTAAATTATCATTTACAAGAGTTATAGGGCTAATTAATCTGTCTGCTAATTACATTCTATATGTTTTTACATGTGACCTACTAATTAATTACCAGATCCAATATTTGTTTTGTTATTTTGTAAAACGCGCCCGAATTGTGTGAATTGGACGTCAACGTAGAAGGGACTATATCCACCACCATTTGGTATAATGCGATTTGGTAGTCTGATGGTAGATGCCGCTGTTGCAAAATTCGCACCGTGCTTGAAGTTTGTCCCTTGTGAATCCAGATACGCGCTCAGACATGCCAGACCTAAACTCTTCGCTGTAATTTTTTACCAAAACAAAAAATCATATTCTGTATATCCACATGTTGAAATAAAAATATGGGATTTTGTTTGTAAGCCACCAAACTATTAATTTAGACGTGTTTGCAAAAATAAGTAAAGGATTCGAAAATTAAATAGATGGAGTTCAGTTTCTCTATTGGAACTGGAAGTAGTTTGTGTTGATAAATTAACCTAGCATGCATATATATATAAATAAGATAAGGTAAATAAAGTTTTGTGCGGATAAGGTACGTACCAATGAAATCGATGATGAGGCGACCATCAGAAAATCTACCGGCAGG
This sequence comes from Rhamnella rubrinervis, assembly GCA_007844105.2. NCBI lineage: Eukaryota > Viridiplantae > Streptophyta > Magnoliopsida > Rosales > Rhamnaceae > Rhamnella > Rhamnella rubrinervis. Next base: position 18,591,283 of record CM017581.2, read on the forward strand.
ACGATGAAAATAGGTCTGCCCGTAAGGCTCAGAGAGAAATGATGGAAAAGCAGCAGCCAACCCACCAGTGTCTGAATTTGAGTCTCAGAAATTGAATATTGCAGGAAATTCACATCTTTCTTCCGAACCAAACACCACCACACATAAAACCATACAATAACAAGACACGGACAAAACAAATTTCACAAGACTGCTCATAGCTAGAGAGTACTCCCTATTCTAATTTTGGAGGAGCTAGGAAGAACAAAGCTATAAGATATGGAAATTAACCTAATAAGCAGTTTAATTTATAAGAACCAAAAGTATTTGAGCTATCTTCATCTTGGCTTAAAAAAAATTCTTAGACTTGTGACACTTTGTCAAATTTAACAGGACAATGTTTTTTTTTTGGTGAATAAAATTTTACAGGACAGTGTGCTAACTGAAGTAGGAGAAGTATTATAATACATCCAGAATTCCAAGTCTGTTTTTTCGGGTCAAATCCCTTATTTTCTAATTAATAAATTTATAAATTAGTGGAGTGTCGTGCTACCTTTGAAATATATAATCCACAATTATTTAGCTAGAGGTGATGGGTCAACTCATTCATGCATCGTCTTATCAGCTAAAGGTCCCCATGCGTGCTTTGGGCCACATCATTTTTTTTTTTTTTTTTATGAATATAAACTGCATTAAGTACAAAATCAAAAGAGGTTTACACATTCACATTATTTTTCATCCAATTGTTGTTCTCTATGCTATGTCACATCCTCTACTTATAGGCGACATGAATACAATGAATTATTAATTTATCCATGTGGAATAAAATGGTTTAAACTATTCATAATATTTTTTATTTATAAATTAACTAAAATCTTTTATTTAATCATAAACATATGATCTGTCTTACGTTTATACAAATGCAATGTCTTACTGTCTTTTTAAAATATCATTATATTTTGTAATATTATTATACTATTATTTAAATAATAATTTTAATATGGAAATACTTATTACATAATAAAAAATCAAAAGAGAATAAAATATCAAATTAAAAATTGATTAGACATTTGTTTGTATAAATAAAATACAAATAGATTATTTTTAAATAATTTATTATAATAGAAAATAAATATAAAAATATATTAAATACTACATAATTTTTTAGGACCATCTAATAAACTCTTTATTTTAAAAAGTTATCTTATAAAATAAAAGTCCAACAATTATTTTTTAAATAAAATAAAAAATTAGTTTCACTCTTTATTTATATTTTAATTAATATATTATAAATATTTCAATGCATTATATTGAATGATTTTTTAAAAAATTTTATCCCTATAATTTTTATTAATATCTCATTTATTTTTTTAAAAAAATATTTTTCTCTCCTGTTGATGATCATAAAAAGCAAAATAAAATATATTTATATATATATATAATTTATTAAACTAAATAAAAAATTTCACTCATTATATATAAATATTAATAAATATATTTTTTATTATATAAAAGCTCCTCTTTTAAAATAAAGAGCATCGTGTTCTTATTAATCATAGTCACCTGAATGGCCTAAAAGAAAAGAAAAGCTGAGGTTCAACCACATTTATTGTTCAATACATAAAAAATACCCTCCTACCTTCCCATGGATATAAATTTGGCAGTAATTTTATAAGCTCTGTTCGGTTCTCAATTCATTACACAGTTCAAAATTCCACACCACTTTCCTTTCAATATTTGCAACTGTTATGTACAAATTATATTCTGAATAAACGGGAAAACACAAAACAAATCCAAGGAAAAAAAAGAAGGAATAAACACCTTTTCAAAACTAGACTCGCAAGCAATACCCGGTTTTGCTTCTTATGGTTCATTAGCAAACAGATAAACACGTTACAGCCTTCTGGTATAGAATGTCATGCTATAATTGGAGTCCCAGATCCATCAGAGGACAATGGCTGCAGACCACGGATTTTAATATCATATTTTCTGCGTTTGGAAGCTTCATGACCTGAGGATGAATCTGATCCATCTGACACAAGGGGATAAGATGAAGTATAATCATCGTAAGCAAGTCCAATATGATTACCATACTTGCGACAGAGAAGTTTAGTTTTTCGGCGGAACAAACCCCTTGCTTGGAGAAATGAGGTATGCATTGAATTTCATCAACCTCAGTGAATCTGCTATCGTCAAAAAAACAAAAGTAAAGGAGGAAATAACACAAACACGGTTTTACTGGTTTGAACACCTGTACTTTTCATTCACCATCTGTCAGTATATATATGCACAGGTTACAAAATGATGACACCTATACACTAGGAGAAAGGAGTTACCTATATAGGATATACACATCTAATTATCACGTGAGGCTAAACATGACAATTTTCATATTAATCGGCAACCAAAACAACCACTTGGACGATAACAAGATAACTCTTTATCATTTATCACTAACAACTATTGTGTCTTCATTGGTGACAACTTGATTTCATGGTCTTCCAGGAAACTTATCGCCGGATCAAGTGCTGAGTCAGAATATCGTGCTTTGGCCAACTGTGCTGCAGAGTTAACTTGGGTGAAATTTTTCTTAAAAGATTTAAGATGTGTATCTTCTGTCATTCCTATTCTCTGGTGTGATAATATGAGTGCAAGTCATCTCGCATCTAATCCGGTTTTTCATGCACGTACATAACACATTGAAATTGATGTACATTTTGTTCGTGACAAAGTGCTTCAAAAGGAGCTTGAAGCTCGCTATATTTCCAGTGCTGTTCAAGTAGCTGACATATTTACCAAAGTGCTTTCTAGTCATCGCTTCACACTGCTACGGTCCAAGCTGAATGTGCAAGAACCTCATTCTCGCTTGAGAGGGGGTGTTAGTGATAAATGATAAAGACTTATCTTGTTATCGTCCAAGTGGTTGTTTTGGTTATAGATTAATATGACAATTGTCATGTTTAGCCTCACGTGATGATTAGATGTGTATATCCTATATAGGTAACTCCTTTCTCCTAGTGTATAGGTGTCATCACTTTGTAACCTGTGTATATATATATACTGACAGATGGTGAATGAAAAGTACAGGTGTTCAAACCAGTAAAACCGTGTTTGTGTTATTTCTTCCTTTACTTTTGTTTTCTTTTAGTCAATGTAGAAGAATGATATGATCCCTCGCTTGATAGATTTTCCATATTTAGAATTAATTGTTGAGGTATTCCGGTTGGAGGAGCTCAGGTTTAACTCATACCCACAAGTGCCGCAGCTGTGAACGAATAAACGAAAAGGTAAAAAAATGAAAGAAACAGGCAAAGGAGCTATTTTCTATGGTCCATCATATCAAATTTTACAAAGAAAAGAAAACAACCAAGTTGGTAAGAAAACTTTTAAAATGTTCCAACAACCAGAAATTCTAAACAAAGCGTTTCTTACTTTAAAAGTGTCAGGTTCTACAAAGTGACACATGTTTGCATTCTTATCTTTATACAAGTCACTGTCACAGGCATAGTAATCTTGGGGAGAAAAGATTGGCTGCTTATCCAAAGTAGCAGGAAGGTTGAACCAGAAATCGGAGGTGAGGTTTATAATGATGACACCTCAGTAAAGTTTGGAAACCTCAAGGAAGATTTCGAATAATTCCCCATCTTTGGAGTGAATTCTTCTAAAATATTAAGCTGATGTATTTGATTTCACACTATTGCTATCAGACATCAGCTGGAAACAGAATCTTCGCATTGAGATTTTACATAGTTTATCTATGAAATTCTTTTCCCATAGTTTATCTATGAAATTCTTTTCCCTTGTATAAATTCAAGAAAATCCGTATTTTGATGGATATTATCCAAGTAATTCATTTAAGAGGAAGATGTCCAATTATATCATTTTAGAACTTTCATAACAAAATACTATCAGCTTTCTTTCCCTACGCCTATGGAACAGCGAGAAAGACAAAAAAGTCTCATTTATGATCCTATCTAAAAAGCAAGCTAAGCTAACTGCATTACTTCCTTATGGCTTGGAATGGAATGCAAAACCCTTATGTTTTGGCTTCACAACTGCTACATCACTGCTGCTCTGTTCGGCCTCAAAAAGTTTAAAAAAAAAAAAAAAGACCTTGAAAATGAATTTATTCTCAATCAACCCAGTCCATGATTCACAAAGAAAGATTTTCTCTATTCTAATAATAATGTAAAGCTGCAAGCAAAGTACTTATTTTGATCTGAAAATTCAAAGCTGAATCCATAATCCACCAACCTTTTTTTTTATGAATAAAAAAAAAAATTTACTGTGAAAATTGTCAATTTAGAATTTTGTTGTAAGATAAGGCCGTTTTGCTGCTTAGCTTTATAGCTCTCTAGGAGTCTAGAGTAATAAGTTCACTCTCCTAACAGTTCTCTTTGTATATGGTGTTTAATAAAACTGAGTACAGTTGAGACCTTGACAACACTTACTAAGATTCAAACCACAACTCTCATAAGCAAATATGAGGCACAGTTGGCTTTCTTACCGCTAGATCACACCCTCAAGTGCCATAATCCACCAGCCTTATTCCTACTCCGTAAACAATTAAATTGTCCAAGTAAGCTCAACATATATGATGAACCTAGGGGAGACAAGTTAGCAATCAAAATTAAACAAAACCAGTGAATTGTAAAATCACACACACATATATTATTAACTATTAAGGCATTACACATGCACACAAAATGCTAAATGTAGAGCTACTCGATCCAATTAATATTTTTATACTAAAAACCAAATATTGTTATTGAGAGCCCCATGGTTTGTGATTATACATTTATATATACCCAGTAAACTGGATCCAAGTGATCTCTCAACGCCTAAAAATTTTATAATCAGATGTCCTTGAAAACCAAGTCAGGCATGATGAGCAGTAGCATTATAGCATTGTACCATTTTAAACTAGATAGTAGGGCCGACCCTGACATTTTGGGGGCCTTAAGTCGATCTAAAATATGGCGCTCTAATATTTTACTCCTTCATCGGCAATTTAGCTGAGTGTTGCATTCCCTTACACATGGAATGCACATTTGGACCAAACTATTGAGGGTCTAAGCAATATGGTCAAGGGCCTTGATAGTATGATCGAGGGTTGCATTCCCCTACATATAGAATGCATTCCTTGACCAAATTATCGAGGGCCTCGTCAGTTTGGCTGACAGGTGTATTTCTCTACGCATAGAATGCACACATTGGCCAAACTGTTGAGGGCCTAAAAAATTTAGCCGACGGATGCATTCTAAGAGAGTACATTTTAAAAAAAATACGGTTTTTAATAACAAATATAAGTAATAATTTATATTTAATAAAAATATAAAAAAATTTAAAAATAATAATTTTAAAAATAATTTATTAAAATATTAATTTTAAATATATATATATAAGACCACAAAATATTATTAAAATATTTAATTTTAATTATTTTATTATATTAAATATATATTATATATATGTTAAAAAAAAATTTGTGGAGCCCTCGTTATTGAGGGCCTTATGCGATTGCATGCCCTGCTTATAGGCAGGGCCGGCCTCAGTAGATAGTAAAAATAAAATGTAATTGTGAGTAGAAATTAGTTTATATATATATATATATATAAAGAAGCAGGGTATATGTAGCTAGGAAGGGTACCTATGCCATCAATGATGACGCGGCCGTCTGAATATCTTCCAACAGGTTCATGAAAATAGGTGTCGCCGTAAGGCTTCGACACAGCTTTCGGAAATGCAGCGGTCAGTCCACCTGTGTCTGAATTGGAGTCTCCGAAGTTAAATATTGCCGGAAATTCACAGTGGTTGTGGTCCTCCATACCATTTACCACTACTATTGTGTTTACAGCATTCAACAATAAAAGCAACCAACAACTGGAAGACACTGACACACCAAATTTCACTAACCTACTCTTAATTTTGCTTTTGGACAGGAAGACTAAAACTCAACCAGTAGATACATGGATGCCCAAGTCAATGAGATGTGGATGTTTATATATTCAGAGCTTTTCTTTTTCTTTTTCGTTTGGGTAAAGTAAGGAGATTAAAACATATATAGTGGCAGTGACGAATCAGAATTTCAAAATTTGAATGGCTATTTTTACCTAATCAAAAAAAAAAAATTTTAAAAAGAAATGAAAATGTACTATGTTAAATTAATTTAAGGTTACTAAGGATATTTATAAGTTGTAGTGGGGTGCGAGAGTAAAGTCCCTGGTACAGTATTATAAGAGTATAATAAGTTATTTTGAATTAAAACTTTCAGAATAGTAAGTCAAAACCTCCTACAATATCAATTAAAAAATATATAAAAAAAAATTAATCAAGAAAAAGAGTTAGAAAGTGACAGAACCTCCTAGAATACCAATTAAAATATATATAAAAAATAATAATTAAGGAAAAAGGTTACAAAGTGATTTAGAAATTAGGATTAAGGTAAAATTGGATTGAGAAAGAGGAAGGAATATAAAAAAAAAAACAATTTTACTAAATATATATAAAGAAATATTGTATTTGACATTCAATTGGGTTAACTTTGCACCTGAAGAGTCATATTTAATATCATAAATGGATTTTTAATAATTTTTTTCCCCTTGATAATTACTTTCCAACATCCAATATAAGGGAAAAAACGAAAACAATAAAATGAAACTTTAATAAAATGAAAAAGAAATTCATTTAATAATAAGTTGTTCGCAAGCAGATGAAGTTCAATGGCAATGACTGATGAAGAGGACGCATAGACACGGCAATGATTCGCTCTCTCCATCGTCGTCTTTTGAATTTGATTTGCTACCTGGGCTAAATGGGTTGAAGCTGCATATTTCTTTTTTATTATTTATTTAATCTTCTTAATCTGCCCATTTTATTTTATTGGGAGGATTACAATAATTCTGATTTAGAAGAGAATGGTACGTGATTCGAAAACACAACCTCAAAAAAATATAAATGCGAATGACAATTTAATTTGTGTACGCTGCCTGTTTCACGATGATAGTAAAACAGGCCATGATTAATTAATTGACTTGACAATAACTTTACTAAAATTATGAAAGGACTTTTTCATTCTACTAAAAAAATGCAATGACCAAAGGCATAATTATTATTGGTACTAAGGGCTTCCAAAAGTACCCAAGGATAGTATTCAGAACAAACGGTATATAATAATATTGTTAATACATCAAATTAATTGACTGAAGGGTGTCGGTGGCATGCGTTATTCAAAGCAAGAGGTGGATCAGAAAAGGCTCCAGTAGATATTTTGTGAAACACGACCTTATTAGCGGCCTCAGTGTAATGAATCCCATCCCAGTTGATTCTAGCCCATGGTCGTTCACAGGAGCCCACAAATATTCGGCTTCCATTACTAAGTTGTGCAGTTCCTCCACACCCAGTACTCCCATAATTGTACCTTCCTCCATACCCACAACATGCAACTAATGGCTGCTCAAACCCTGCATTGCATGGCATCCAAAATGGTTTTCATTTAATTTCCACAATATTCGTTAGTTTTAATTATTTAATTTCTATAAATAAGCAAATTTTACCATATTTCTGGGGCTCTTTATATAAGGAGTATTTGGCAGAGTAGACATCTAGCCAAAGGAAGCTCCTTCCTCAGTTGAAGCACGGCCTGCTTCAATTGGTAATTGAAGTACTGAGCGAGGTCGTTGTGAGGCTTTGAGCAGCCAGCTTTGTCTCTTTCTGCTGATGGGAAATTGGCCAAAATGTAGGGAAGGCAGCCCATTGGGCCTGTGTTGTGTATCCAAAATGATGTACCTCCCGATGTATTATATATATTCTACATCATCATCATCATCATAGTCATCATTGTCATGGTGTATAATTAATTAAGCGGAAGGACTATATGATAATAAATATAATAATTAATTAACCTTAAAATTGGTGGAGAAGCTGCTGACGATGTCGGGGACAGAGGCATTAACTTGTTGAATGGTCAAGTTACCGAAAATACCTTCACCAAGATCGTTCTGACCAATATCAAATGTGTATAATGCCTGCTTAAAGTAGTTGTACTTGTCATGTACCGGTCCCCCTATAATTAAATTAACATAGTCAAATTACCATTTACAAGAGTTATGGGCTAATTAATCTGTCTGCTAATTACATTCTATATGATTTTACACGTGACCTACTAATTAATTACCAAATCCAATATGTGTTTTGTTATCTTGTAAAACGCGCACGAATTGTGAGAATTGGACGTCAAGGTAGAAGGGACTAAATCCACCATTTGGTATAATGCGATTTGGTAGTCTGATGGTAGATGCCGCTGTTGCAAAATTCGCACCGTGCTTGAAGTTTGTCCCTTGTGAATCCAGATACGCGCTTAGATATGACAGACCTAGACTCTTAGCTGTAATTTTTTACCAAAACAAAAAATCATATTATGTATATACACATGTTGAAATAAAAATATGGGATTTTGTTTGTAAGCCACCAAACTATTAATTTAGACGTGTTTCCAAAAATAAGTAAAGGATTCAAAAATTAAATAGATGGAATTGAGTCTCTCTATTGGAACTGGAAGTAGTTTGTGTTGGTAAATTAACCGAGCATGCATATATATATAAATAAGATAAGGTATAAAAAGTTTTGTGCGGATAAGGTACGTACCAATGAAATCGATGATGAGGCGACCATCAGAAAATCTACCGGCAGGACGATGAAAATAGGTCTGCCCGTAAGGCTCAGAGAGAAATGATGGAAAAGCAGCAGCCAACCCACCAGTGTCTGAATTTGAGGCTCCGAAATTGAAGATTGCAGGAAATTCACATCTTTCTTCCCAACCAAACACCACCACACATAAAATCATACAATAACAAGACACGGACAAAACATATTTCAGAAGACTGCCCATAGCTAGAGATTACTTCTTATTCTAATTTTGGAGGAGCTAGGAAGAACAAAGCTATAAGATATGGAAATTAACCTAATAAGTACTTTGATTTATAAGAACCAAAAGTTATTGAGCTATCTTCATCTTGGATTAAAAACTCTTAGACTTGTGACACTTTGTCAAATTTTACAGGACAATGTGTTAACTGAAGTAGGAAAAGTATTCTAATACATCCAGAATTCAAAGTCTGTTTTTTAGCTCAAATCCCTTATTTTCTCATTAATAAATTTATAAATTAGTGGAGTGTCGTGCTATCTTCGACAGCTTTGAAATTTATAATCCACAATTATTTGGCTAGAGGTGATGGATCAACTCATTCAAGCATCGTCATGTCCCCCGTGCTTTTAGGTCACATCATTTGTCATCCAATTGTTGTTCGACATCTTCTACTTATAGGCTACATGAATACAATGAATTATTATAATTTATCCATGTGGACTAAAATGGTTTAAACTATTCATAATATTTTTTTTTGTATAAATTAACTAAAATCTTATTATATAATTTTATTATAAAGGAAAATAAATATAAAAATATATTAAATACTATATAATTTTTTTAGAATATGCTCTTGTAAACAGTTTATTTTAAAAAATTATATAAAATAAAAGTCCAACAGTTATTTTTTAAATAAAATAAAAAATCAGTTTCATTCTCTATTCATATTTTAATTAACACATTATAAAAATTTCAATGCACTGTATTGATTGATTTTTTAAAATTTGTATTCCTTTAATTTTTATTAACATCTCATTTGTTTTTAAAAAAATATTTTTCTCTCCAGTTAATGATCATGAAAAGCAAAATAAAATATATATATATATATAATTTATTAAACTTAAATAAAAAATTTCACTCATTATATATAAATATTAATAAAAATATTTTTTATTATATAAAAGATCCTCTTTTAAAATAAAGAGCACATGTTCTTATTAATCATTGTCACATGCATGGCTAAAAAGAAGAGCTAAGGTTCAACCACATTTAATGCATAGATATAAATTTGGCAGTAATTTTATAAGCTCTGTTCGGTTCTCAATTCATTACACAGTTCAAAATTCCACGCCACTTTCCTTTCAATATTTGCAACTGTTATGTACAAATTATATTCTGAATAAACGGGAAAACACAAAACAAATCCAAGGAAAAAAAGAAGGAATAAACACCTTTTCAAAACTAGACTTCTGATGGTTCATTAGCAAACAAATAAACACGTTACAGCCTTCTGGTATAGAATGTCATGCTATAATTGGAGTCCCAGATTCATCAGAAGACAATGGCTGTAGACCACGGATTTTAATATCATATTTTCTGCGTTTGGAAGCTTCATGACCTGAGGATGAATCTGATCCATCTGACACAAGTGGATGAGATGAAGTACAATAGTCATAAGCAAGTCCAATATGATTACCACACTTGCGACAGAGAAGTTTAGTTTGTCGGCGGAACAAACCCTATGAATGCTTGGAGAAATGAGGTATGCATTGAATTTCATCAACCTGAGTGAATCTGCTATCGTCAATGTAGAAGAATGATATGATCCCTCGCTTGATAGATTTTCCATATTTAGACCCAATTGTTGAGGTATTCCGGTTGGAGGAGCTCAGGTTTAACTCATACCCACAAGCGTATTAAACGAAAAGGTAAAAAAATTAAAGAAACAGGCTAAGGAGCTATTTTCTATGCTCCATCATATCAAATTTTACAAAGAAAACAACCAGAAATCGAAGGTGAGGTTTATAATGATGACACCTCGGTAAAGTTTGGAAACCTCAAGGAAGGTTTCGAATAATTCCCCATCTTTTGAATGAATTCTTCTAAAATATTAAGCTGTTGTATTTGATTTCACACTGTTGCTATCAGACATCATCTGTTTCCTTTGTATAAAATTCTTTCATAGTTTATCTATGAAATTCTTTTCCTTTGTATAAATTCAAGAAAATCCGTATTTTGGTGGATATTATCCAAGTAATTCATTTAAAAGAAAAAAGATGTCCAATTAGATCTTTTTAGAACTTTCATAACAAAATACTTTCAGCTTTCTTTCCCTACGCCTATGGAACAGCGAGAAAAACGCAAAAGACTCATTTATGATCCTATCTAAAAAGCATTACTTCTTTATGGGACACCATGCCATGGAATGGAATGCACTTCACAACTGCTAAATCACTACTGCTCTGTTTGGCCTCAAAAAGTTTAAAGAAAAAAGACCTTGAAAATGAATTGATTCTCAATCAACCCAGTCCATGATTAACAAAGAAAGATTTTCTCTAATCTAATAATTATGTAAAGCTGCAAGCAAAGTACTTATTTTGATCTGAAAATTCAAAGTTGAATCCATAATCCACCAGTCTTTTTTTTTATGAATAAAAAAAAATTACTGTGAAAATCATTAGCTCATAATTCTATTAGAAGACAATGTCTTATTGCTGCTCCAGCTATAGGAATCTAAAATAGTAAGTTCACTCTCCTAACAGTTCCCTCTCCACCTGGTATTTAGTAAGGTTGAGTACACCTGAAGTCCTAACAGGGACTTACTTAGACTCGAATCATAAATCTAAAAAACAAGTGTGAGAGCATGGTCGGTTTTCTTACCGCTAGACCACACCACAGTGCCATAATCCACCAGCCTTATTCCTACTCTGTAAACGATTAAATTGTCCAAGTAAGCTCAACATATATGATGAACCTAGGGGAGACAAGTTAACAGTCAAAATTAAACAAAACCAGTGAATTGTAAAATCACACGCACATAATTATTAACTATTAAGGCATTACATAAGCACACAAATTGCTAAATGTAGAGCTACTCGATTCAATTGATATTTTTATACTAAAAACCAAATATGGTTATTGAGAGCCCCATGCTTTGTGATTATACATTTATTTATACCCAGTAAACTGGATCCAAGTGATCTCTCAACGCCTAAAACTTTTATAATCAGGTGTCCTTGAAAACCATGTCAGTCACGATGAGCAGTAGCATTATAGCATTGTACCATTTTAAACTAGATAGTAAAAATAAAATGTAATTGTGAGTAGAAATTAGTTTATATATATAGAGAGAGAGAGCTCTATATATAAAGAAGCAGGGTATATGTAGACAGGAAGGGTACCTATGACATCAATGATGAAGCGGCCGTCTGAATTTCTTACAACAGGTTCATGAAAATAGGTGTCGCCGTAAGGCTTGGACACAGCTTTCGGAAATGCAGCGGTCAGTCCACCTGTGTCTGAATTGGAGTCTGCCGGAAATTCACAGTGGTTGTACTCTCCATACCATTTACCACTACTATTGTGTTTACAGTATTCAACAATAAAAGCAACCAACAACTGGAAGACACCGACACACCAAATTTCACTAACCTACTCTTCATTTTGCTTTTAGACAAGAAGACTAAAACTCGACCAGTAGATACATGGATGCCCAAGTCAATGAGATGTGGATGTTTATATATTCAGACTTTTCTTTTTCTTTTTTCTTTTTCTTTTTTTTCTTTTTGAGGTAAAGTAAGGAGATTAAAATATATATGTTGGGTTGCAGCTGCTTATTTCTTTTTTATTATTTATTTAATCTTCTTAATCAGTCTATTTTTTTTTTTTTCAGAACTACAATAATTCTGATTTACAGGAGAATGAAACGTGATGAATAGAACATACGATTTCAAAAATATAAATACAGAATATACAATTTCAAAAATATAAATACAGAATATACGATTTCAAAAATATAAACACAGAGGACATACCATTTAATCAACTTCACTATCTATTTCAGATGTTAGTAAAACAGATCATGATTAATTATTTAATTTAACAATAACTTATTAAAATTATGAACGGAGTTTTTCATTCTACTAAAAAAACACAATGACCAAAAGCATAGTTATTATTGGTATTCAGGGCTTCCAAAATTACCCAAGGATAGTATTCAGAACAAACGGTATATAATAATATTGTTAATACATCAAATTAATTGACTGAAGGGTGTCGGTGGCATGCGTTATTCAAAGCAAGAGGTGGATCAGAAAAGGCTCCAGTAGATATTTTGTGAAACACGACCTTATTAGCGGCCTCAGTGTAATGAATCCCATCCCAGTTGATTCTAGCCCATGGTCGTTCACAGGAGCCCACAAATATTCGGCTTCCATTACTAAGTTGTGCAGTTCCTCCACACCCAGTACTCCCATAATTGTACCTTCCTCCATACCCACAACATGCAACTAATGGCTGCTCAAACCCTGCATTGCATGGCATCCAAAATGGTTTTCATTTAATTTCCACAATATTCGTTAGTTTTAATTATTTAATTTCTATAAATAAGCAAATTTTACCATATTTCTGGGGCTCTTTATATAAGGAGTATTTGGCAGAGTAGACATCTAGCCAAAGGAAGCTCCTTCCTCAGTTGAAGCACGGCCTGCTTCAATTGGTAATTGAAGTACTGAGCGAGGTCGTTGTGAGGCTTTGAGCAGCCAGCTTTGTCTCTTTCTGCTGATGGGAAATTGGCCAAAATGTAGGGAAGGCAGCCCATTGGGCCTGTGTTGTGTATCCAAAATGATGTACCTCCCGATGTATTATATATATTCTACATCATCATCATCATCATAGTCATCATTGTCATGGTGTATAATTAATTAAGCGGAAGGACTATATGATAATAAATATAATAATTAATTAACCTTAAAATTGGTGGAGAAGCTGCTGACGATGTCGGGGACAGAGGCATTAACTTGTTGAATGGTCAAGTTACCGAAAATACCTTCACCAAGATCGTTCTGACCAATATCAAATGTGTATAATGCCTGCTTAAAGTAGTTGTACTTGTCATGTACCGGTCCCCCTATAATTAAATTAACATAGTCAAATTACCATTTACAAGAGTTATGGGCTAATTAATCTGTCTGCTAATTACATTCTATATGATTTTACACGTGACCTACTAATTAATTCCCAGATCCAATATGTGTTTTGTTATATTGTAAAACGCGCACGAATTGTGAGAATTGGACGTCAAGGTAGAAGGGACTAAATCCACCATTTGGTATAATGCGATTTGGTAGTCTGATGGTAGATGCCGCTGTTGCAAAATTCGCACCGTGCTTGAAGTTTGTCCCTTGTGAATCCAGATACGCGCGTAGATATGGCAGACCTAAACTCTTAGCTGTAATTTTTTACCAAAACAAAAAATCATATTATGTATATACACATGTTGAAATAAAAATATGGGATTTTGTTTGTAAGCCACCAAACTATTAATTTAGACGTGTTTCCAAAAATAAGTAAAGGATTCGAAAATTAAATAGATGGAATTGAGTCTCTCTATTGGAACTGGAAGTAGTTTGTGTTGGTAAATTAACCGAGCATGCATATATATATAAATAAGATAAGGTATAAAAAGTTTTGTGCGGATAAGGTACGTACCAATGAAATCGATGATGAGGCGACCATCAGAAAATCTACCGGCAGGACGATGAAAATAGGTCTGCCCGTAAGGCTCAGAGAGAAATGATGGAAAAGCAGCAGCCAACCCACCAGTGTCTGAATTTGAGTCTCAGAAATTGAATATTGCAGGAAATTCACATCTTTCTTCCGAACCAAACACCACCACACATAAAACCATACAATAACAAGACACGGACAAAACAAATTTCACAAGACTGCTCATAGCTAGAGAGTACTCCTTATTCTAATTTTGGAGGTGCTAGGAAGAACAAAGCTATAAGATATAGAAATTAACCTGATAAGCAGTTTAATTTATAAGAACCAAAAGTATTTGAGCTATCTTCATCTTGGACTAAAAACTCTTTTAGACTTTTGTTATCAAAAAAAAAAAAAACTCTTAGACTTTCATTAAAAAAAAAAAAACTCTAAGACTTGTGACACTTTGTTAAATTTTACAGGACAATGTGTTAAGTAGGAAAAGTATTATAATACACCCAGAAATTAATTTCCAAGTCTTTTTTCTTTTTCTTTTTGATGAATCCAAGTCTTTTTTCTTATTTACGTACAGGGGTCAAATCCCTTATTTTCTCCTTAATAAATTTATAAACTAGTGGAGTGTCGTGCTATCTATCACAACTTTGACTTTGAAATTTATAATCCACGATTATTTAACTAGAGGTGATGGGATACACTCAACTCATTCAACCATTCGTCTTGTCAGCTAAAGGTCCCCGTGCTTTGCAGGAAAAAGGTGGGGCTTTGGGTTACAGCTACCTCATTTTTCATCGCATTGTATATGCTCTGTCACATCCCCCACTTATAGGCTACAGTAAAATTCTTATAATCATTCAATATTTTTTATTGTATAAATTAACTAAAATATTTTATTTGATCATAAACATACGATCTGTCTTACATTTATACAAATGGAATGTCTGTCTTTCTAAAATACCATTATATTTTGTAATATTATTATATTATTATTATTTTACTATTATATATAAATATTGATGAAAATAATCTTTATTATATAAAAAAAATACTCTTTAAGATAAAAGAGGAACATTAAAGATGTTCTTATTAATCATTGTCACCTGCATGGCTAAAAGAAAAGAAAAGCTGAGGTTCAACCACATTTATTGTTCAATACATAAAAAACATCCTCCTACTTTCGCATAGATATAAATTTGGCAGTAATTTTATACGCTCTGTTCGGTTCTCAATTCATTACACAGTTCAAAATTCCACACCACTTTCCTTTCAATATTTGCAACTGTTATGTACAAATTATATTCTGCACGAACGGGAAAACACAAAACAAATCCAAGGATAAAAAGAAGAAGGAATAAACACCTTTTCAAAACTAGACTCGCAAGCAATACCCGGTTTTGCTTTTGATGGCTCATTAGCAAACAGATAAACACGTTACAGCCTTCTGCTATAGAATGTCATGCTATAATTGGAGTCCCAGATCCATCAGAGGACAATGGCTGTAGACCACGGATTTTAATATCATATTTTCTGCGTTTGGAAGCTTCATGACCTGAGGATGAATCTGATCCATCTGCCACAAGTGGATAAGTTGAAGTATAATCATCATAAGCAAGTCCAATATGATTACCACACTTGCGACAGAGAAGTTTAGTTTGTCGGCGGAACAAACCCCATGAATGCTTGGAGAAATGAGGTATGCATTGAATTTCATCAACCTGAGTGAATCTGCTATCGTCAATGTAGAAGAATGATATGATCCCTCGCTTGATAGATTTTCCATATTTAGACCCAATTGTTGAGGTATTCCGGTTGGAGGAGCTCAGGTTTAACTCATACCCACAAGTGCCACAGCTGTGATTGTGAATGAATAAACGAAAAGGTAAAAAAAATGTAAGAAACAGGCTATTTTCTATGCTCCATCATATCAAATTTTACAAAGAAAAGAAAACAACCAAGTTGGTAAGAAAACTTTTAAAATGTTCCAACAACCAGAAATTCTAAACAAAGCATTTCTTACTTTAAAAGTGTCAGGTTCTATAAAGTGACACATGTTTGCATTCTTATCTTTATACAAGTCACTGTCATAGGCATAGTAATCTTGGGGAAGAAAGATTGGCTGCTTATCCAAAGTAGCAGGAAAACCAGAAATCGAAGGTGAGGTTTATAATGATGACACCTCGGTAAAGTTCGGAAACCTCAAGGAAGGTTTCGAATAATTCCCCATCTTTTGGATTAATTCTTCTAAAATATTAAGCTGATGTATTTGATTTCACACTATTGCTATCAGACATCAGCTGGAAACAGAATCTTCGCATTGAGATTTTACATAGTTTATCTATGAAACTCTTTTCCTTTGTATAAATTCAAGAAAATCCGTACTTTGATGGATATTATCCACAAGTAATTCATTTAAGAGGAAGATGTTCAATTTGATCCTTTTAGAATTTTCATAACATAATACTTTCAGCTTTCTTTCCCTACGCCTATGGAACAGCGAGAAAGACAGAAAAGGCTCATTTATGATCCTATCTAAAAAGCAAGCTAAGCTAACTGCATTACTTCTTTATGGGACACCATGCCATGGAATGGAATGCAAAACCCTTATGTTTTGGCTTCACAATTGCTAGATCACTACTGCTCTGTATGGCTTCAAAAAGTTTAAAAAAAGAAAAAGATCTTGAAAATGAATTTATTCTCAATCAACCCAGTCCATGATTCACAAAGAAATATTTTCTCTATTCTAATAACAATGTAAAGCTGCAAGCAAAGTACTTATTCTGATCTGAAAATTCAAAGCTGAATCCATAATCCACCAGCCTTATTCCTACTCTGTAAACAATTAAATTGTCCAAGTAAGCTCAACATATATGATAAACCTAGGGGAGACAAGTTAACAGTCAAAATTAAACAAAACCAGTGATCCGAAGTATGACACAAACAATGCAAATAAGGATTAATATATAACATTAAACACAATTAATTTCCTGTAATCATTCCTTTTCTTTCAATTTGTTCACCAACAAACTAAAATGGTAATTGAAGGTTAAAACCCCAGCCACGAAAAATCTTTGTACCTTCTAAAATCATCAACTAAAAACAAATATATGTATATATATACCAAAATCCCACCTTTAATAACAATAAGCAATTCAAGGAAGAAATTTAAACAAAAAACAGAACAAAATTCACATAGTGAAAAAGAAAGAGATTGCACCTGTAGCTAACATCTCTCTGAGAAGAAGAAGATAAGGAAGGACGATGAGCTCCATTGAGATACCCATCTTTGGTTAACGTCGATTTTTCCATTCCAGATAGTGGATTTCAAAGGCTCCGGGAATTGGGTCTGACGGTAACAGAGTATTCCGGCGAAATTTGAAGTCTTTGGAGCTGACGGTTACAGCACAGAGAAGCCAAGCTGTATCTGAGCAACGAAACGTGTCCCGACTGATCCGGGTGACTTCAAAACCGAACCAAAAGTCACAGTTTTCAGATGCAGAAAAAAGCTGACCCAAAAAACGACGTAGCTTCCAAGACAAAAACCGAAAAAATTAAAGCTTTTAAAAGGAATTTTCCAGAAAGAAAAAGAAAGAAGCTCTGCAGAAGCCAGTAGAAGAAGCTGAGGAGGAGGAGGAGGAATCAAATGTAAAGGCAAAAATAGACTTTGGTAGATACGGCTTCTCTGTATTTGCAATTTTTTATTTATTTCTTTATTTTATATTTTTTTTGGTGCCGACGTGGTCAAGGCGAAAACGAGGAAGTTTTAATTTAAATTTAAAAATAGAAAGCTTTTTTTTTTTTTAATTATGGGAAGATATAATATAACAAAGTTAAGTAAGGGCATAAAACGAATTATCTTAATGGAAATGGTTTTGGGTTATGAATACACGTGGCATGGTTTGGGTCGTTGAGATGGTAAGAAAAGGCCGTGTGAAGGGATTAGATTTGTTTTTGCTTTTTTTGGGTAAAAGGGGATTAGATTTGTTTGTTTGCCTATCGTTGCGACTTTGGAGGAAGGTTGGATATTAATTAAGTGAGAGATTAATTAAGTCAATATGTACAAGGAAATGCCAAAGTTCATGCATGGACTTTCACAGCTTGGAAGAGTTTATTTCTTTATTTACAAAGAATGATTTTTTTTTTATTGGTTTCATGTATTTATTAATTAAATGGGTCCTGTCCTTTGGTAAAACAATGAGTGTGTGAAGAGTGAAATTAAGCATTAGGTTGAAATGTTTTACTTGGAGTGATTGAAAAAAAAAAAATTAGAAACAAAACAATTTGAATTCCACATCTCATTTGCACTCATATGATGTGTAGGGCCTTTAATAAACTTTTTAAAGCTTAATTTAGAGGCCTTAGCCTCTAAATTCCACTTAATAATTGTACCTACCACTATCATTAGCTCCCTGAACTAATTAGCGCATTTATATATTTAGTAAGAAAAATAGACATTTAACATAAAAAAAAAAATCCGATAACATCTAGTCACAAAAGTTACTAACTAATATGAACACTATTGCAAGTAAATCTATCTAAAAACACAAAATGCAAAACAGAGCAAAAGATTGCAACACAACCATCTGGAAAATCTCTACAAAAGAAAGGAAATAAAAAATAAAAAAAATTTGAGAAAATTTCTTAAAATTTGTTTTCAGATAAATACTTTCTTCTAGTTTTTGTTGCAACCAAGTAGGCCGATTTTTAGATTTTCCTTGAAACCTCTCGATTACAGACCGGTCAAATTGCCAAACAACCCACTTAATATGCTCAAATAAGATTACCTTGTAACCAGTTAGACATGAGAAGAAAAAAAATAAAAACATTTTTTAGAAAACAAATATAAATAATTACAAGTAGATATATATATTTACTCGATAATGAATTAGCAAACATTTTTCGTCTGTATTATTTACTCAACCAATTTATGCTTTTAACTTGGCAGACCTACGTGACATGAATTTCATGCAGATTTTTTACTAGCTAGCTTGCATGTCATTTTACCTTTTTATCCTATGTGTATCACTTTGGATTTTAATTAAAATATTCAATCCGCTACTAAAATTTTAATTTTTCTTCTTTTTTTCTTTTTAAGACGCAGAGAGAGAAAAAGAGTGTTATTTTCACACACACATACGAAGATACAGGAGGATCGAAGAAGCTAAGCTCCTAGTTTTATGAGCACGGAGGTGGTGGACATAATCAGTAAGCAAATTAAAATTAAATGTTAACATTTAATCCTCTTCATCGACGTCGGTGACGAATTTACCAGTGCCAGGATTCAAGGCAGCGAAGAAGAAGAAGATGACGTTGAACAGCACGAGGGGTTCGATTTCGTTAATGGGCACTCCGGTCTCAATGTTCAACTGAGCAAGAGCTCCTTTTCCGGTGATGATTTCTCCGATGAGTGAGAATGCGAATCCCAACTGAGCCAATCTACCAACGAAAAGCTCGTTCGCCTTTGTGAATCCAAACAGTGGACCTCCTTCTTTGAGACCCAGTGCTGATCTGACCCCTTTTCCGGGAGGGATTACAGCACCTTCGATTCCGGTGGGTGGGTCGTCGACGAATTGACCACGGTCGCCGAGTGCTCCTATGGCTCCCAGCAGAGTGAAGAGGATGAAGAAGAGAAGCAGAGGCTCGGCTTCGTAGATTGGAATTCCAGTTTCTAAGTTCAATTGTGCTAGAATTCCTTTCCCTGTAATTGCTTCTCCCAGTATCGATGCCTGCAACAAGACATGCATGTGGTTCAAATTAAACCACCTTTTTCCTTTTATTAATGTCTTCTACTTATTATTATTTTACAAAAAAAAATTAATTAACAACAGCCTATAATATAATATTTACCCAAAAAAAAAAAGGCCTATAATATAAAATAGCTAGAACTCTTGAGGCCAAGCCATGGGACAAGTTAATGTTGTTTCAGTCAACTAAGCTAACACAGCATTGTTAACTTGGACATAGTTTTCTCACCAAAAAAGAGAAAAAAAACCTTGGACATAGTTTTGTTTTTTGTCACTGACTTTGGAATAAATTGATGGGTTATGTAATTGATGCTTTCAAATATAATTAATATACATATATAAAAATATGTTAAAAGCATGATGAATTATACTAAAAAGAATAAAAACAACTAGACAAAGAAGTTACTCACGGCGAAACCAAGCATCGCAACCCGACCAACAAAGAGCTCATTCTGCTTTGTAAAGCCAATGCCTCCTGAGGTCCCAAAGACACCATCTTCAACCTTGGGCTTCGTCTTCGAAACCTACCAATAGAAACATATATAAATAATTATGTGCCTTTTTTCTTCCTCTCACATAAGTCATATCATACATGTACATATAAAAGTAATTAATTAAGAAGAAAAAGGATTTACCTTCTTGGGAGGGGCGGCTTTGGTTTTGGACTTGAAGAGAGCAATAACGGTGGAAACTGAAGGAGATGAAGAAGAAGGAAGTGGCTTGAACAACGACTGAGAAAATGGTGTAGTAGGCCTGAGTCTTTGGATCTGGAATTGAAGTAAAGCGTCTGATGATCTCTTCTTCAAATCCACCACTCCATGGTTAATACACACACTGCTCGAAGACATCAGCAACATTGTCTGAGCCATGTCTAGCTTTCTAAGTACCTTAATTTGGGTTCAAAAAATTGAAGGTACAGATAGCTAGCTAGCTTTCCGAAGAAGAAGATGATTATATTTTTATTTTTGTGTGATGTATAATTCTTAAATGCACTTTCCTTTGTTTTTGTTATAAGGTGGAGAGACTAGCTATGACTACAGAGACACGGGGATGTGGATATGGTGTGAGATCTATTTGATGGGTGTTAGAGTGCCCACGTCTTTGCGTGCTTTTGTGTGATTTTAAAGAATGAAGATAATGCGTCTGAAATTAATGTAACATCGTATATATGTATCTCAAATTCAAAAAAAAAATTAAAAAAAAAAAAAAAAACTCAGTCATTCTGACCAAGTTTTAGTTTAGAAGCTACAACCTCCTTCTCAGCACTCTCAACTTCATAAGAAACAGTTATATATATATATATATATATATATAAACAGTTAGTCCAAATGCTATATAACCACATGCTATAGATCAATGTGCATGAAGCATTTACAATGACTTCAATACCCTAACTATATAATAATTTTTCATTTGTTTGCTTTAATAATCATAATATATAAATATAAAATTGCCACTAATTTAATTTTATCATACATCATTTTGAGTATTAATTTATTAGTGAAACTAGACAGATTAAAACCCGGAAGAAAGTACCTGGGGGTGTGGTCTAGTGGAAAAGAAGACAACCGTTCCATCACACTCGTTTGCGAGAATTGTGGTTCGAGTTTTAAAGCAAACCTCATTATTACTTTAGATGTACTCAGTCTTACTTAATGTGCCAGGTAGAAGGAAATTTATTAGGAGTGTGTGTCAACTGCTTTAGATTCTAAAAAGGTTATAAAATTAAAGCTGTAAGAATGTTTTATCTATTAATAAAATTTTAAACTGATAAAATTTACATCAAAATTTTTTTTTTTTTAACCAACAAAAAATCCGAAAGAAAATAAATGCTAAGAAGTAGAAGCAATATATGGTGAAGCTAGTGGGTACGTGTATCACTATTATTGTTTTTTTTTTTTTTCCCAATTAATAAAAAGCGTCACAAATTGAGAAAGAATAGTAGTGGAGTACTGAACTTGAGGTTAAGGCCGTGTTTGTCCAAACGTATGGAATGTGGTCGTGTTTGTCCAAACGTATGGAACGTTGCCGTGTGGGAGAGAGATTTTGACACACGTGTCTAGGCGTGGCCAAGCTTCTTGGAAACTGTAGGTTGGGTCTCACTCAATTACACCATGACACCTCACTCGCAAGTTCACAGTGACTAAGTCCACCCATCTGTTGGAGATGTACACCACACACAAAATGCATCTAAACCTGGCAAATCATAATTTGACACGTATAAAAACCACGAACCCACCCGCCCCATTTCAATTTCAAAATATAAAGAGCATTTGAATATGTTGTTCCATCCCTTCGGCCATTTCCTTTCTGATGGGCTCTGGACCATTTCAATGGGCCTGTGACCCAAAATGATCCATCTACGTACATGGGTGGCTTTTGGGCCAATATGATCCGTCTTTATGTATCGAATTTTCTATGTAATACAAACCGAAGAAGAAAAATCGGCATTTCCATTTCTACTTGATTAAAATTTCTCTAATTTTAGTGCAACTTAAAATAAATAAATAAAAATCTATTATTTTATTAGTCTTTAGATTGGTTTTAGCTTTTACCCAAGATGTTAGATTTATAATGAAGGCCAACATGGCTTTGGTTTTTCAAAATTCCATTTTGAAATCTAGTGGGATTGACAGATTCAAAATGGGTTTGTGTATAGGACTAACAAAATGTCAGCTAGAGACCTCAGCCATTGTTACTTCTCTATTCACGTTAAACATTTATAGGTGAAGCTAGCACTACATTACTCTAAGTTCAGGTGTGTGATGTTCTCAATTCAAAAACATATATGGCTCCAAAAATCACTCAAATCAAGCTGTTTCAATCGCTCTTTTCATTATGGAAAAAATAAATTACGTACATCCGCTAGCCTTTTTCCATTTTTGCTGCTCGGTCATGTTCAGGGCAAGAGACTAAAAACACAATCCAAAGTCCCCGTCATATTCGCACGCGCACACATGTGTACGAGTACAAGCCTCTCATACCAACCCCACAATGAGCATAAAAAAATTGAATCCGACATTCAATTATTGGTTTGTGTTGGATAGAGACACCCTGTTTGTATTAATGGTGCAATTACAGCACTCTTTTAATTTGCTTCTTCAATATTCTTTTTCCAAAAACTGGCTCTCAGTATGTGTGTGTGAGTAAAGAGGGCACCTAATTGAGCTGCTGGAAACTGAATCAATAAGCCCTCTGAATATTGACGCACCAAAGTTGGGTTATATGATTTTTAACATGTGACATGTGAAGGGGGGGTCATGAAGGTACATGGACCACCATTTCAGAATGATGTGATTTTTGACGTTGCAGCAAAGTAGAAATTAAAACAGATTGTGATCTCTCACTTTCTCACACAAATCAGGGGCTTGGGGTCCAAAGTGTCAGTCTGGCATCATCATTTTAATAACGAGTGCATGAGAAATTAGACCACAACTACAACTAATATCCAATTTTTCAATGTCCAACTGCCTGCCTAAAATATACCTAATTCATACAATATTAATGTTTTTGTTTCGGAGCTGTATGCAAGACAATGCTTCTAACTCACTTTTCACCACTGTTATTTCACCTCCTCTTTATTTATTTTTTACTACTTTTTGGCTTTCGACCAACAAAGAACAAGTGCTTTTTGTTTCTAAATAAATATTGCTGTTCCATCAAAATCCTATACTCCACAGTGATTTGAACATTGGAGGGGAAAAAAAATCATTGGGTAAATTTCTTTCTTTCTTTGTAATACAAATCTCTATGCTGTCTCTATTGTCTTTGCTGATGCAGCTTGAAAGAACCAATGTGTATTGTCTCTGTAATTATCCTTTACAAAATTTTAAGAACATAAAAAGAAATAAATAAATAATGTATTATTCTTAATAATTAGAATAATGCGTGTAGAAAAAGAAAACAGAAAGAAAAAATAATGTGTCCCACTCATTAAATGCATTTATTAAATTTTTGTCCTACAGAACTTCCCAGCCGTGCATTGTGGCCTCCGTATGCTGCTGGTCAATTTAGGAACCCGTATAATTGTGGATCCAATTATTATGTAATATTAAGAAAGTATTTATTACACATGCAAAAAGGCTTTAATAATAAACTCTCTCTGCTTGTTACTTTTGTTTTATTTTATTCATGATTCTTTCACTTAAAATTTCGATATTGTTATGCAATTTTAAGTAGACAAAACCCTCATGTTTTAATTTTATTTTCTCACGCTGTGTGGAGTTCGTGAAATGTTTGAGAAAATGCCTGATTGAGATCCGACACCCAGGAGAGAAAGTCTACGGTAAGTGCGCGTCTTGTAAGATTCCATCACTGTGCAAAGACATGGACAACAGCATCGAAAAGCTGAGGCAGACAACGAAGAGGACCCACGGAGATAAGAAAGAGAAATAGCTTCACTGCCACTGGTAATATATATGAAAATTATTGGCTTCTGTTTCTCTACGGTGCAACACAGAAAAAATTTAAAAGTGTCTTTTTGATAAATATTATTCTCCCTGAATAGTAATTACTGGAGCTACAAAATGGCTACCCAGAATCCATGGGATGGGCGGGAATAAGGGCAGCTGAATTTCAAAAATCTCAGACATTAAATAAAGGACAAGAAAATTGAATAAACTATAAAGTTTGTGTTTTGAAATAAAAAAGGAAAAGCTGAAAAAGTGATTTTTTGAGGTCTCAATCTTGAACTTCACAACTTCAAGTCCACAAGCACATGCTCTCTGAAAAACAATTGTAAAGTTAAAGTGAAAAACAAGAAATAGAAACCCACATTATCTGCTTCTCAGCTGACATTCTAAAGATTTGCGCAGAGTTATTATATTGTTCTTTTCATTATTATGTTACTGAAATCTTAAATATCAAGTCTGCAAAACCCAACTTCAATTTTATTTATTAATGGTTCCCATCCAACTCTTGGTTGTTCTGGTCTCCAGTCAAAGGTATTTGATCTGGGTCTCATTCCTAACTATACCTTTTTAGTCGAATTATTATTTAACTTCCATTGTTTTTTCTTTATAATTTTTTTGTCATCGGAGTTTGGAGGAGAGTTTCTTGAGCCTTTTTGAGTTGGTGGGTTCGTCGCATTTGGGATTTTTGAATTGGGTTTTCCAGATTCTTCAATCCTGTGCTTTGTGCTCTGTGTACCAGCCACTGTTTCATTCATTCTGCTCCCTGAAAATTGATGAAGATTTTGCAAACATTTATGAATTTATCAGATTGGTAGATTTCTTTACGTGATTCAGTAAGGGGGATTTTAAAGCTTGAGGTGCTTCAGAAACCATTTATCGTGTTGTTGATATGATGCCGGAGCTACAAATCTCTCTTTCTGTCCGTATTATATGTGTGTGCGTCTGTGTTCCATCCTTTATTTTTATTCTTAAGCTACGCAAAAGTATGTTCATGTAGTGTCATATGTTTGTTATATGGGTAGGACTGTTTAGGGGTAAATTTGAAGCAAAGCTGGGACAGATAGAATGATAAGCCAAGTCATGTATTGTTTGAACGTTTGATATTGTTGGAAAGGATGAGCTTTTCTGCTTTCTAAAGGCTTGGCTATATGGGTTGGAGTTCCCGTAATCCAACCGAAAAAATGTAGAAGATTTTTGCATTTGGACATACTTTTTACGCTCTCTCTTCTTTGTTTCTCTGCACATTTTAAAGGTTTTGTGGTGGGTTTTTGGGGACCAGTTGAGCTATAGCATATAATGTTAATGACTGCAGATAAAACACTCTGCGATGTGCTAGTTGGTTAACCTTGGTCCTCAAGATGGAAAAGCGGAAGTGGTTGTGGAAGAGGAGGTCTTCTGAGCGGAGCCCTGGTGAAACTGAAAGTTCTGGTTCAATATCTTCGCATTCTGAGAGGTACTCTGACGATCAGGTAGGCAGCTTGAACCCCTTATACCGCAAAGATTGAGTTAAATTTCTACTTTTTGCAAAGTTGGTATGTTTCTTCTATTGGTGATTATACTAATTTACTAATAATGGATTAAACCACAAAGGAAACAAGGTTCCTCCTATTAAGTTTCTTTCTGTTTCTTTGGTGAATTGACCTCTTGTAGAAGGTTTCAGTTTCCATTGAAATTTTTGAATTTCAGTTTGCTAATGAAAAAGATTAAGCTCTCAATCTTCCATATGCAGATCCTGTTTTGCTAATAAATACTCCAGGTTTTGGAAACTTGAGTAGAGTTTTATATTTGAAATTTATTTCTCCGTTTCTTTGGTTTTCTGGAGTGAGTTGTGTTCCAATGTGAGAACGAATATAGAATGAAGTGAACCTGTACTCGCTCACTCATATGTTGATTGCTTGTCCACTTTCTTTCAGTATCATTTTTCCGTAACAATTTCCTAAATAATATATGCCTATAACTGAGGCATATGCTAATCATTATCTTGAATGAGGAAGCACATCGAATTATTTCACATCACATTTAGCTGTTCCTGAGCAATTGAAGCTGTGTTTCTTGGAGTCTGTTGGAGGGGTTTATCTTTCGGTATTCCTTTACTGTTTCTACAGCATCTACAGGAAAGATGTCAATTCTTTAGTCATTGTTTCTATAGAGGTATGATCTAGACGCTCTAAGGAAAGGTGTGGGTGGAGCAGAAGTAATCTAGTGTAGTGCAGTTTTTGCTTGAGAAATATAGTTGTTCAGGGGAGTTTCTAAAAGTAATAGCAACAATAGGTAAAAGCTTTGTAAAATTAAACTTTGATTGACAAGGTTTTGGGCAACATAACTGGATGTGGTAGTTTGTAAATGGCATAAGTTCTGCTATCATGGTGATGCTTGCACATTGCAGCAGCTAGAATGACCAGATAATTTTCACATATAGTCAACTAATCTTAAGCTATATATTCAGCTGTCAGATATTGTAATCAAAGAAACAGAGCGGGACTTGAACTCATATTTACTGGATTTCTTTGGAGCATGTGTAGCAAAATTCCTTTAACAGAGACAATAGCTCATTGGAAAGAAGCACTGAGTGTTTCTCTTAAATGCCTAAACACACTCATGGCAATGTCAGTCCCTCTAAAGGAGACTGTGTTTTAAGCGATTCCACTTTCTCTGCATTTGTTGAGCTATCTTTAATGACAAAAAGTCTTAACTGTATGTAATTGACATTTATTATTATTATTATTTTCTCTGATGAGCCAAATCCATTGCCTCATTGGTGCGGCATGGTTGACGAGCAATGAACTAAAATCAGGCCCTCTATAGCACAAACAAGCTCTTGCATTTGCTAAAAGAAATCATTCTGATTGAACCTAAATAAAGTCATTATGTTTCTTTTTATTCCTAGCATTCAAAAGAACAAACGTCTCTTCCCTGTTTACTAAAATTATATTGACAAGGAGGTGAATTTCAGCTTCTTCAAGAAGCACTTACTTTGCTACTCAATGAATTATTCATCCTCTTTTTATTTTTTTTTCTTTGCATATTTAACCTTGGTTTCATTAATTGTCACATCATCAAAGCAGGAGGCACTCAAGGGATCTCCTGATCATAACTCTCAATCTGCCGAAGTCTCGTCAAAAGCTGTAGCTGATGCCGAAAGTGATGAGAGTTCATTAAGAAAGGAGAACGTGAATGATAGTGTGAAAAGTCTGACAGAGAGATTGTCTGCTGCTCTTGTAAATATTAGTGCAAAGGAAGACTTGGTGAAGCAGCATGCAAAAGTTGCTGAAGAAGCTGTTGCAGGTAACAGTCAAATATCTTTATAAGCTACTTTTAGAGTTTCATTTTATACTCGCACAATGACCTGCAGCACTTAGGCCTAACTCCTGCATCAAGGGCTGATATTTTTAGTTTTATCAACACGCACACATACATTCAGACATGTGTATGTTAACTCATTTTCAATAATCATTTTAGGCTGGGAAAAAGCTGAAAATGAAGTAAGTGTCTTAAAGCAACAACTCGAGGCAGCAGTTCAGCAAAACTTAGCACTTGAAGATCGGGTAAGTCATCTTGATGGGGCCCTAAAGGAATGTGTTAGGCAGCTGAGACAAGCAAGAGAGGAGCAAGAGCAAAAAGTCCATGAAGTTGTGCTAAAGAAAACCTGTGACTGGGAGTCGACCAAACTCAAACTAGAGAGTCAGCTTCTTGAGCTGCAGAACCAAGTAGAAGCTAACAAATCTGAATTTTCTGCAAATGTTGATCCAGATATTTTTCTCAAACTTGAGAATCTGGAAAAAGAAAACTCAGATCTTAAGCTTGAGATTCAATATCAAGCAGAGGAGTTAGAAGTAAGAACAATTGAGAGGGACTTGAGTGCTCAAGCAGCTGAAACAGCCAGCAAACAACATTTAGAGAGTATCAAAAAGGTTGCCAAGCTTGAGGCTGAGTGTCGAAGGCTAAAAGCAATGAATTGTAAATCATCCTTGGGTAATGATCATAAATCAACTGCTGCTTCCTCAACCTATGCAGAATCTTTCTTAGATAGTCATTCAGACAGTGGGGAGCGGCTAAATGGAATTGACATTAATTCCCATAAGATTACAAGCTCTGAATTAAACAAATGTGAGAAGGGTTTTTCAGATTCATGGGCATCAGCTCTGATTGCTGAGCTTGATCAATTTAAGAATGAAAAGGCTGTTAATAGAAATCTGCCAGCTTCTTCTGTTGAAATTAATTTGATGGATGATTTTCTTGAGATGGAGCGACTTGCTGCATCACAACAGACTGAGAGTGGAAGCAATTGCCTGGAATCTAAAGTTGTTAATCAACCGAACAATGGAGAAAGTGCCCTGAGAAATCAACTTGAAGCTATGATTCAGCAGACAGCTGAATTGGAAGAGCAAGTGAAAAAGCTGGAAACAGAGAAAGCTGAACTTGGTTGTGAATTGGAAGAGAAAGTTAAAAATTGGGAAACAGATAAAACTGAACTTGCAACTATGATACATCGGACCACTGAATTGGAAGAGAAAATAGAAAAGTTGGAATCAGAGAAAGCTGAACTAGAGACTGCTTTAACCAAGAGTCAGGAAAGTATTGAGGCATCAAAACTTCAGCTAGCAGAGGCAGAAAAGAAGATGGAAGGGTTGCAAAGCGAGCTGAATATTGCAAAAGAAACAAAGCAGGTTATAGAGTCTCATCTCATCTGCATGGAAGCTGAAGCTCGGATCATGTCTGCAAAGGTGGACCTCTTAGAAGAAGAGGTCCAAAAGGAGAAGGCTATGTCAGCAGAAATTGCTGTCAGGTGCCGAAATTTGGAGGAGGAGGTATCAAGAGAGAAAGAGGAAGTCAAACTTCGGCAAACTGCAAGCTCAAATACTGAAATGAAGATAAAGCAGGTTGGACAATTTGTACTATTTCCAACATGTGCAATTTCTGTAGTCTCAGTTATTCATCTGGTTACTGAAATGATATAAACGTAAATGATATGATTAATGATTGTTGGACTTTTTATATGGCAGGAAGACCTAGCTGTAGCTGCTGGAAAACTTGCAGAGTGCCAAAAAACAATAGCATCTCTAGGGAATCAACTCAAGTCTTTAGCAACACTAGAAGATTTCCTGATTGACACTGCAAATCTACCAGAGTTCTCAACTGGTACATCAGTGCTTCCTAAAAGTGGAGAAGAGTGGAGGTTACATTCCAATGAGACATTTTCACCTAAAAGAGATTCTGAATCATCAAAACCACCTGATGACAGTTGTGTTCAAACACAAAGTAAAAATGATGGGAATTCACCACCATCTTTATCTTCATCTACTTCATCTGCAGTGATTTTAACTCATGTCTGCTCTGAGAAGAACCGCAATGGGTTTGCAAAATTCTTTTCTCGAACGAAAAGTGGGATACGACTGGAAATTTAATAGGGGCAATGTTTAAATTCTAAGGTTGTAATACAGATCACGAGTGTTTTATTTACTTAGAAGTTGCTGAGTAATGCAGTTTAGTTAGCACATTTTTTGTGTTTACATGGATAGTGATCAATGAAATTTTTAAATTTAAGGTACGATTTTTTCTTTTCATTCTTTAAAGCTTAGCTGTGATTTAGTAATGTTAAGAGGATGATATATATATATATTTTTTTTTTCTGGGACAAAATTTTCATCTTTAATCTGCCCGTATATTAGCATCAACTCGAGGGGATTTCAAAATGAAAATAAAAAAAGAATGGGGTGAGAGAGGCTCGAACTCTCGACCTCAGGATTTCACATGACGCTATGAGACCTACGCGCTAGCCAACTGCGCCACCACCCCTATAAGTTTACAAACGTGGGATGTACTACTAACTATATAATGCATAGGATTGAAGTAGACAGTTAACGAAGCATACTTGTTTGTTATTTGATGGAGAGTAATATTAAAAAAAAAAAAAATCTTTGATTTAGATCTAAGAAGGGGGAAGACAAAAAGGAAAGATATAAAAGGAGAAGAAAGAGTAGTGAAAATTCTTAAACATGGAGTGATACTGTTTCAAATTTTGTACAGGGTACTCCAAATCATCTCAAGACCGGGCCTGCACCTCTTTTATATTTGTCTTTTAGCAACTATTACTCTCAGCCACTTATCGCATTTGGTGCAATGCCAAAAATGTTCGTGGCTCGATTTCATGCACTCACATTTGCTTATATTCTCTATCATTCTAGGGGTGGCTGCGTTGCTTTGTGGGATGCTTGTATGTCATCAAAGGAAAGAAAAAGCTAGTTTTACAAAATTATGTACATTGATAGTATAGGAAAGGAGAAATACTAAAGTAAATTAGTTTCCATTGACAAAAAGAAAGGAAAGAAAGTGGACATTTTTTAGCATTTGAAAGAGGGTTGTCATTGTATGATTTTTGTTGAAGTTTTCTAGAGCTCAAACAGAAAAACGACCTCTTTTTTTAGCATGCACAACAAAGAAGCTTTGTTTTATCTTTTTTTCTCTTGGTAATAATTGAAAGTACAGTGCCCTGACCGACAGCAAGGTTCCATGGTGTAGTGGTTAGCACTCTGGACTTTGAATCCAGCGACCTGGGTTCGACTCCCGGTGGGACCTTTTCATTTGCATCAGCAAATCTTTTTGCAACTTTCCTGTAGTCGGGAATCGACCAACGACTTCCTGATTCCTTCACTGGTCTTCAAACAAGAAACAAAATTAGAAGTTGTTTCCACAATAAAAGTACAAATGATTCTGTGAGGTACTTAAAATGTGTGGTTTAGTCCACCATTTACAACCAAACCATATGGTTCCGTTTACTACTACATCTTTACAAGGCTAATTTCTATCTCAAAAGAGTTTTCATTCCACACTTTTGACCAATCAATGAAACAAATGACAACTTTTATCAACCAAAAAAAAAAAAGAAGTGAAACAAATGACAAAATTTCAATATATATATTTATAGCTATAGATACAGTAGCTATTGGAACTCAAGTATGTCATTCACTATGAACATTACGCTGCTGAGGAGTTTTCTCTCTCCTAAAAGCATGGAAGAGATCAATACCGAGAAAAGCATTAAGAAAGTTCATTCCAATCATTCCAAATAGGGCCAGTGGCAGCTCCACACCCTTTCCGAAATTGGGAGCATCCCGGATGAGTTTGGCTGTGATGAGAACATGAGATGTAAGCCTTGCTAAAATGAAGGTTAACCAGTTAAGAACCCATTCCGCCTTCACAATTCCGCTCTTGGCATCACGGACACCAGCCATCCGACGCACTTTCCTTGCATGCAGAAAGATAGAATGCAGCTGATTCATCAAAGCTATCACGTTAGTTTTATACGGACTACCCACCAATGCATACTCAAATACAATTCCAAAACTTTGAAAATCATCAAAATTTGATATTTATATTTGATTTGAATTCCTAAAATATGGTCTAATTGTTTCTTAGTTTTTCTCAAGGGAAAATTTTAATGTTCAGCTGAGGCATCATACTTAACCCTTGAGGTTAAAGCTCTTGAGCTCTCACATCTAGAGATCATAAACTCGTGCATATGACACTGCATTAGGGTTTCAAAAGCTTGTGGGAATAGTAAATGAACTTTCCCAAAACAGTGAAAGAGAAAAAAAAAAAAAAAGATCTAAAGAGGTATTAAAACCATTCATCAGGGAAATAAAAAGATAAACAACTGAAGGGGTGAAGAGAATTAGCAAGACTACATACCTCACAAATGAGTGTAAGAATAAGATAGTTGATAGTGACATTTCGATACAAAGCAAGAGTAAAGCAGATGAGGAGTATCAGATGATGTAACAGAATGGCTGGAATCCAACCATTGTATAATCGATACTGCAACATATCCCATTGATCATATGCAAAGTAACCACATGAAAAGCACAGAGCTGGGTATGCCCAGGGCCAAGTGCCCCCAAACAATTGTGAGTGTTCAAACATCCCATTTGAACCATTTCTCAACCACTGATTAACCAAAATTAGGACCACTGCAAGGAGAAAAAATTTTGAAACTACTTTAGATAACACAACATCGGGAAAAATGCAAATAACACTCAAGAATATAATTTTAGAAGTACTCCAAATCAACACATATACTGATGTGCCTAACCAATTTATGTATTTAATGAACCAAAAAGCTGTTTAAAACTGCCTCAGTTAATAAGATCATAAAAATACTAACACTGAGCAACCACTGACAAGTCACTCCTGGAAATGAAATTGCACTAACCATGGGCTGAGTAAAAAAAAGCCAAAAATAAACTCATGCACAAAAAATTGGTATTTTTCATGAGGACGTTAACACTCATTCTAGCCAAAGAAATTTAGGTAAAGATAACACGAGTTAATCCCCAATACAGAGAATTGGAAGTTGCACAGCCATCTTTAATCCCTTCTACTTCGCTATACACCACTAAAGATCCCACTTAAGTAGAATCACCCAATTCCAGGCTTGGCGAAGTAGAGCAACAAGTGAATTGTTCCTCGTTTGTACACTTCAAACGTATATTAGACAACTAGCTACAGCTAACCCACTAGCTTTTCCAACTAGCCATCTTTTCCTTTCAGACTCCACAACTAAAAATTATACAACCAATTGTCTCATATGCTACAAGTATTGCTTCACATCTGATTTCAGAAAGCCTAACACCAACCACTATCAGTTTGTTCCAGCCAAAGAATCGGAATAATACATAGTAAACACCTCGATCGAAGTGAACATAACATAGGAAACAAGTAAACAATTTTAGGGACACAAACAATAGGGAGAAAACTGAATGAAAAACCCAAAAGGAAAGAATCGAACAGATACCAGAGATATAAATATATTTGATAGAAGAACGAAAACAGTAAGGAAAAAAAAAGTGAAATTCAGGTAAATACAACAGTGAAGAAAATCCCAATTCCCAATAGGAAACAAAAATATGTAAATTAAAAAATATATATATAAAATTAAGGTAGAGAAATACCTGAAGCGGAGGTGATAGTGGAGTGAAGGAGAGAGACGGAGGTGTTAACGAAGAGAGGGTCACGGGAGGCGAAACGCCGGATGACCCAGTTCGCCGTTTGGAAAAAGAAACAGCCAGCGACGATGCAAAGCAGCTCAAAGCGCTTATTGAACAGAATTTCGAACCAAACGGAGACGAACCACAGCACCAGAGTAGCCAAGAAGAAAGCCCCCGCCTTGTCCTTATTTTGCTCACTCGTTCTAACCATTGTCCTCTCTCTCTCTCTCACACACACAGAGAGGACAACGTACGAATTTGCAGAGAGACTGTGCGGAAGAAGAGAAGAAAGATATGAGCCATTGAGATTGCTTTCTTTACCCGCAAATCTGAACGGCTGTCGCGTGTCCTTGACGGTCAAATGTGGCCCATCTCTTTTTTGCTTTTTTTCAAAACCCAAATTCGGTATTTCCAGTCACCGACCTGTGTGTTTAAACTTAAAGGCTGGTATCCACTGCAGGCGTCCCCGCGTTGTACTCACTTCTGCATGGGAGCGTATGGTTGAGGCCTTGAAGATGCCTCACTTTATCGTTTTAATTAGGATTTTATTAGTTTTTTTTATTTGGATTAATAATTGTTCTTGTCGTGTCTCTTTCTTTTTCTTTTCCTTTTTTCTTATAACTTTTGGACATAATATATGATTTTTATTTTATAATGATGTTTAGTTATGGTTTTAATAAATTTTTATTCAAATCTTTTAGCTTCTTCATATTTTTATTTACCATATATATTTTGGTCTTTTCTCCAAAACAAAGCGGAGAGAAGAAAAAGAACAATAAGAGCATATGCCATTTTAATATGCCCCAATTTCTGAAAGAAGGAAATTGAGAAATTTCTATGCATGTTGCTTTTCTATTTTTGAAAAATAAAAATAAATAAAGAATTTCTAACAAAATTACATAATAAGTATATTAAAATAAATCGCACGGCCAATATTAAAACTTGGCCCGCATTAAAGAAATGAGTGCGGCACCCCACAAAAACCCCCAACTCTTTTTCAAAAATCCAAAAAACAAGACAAGAAACACGAAAATTGGGGATAGAGAAAGACATCTTGACAATCCGAGCTGGCAGGATATAGGGGTCCCACTCGTGCTGGATGCTCTCTCAGACTAAAGCGAAGCATGTGGAAGCAGAGCGGTCCACGTGTAAAACCAAGGAGTCCACGCTTGTCCACGTGGCTTTCCATGGGAGGCAAGCCGAGATCGCGCTCAACACCAACCTCTTATCAACAAAATCTCCAAAATAAATCCTACTCTCTAATATTGCTTACGTTTTTCTTCTTTCTCTCCACACCCTGTCAACTTTGACAGCTTCAGACGCCATGAATGCCATAGCTACAGCTGCAGCTCTCTCCTTGCCAATATCTCACTGTAAATCATCTAAGCTTAACACCAGAAAGGTACGTAATTGTCACTTTCTTGGCTAAATTTGGGAGATTAGCAGAGTGAAAATGTCTGATTATAAAATGTGATATAGACTTCTAAACCAGGCCTACGTAGAATATTTTATGATGTTTTCTGACGTAATTGAAGTGGTATGTTAATAGTTTAGTGGGAAACTGATTGATCATTTTAATATATGAATTTGGATACTTTTTTCTTCTAATTTTTGCTCGAGGTACATGCTAAATACGAAGTCGTCATTTGCTAGGTTGATTTATTACTTACTTATCTGGTGGCTGTTGTTCTAATAGTCAAACCAAAATAAGGTGTTATCTTTATGCAAATATATATGTGGGATTCTGCTAATTCTAGAGGAAAAATTCAATTTTTTTGTATACTGAAATTTTGGGTTGGATCATGATATACAATCCCACAAAAAGGTTTTATTAAGTATTTTTCTTGTCTGCTATATCTGGATAGCAGATAATGTCTATGTAAAGGAAACAGGTAACTGTTATATTGTAGTAAAGATTGTAATGGGTGCTATATTTCAGGATGTGAGAGGAGGGCTTCGGTTGTTTGCTGTATTTGGAGAGGAAGCAGCCGAGGTGGAGAAGAAGAGTGTGTGGGGTACTATCTTTGATGTGGAGGATCCGAGGTCTAAAGTTCCACAGTGCAAAGGAAAATTTTTAGATGTAAATCAGGCACTGGAAGTGGCTAGATATGATATTCAGTACTGTGATTGGCGAGCTCGGCAAGATGTGCTCACAATCATGCTTCTTCATGAAAAGGTTTTAACTGACTTTTAGTATCTCTAAATAAAATAGATTCATGCTTAGAGAGTTGAATAAAGGGCTATTGTATAATTAGTTTCCAATCTTTGTTAGTTTTTAAGTTTTTATTTTTGATAATTCTTACGTTAAAAGATATTGGTGTAGGTTGTGGAAGTTTTGAATCCTTTGGCCCGTGATTATAAGTCTATTGGCACCATGAAAAAGGAGCTTGCAGAGTTGCAAGACGATCTGCAACAAGCTCATAGACAGGTGTGCTTCTTGTTAATAGATAGAATTGTGTTTAACCGAAATGAATCAGAAAAAGTTCTGCTATTTCCTTTATATCCTTAATGATTTGGCAGAGAAACCTTTTATTTCTTGACCACCCTCCAATTAATCTGATGCATATTTTTCAAATCTAATTATTAACCATGAAAAACAACAGGTTCATATTTCTGAAGCAAGGGTTGCCACTGCATTAGATAAACTAGCTTACATGGAGGAGTTGGTGAATGATAGGCTGTTACAAGACAAAAGCACAACAGTACCTGAGAAAGCTTCACCACCTTCTTCCATTTCTTCCACACGGTCTCTTGATGCAGTAAAAAGCAGGTTACCACGGAAAAGCTTAAATGTGTCAGGTCCTGTCCAACCTTACCATCCTCGATTGAAGAACTTTTGGTACCCTGTTGCATTTTCTGCTGACCTGAAGGAAGATACCATGGTACAATACTAGTTCTTCTTGTTGATTGATACTTTAAGCACCAGGTTGGAAAAAATGAAAGAACTGGGGGAAAAGAAAAGTATTGTTGTCAATACAAAATGAACCATGTCTTCCATTTGATACGAAAGAAAAACAAATCATGAGTGTCATGTTTGCTGTCAATATAAGCACTCTACCATATTATGTTTCGCAATATATATGTGTATAAAACCTTTGTTTTCTTCTTTTCTTGCGAAATAGGATGGGGGTGGTATGGTTTCCTTGCCAGAGAAGTACCCCTGTTTTGCCCTTGGGGATTTGTGCAATGTTTCTTTCCATGCAAGTCATCTTATGAGAATTTTTTTTTTTCTTTTCTATATTTCAGATACCAATTGATTGTTTTGAAGAACCATGGGTTATCTTTCGTGGAAAAGATGGGAAACTTGGTTGTGTTCGGAACACCTGTGCACATAGAGCCTGCCCTCTTCATCTTGGTTCAGTAAATGAGGGTCGCATTCAATGTCCCTACCATGGTTAGTTTGTCATTTTAAAGGATACAAATTATGCAATTTTTTTATTTACTTAAGGCATAAGTATACTGACATGAACTGCAAGCTGAGTAAATTTTTTACATGCACGAAGTGGAAGTGCTAAAGGTGATGGAAAATAAATAAATATAACACCAAAATCACCAACATGAACGTGTTGTGATGCATCAGGGTGGGAGTACACTACAGATGGTAAATGTGAGAAAATGCCATCGACAAGACTACTTAACGTGAAGATAAAGTCCCTGCCATGTTACGAGCAAGAAGGGATGATCTGGATATGGCCTGGCAATGACCCACCATCTGCAACGCTTCCTTCTTTACAACCTCCTGCAGGATTTCTAGTCCACGCTGAGGTATTCTACTGACAAATTCACCTTTTTCTTTCTTGGCTTTTATATATATACATATATATATATATAAATGTATTAAGCATAGCTGTTATGCTTTTGAAGTCCCCCATTGCATTTACATATTGGTTTTGCATATGATAGATAGTTATGGAACTTCCAGTGGAACATGGGCTACTTTTGGACAACCTTTTGGATCTTGCACATGCTCCGTTTACTCATACATCCACCTTCGCTAAGGGATGGAGTGTTCCCAGGTTTTTTTCTACTACATTTCTCTCCATTTGGGATCATAAATTGATGGGTGGATCTAGGGATGATCTCTTTTTTTATTATTCTCAACTATAAATAAGCATAATGTTTTAACCTTCTCTCATATTGACCTGTTGCATATTTTCTGAATTCTCAGCTTGGTAAAATTCTTGACACCTGCATCTGGCCTCCAAGGATATTGGGATCCTTATCCAATAGACATGGAGTTCCGACCCCCTTGTATGGTTCTTTCAACAATTGGGATCTCAAAGCCTGGGAAACTAGAAGGGCAGAGTACAAGTCAGTGTGCAACACACCTCCACCAACTTCATGTGTGCTTACCTTCATCAAGAGGCAAGACAAGGTTGTTATACAGAATGTCATTGGATTTTGCTCCAGTTCTGAAACACATCCCGTTCATGCATTATCTATGGAGGCATTTTGCAGAACAGGTAAAACAAAAATCATCTTTGTTGATACAATATATTATGTATGACTGCAAATTATATTTCTTAAACAATATGTGTTTGAATTACAAGGTTTTGAATGAGGATCTGAGGCTTGTAGTTGGCCAACAAGAGCGAATGAACAACGGGGCTAATGTGTGGAATTGGCCGGTATCCTACGACAAGCTAGGGGTAAGATATAGACTATGGAGAGATGCAGTGGAAAGAGGAGCAAAGCAATTACCTTTCAGCAAATCGACGTAAATTTAGATATCAGGGATATATTTTCCTTCTTGCTACACTTTCCAGGAAACAACATTGCTTGGAAAACTTTTAACGCTCGTGCACAAGCTAGCAGAAATAAGATGATGGAATCAGTGTCTAGTTTGGCATTACATTTTCACCTCACAGAAATGGGTATGGAAACCACCAGTGTGACTCGGCGGAACTGTGAATTGATTTTGAGGCAGAGAAATTGGATTTTTCTCTACGTTGAAACCCCCTTGTAAAATTAATCGTTAAAAACTGTTCACTAGTTATTTAATTCCGTGTACAGCGTCAATTCATTTCAGCCCCTCTTTATTTTTATATATATTTTGTCTTTGCCATCTTCTTTTTTGACATTCTTACAATCACGATGAAGATTGCTGTCCACTTGGATTACTTTTGAGTGTCCGAATTGAGTTCATTCAAATGCAAACAAATTTCTCGTTTCAGGTTCCAATTCACAGTGTCTGACAATGTGCAGAAAGCTATCAAATTTGTTGAAAATTTGGTTGCTTTTTCAACGTTGGTACATCTTCTCAGCAACGACTGAAAGACCAAAATGAAAGATGAAAACTCTAAGAGCTGTGTAAAGTCTACATATTAAACGTATCTACGAGTATGCAACCAATATTGACGAAAATCCCATTACCGAAACAGCAAATTTATTCCCATTTTTCAAAGTGACAACCCAAAACAGAAATCCTAAATCCTAATAGGCTTTTACAGAGAAACGGGGACCAAAAATGAAAGATTTTTAGTGATGACTACAGCGCGGAGCCACAGAAAGGACAGAAGCGGAACTCGGGCTTAACCACCCGATCACAGAATCGGCACCGCAGAGAGTCGGAGACCGCCGATGGAGGAAGCGACTCGGACTCGGGATGTGGCAGAGAGTAGGACTCCGGGAAGAAGAGTCTACAATTGTTGCAGTACATGGCAGGGCCTTTTCCCAGCCACCGCCACGCCGGAACGAAGAACAGCTTCAGCACCTTCTCGTACTCCACCAGATCGGCAGGCGAACCGCATGCAATGCACCTTCCCGCACCGTATTTCAGCACCTGCCGGACTTGCTGTTCTACTCCTCCAACAAAGAAGAAAAACATTTTCTCTTATTTGTCTGTTTATTTTCTTTTCTCTTCTATTTTCTCAAAGCGGCTTGAAATTGTCACTGGGTTTATACTTTATATGCTCTCCTTGGTGTTTTCAATCGAAGACGAAAAGAAGCGGTTAGTGGCGAAGTGAACTCTGGAAGTCTCGTGGGCTCTCTGGCAAGTGCTATCGTGCGCACGGCCATCAGGATTGTTCCAAACCTCCAAAAGGTTCGTACTTTTTCTTTTAAAAATATTGATGTAAAAAAAAAGAAAAGAAAAAAATATATATACCTTCACACCAGGCTAAAGCCCAAAAAAGAAAAAAAAAAAAAACTCAGACGATTAGATCATAAGAGCCAGCAGAGCAGATCCAAATAAGTAGAATGTTGATACTAAAACACATACCATCTATGCATAAAAACTTTAACCGAAAAGCAGTGCTCATGTGCTTTAAAGAAAAAGAAAAGGGATGGTGAACCTGAAAAAGAGTGTCAAACTAGTTGTATATACAATACGACACTACTAACAGCACAAACCAACTGGGTCCTGACAGGTTAAACCATGGCATGCTCCAAAGACTTGGACAAAAATATAGACAAACTAGTGTATTATTCAAGTGTTACATGGAAGTGAGAAGTGGGATTTGTAGCAAGTCATACTGGCTTCCAAACCGTAAGCACTTCTTGAAACATCTCCAGCATAAGATCCCTGTCTGCATGCCTGAAAAAGCTGTTGATTTCGTCTCTGACATCGTATATCTTGCCGAATTCGAACAGGTACATTAAGCACCCTTTCTTCAGCTTGTTCAGCTGGTACAGCCATGCCTCTTGCAGCCTCTCGAGGACATTCCCCGAGTTGATGTCTTCCAAGAGGCTCTCCTCGCAGGCATCTTTTAGGTCTGTTATGTCGTATTTGTTTGCCGCTCCAAGAAGCGCCAGCCGGTGCTTCCAGAAATCCTCTTGTTTAATGGTTCCATACAAGTAACTGAGAAGTGCCACACAGGATTCCCTTGACATGTCTTCTATGTGGATCGTGGAAGACTCTTTCTCCTTGAGGTCGTGATGAAACATGCTTCGGAACACAGAAGAACTCGCAGATAGAATTGCTCTGTGAGCCCTTAAATTGCCCTCAGCTGTGCTGATGGTAACATCGGCATGGATTGCCTCATCAAGCATACGTGAGAGGCATCGAAGAGTGCTTTGGGTTGATATGGATTGCATTAAACCATCACTAGGCCATATAGAACAAGCTTCCCCACCCTGATTTTAACATGAAAATATGAAAGAGGGTTCGGTGAAATGCACTGACACATCACCGCATCAATATATCAAAGTAACAAATTCTGTTCCCAAAAAAGAAAAAGGTCTTGTTGTATACCATATTCATTGCAACATGATGCCTAACAAAAATGAAGCAGGGAAAAAAGCTTACGTTAAAATAAAGTTCTTGTAGGTCCTTAGGACATAAGTTATGATGCATATTTCTATAATATAATTCTCCAACTGAGAGAGAGCATAAATTCTGACCAACTTTGCATTTAACTCGAAAATTCATGAGAGCCATATACTCGACCCACCCATAGATAATCGTACAAAGGAACTCACATTAGGAGAGTAAATCTTCAGATCCAGAAACTCAACATCGATGATGAAACGACCATGGAAGGTGGTATCAACAGGCCACATAAAGTCTTCACCTGTCCGAAGCAGTCTATCATGAACTGCAGCATGAACCAATACAGTAAGCATTAGAGGCATCATTTAACTGATGTTTAAGATATTTAAGAACTACAACTATAAGAATCATTATAGCTCGTTGCGAGATTGCTCATATGTACCCCTTGTGTGTTGAATTGTTTTCCCATGCCCCAACAAGAGATCCATTAGCAATCTATCTCATTGGAAAAAGTGACCAATTGTTGCGTCACCTTTAAAGTTCAACCCCAAGAGCCAAGACTCGCATGATTTACAACACAAGCAGAAAAATATGAAAAGGAAAGATCAAAGGAGAAACCTCTCCCAACCAGTTCAATCGGTCACTCAGAAACAAGAACCAAAAAAGCATGAAACTTAATTTATAGTTCTAACCAAAGAGCTAACAGCACCATTCACTGCCAGAGTAGCACCATGTAAGCAGCATCCCTCATAAAATAAATCACATCCAATTATAGCAAATTATCATTTTTTTATTTTTTTTTTATGAATACAAATTATCATTTGTTAATAGGATAAAAGACTACGTGATCCGAGACAAAATCAACTAACTAAATATGGATGCGGAGGATAGTAGCATATTGAAGATGAACATTACATGTCTAAATGCCTCATGGACTAAACCTCTCGGGTTCTGCCATTTTTAAGAAGCAACCACATTACAGAAATACACCATGCCCACTGAATTTGGTTTAAACAGAGCCCAAATAAAAGCTCCCTTCAAATTTTAAATCTCATTCCCCAGAGAATCATACATGCCCAAGTAATTATCTTTGAATTCCACGACGCCTTATTGACGTCTTTACAAATTACGAGTACATAGGGAATCGTTTTCTTTACTTTCCTTTGTTCCTTTTTTTCTTGCTTATTTCTTGGGTTGGAATTGTGGAGATGATACAAAAGAAGTCAAATACCATAATAAAATCGCACAAAGAAAGTACAAAAAGCTAGAATAAAACAAAAGCCATACTTGGAGATATGTAAGGTCTGCGACCGCCGACGGTGTTAGAGAATCTAAGAACAAAGCGAGCAATTGGAGGCTGTTCTCTGGAGACCCGCGAAGGCTCCGGAAATAGACGAATGTACAGGTACCGATTCTTCTCTATGGACAAGTGCCTGAAACCCAATTCATAAATAGACACCAAAAATTCCAAATTTCATACATGAGAAAGATAGAGGGTGGGTGTTGTTGGTACCAGTTCCAAATTCCGACCTTAAAAGGGTCGGATTTTTTGTAATTGCAAGGTCCAAAGTTGTCGATCCTCCATTGTGCCAACCTTGAAATGGTCTCCACCCTCGAATCGGCCATGACCCAGTTGTCTCCACTGTCTGCTTTCTGCAGCTCCTCTTGGTGTGATTTGCAGATAGAGGAGGAGTAGCTTACTGACTTCGCGCTTAAGCTTCGTTGACGCACTCCATAAAGACAACCTTTTGTTCCTTTCTTACTTTCTTTGAATTTCAGATACAATTTTCCATCAACGAATAAAGACACTGCCACTTGGAATTAATCTATTTTTTTTTTTCAGTTTTATAATAACAATAACAATAATAATAATAATAATTTCTGCTGATTTGGAACCATGTGTGCAGTGTAAACCCAATATTCCAACATAAAAATATTCTTTTGGCTTCTTTTATTATTTCTACTGCACATATCTAAAAGCTATGGATATTATTTTTCCGGGATAATAACATTTTTATTTTGTATATTTTGCCGCGAAAGCATAATGTGAGGCACCAGGACCGTACATTTTATACGCGTTTAAAATTCGGATAATTTTTTAGAAACTTTTTTTTTTTTTTTGGGCAATTTTTTTTCATGATGCTCACTTGATTTCAATCCAGCACGTGTGGTTCTAAATAAAACTTTTACTTGCGAATTCTGGCAAATAAAACACTTTTTATTTTTAAATCATTTTAAAATACATGTTTTATAGTAATGAAAAACAGGAATAATGACATTTTCCTGGATCCGAGCATAGCAAAAGGTAGAACATATTGGGCTTGAATTTCTAATTGGCATTCAAATTTTATTTTTAAAAATAAAATTAAAATTTTGTTCACGGTCAACTTCATTGTTTCATTTAATAGTAAAATTGCAAGACTTGGATGGTTTAGCATTTTAACTTTTTTTATTTTTAAAATTAATAGGTACCTTTTAAATTCATATTCCGATTCCACTTTGTCAGAAAATGTCCAACCGACAATATGCTTTTAAAAATAAAAATCATTTTATTTTGTATTTAATAATGTTACATCCTTTTAACTACTACCAAACCAACGCCATCATTTTAATTTTGTCATATGCAAACCATTTCCATGTTTACCTTACCTAGGTCCTAAGCAACTTTTCCTGTCTCACCAAAAAAAAATAGGAAAAAAAAAGCAACTTTTCCTACTATCAAATTATGTCCATGTCTGTATGAACACATTTCCCACGGAGTTGGGTCCGCAGAGCCCAAAGTGAAAGATCGGCTTTGGCTATCAGTGCCCAAGGTGAGAAAGTTATCGGATCCATTAGATTTGATTATCAGAGCCGAATCAATTGGAATAACAGTCTAAATAGTGGCTTGGCTAGGACGAACAGGAATCCCCTAGAGATGATGTCAGTATGTGACTCAGAAGTATTTGGCTCGAACATAATGAGGGCCGAGTAATGCTTTGAAACGGTTTTTCTTAACTTGAATATAATAAGTTAAGGAAAGCTTCAGATATAAAAGTTCACTCAGCAATTAATGTTAGATTCTCTTCCACTTTCTTAATATGGGTGAGTAGATTGGGGACTTGCCTCAAATCAAGACAGCTTGCCATTCCTACTTAGTCTAGGTTTCCTATCCTTACCTTAGAAAAGAAGGTAGATTGAAGATTATAAATACATCATTATCATTTTATCGTAAATGTACACACTTTCAGTTAATTTTACATTCAACAGTCCAAAATATACTTAAATATATACTGAC
Organism: Rhamnella rubrinervis; assembly: GCA_007844105.2. Classification (NCBI taxonomy): domain Eukaryota; kingdom Viridiplantae; phylum Streptophyta; class Magnoliopsida; order Rosales; family Rhamnaceae; genus Rhamnella; species Rhamnella rubrinervis. Next base: position 18,635,257 of record CM017581.2, read on the forward strand.
TTGAGCATCAGAGTGTCTTTGATCGGTACCATACTAGTGCCCCAAATCTTCATGTTTGTTCTGTTTGTTAGGTTAGGGTGGAGTGTACGACGGTTTATGGCGGTGTAAAAATCCAACATAAATAATATCTATGTCTATGTAAATTGGTTCCAATTTAGCCTTTGCAACACTCTAATATTTCTAAGCTGATATTTTACAGTAATATATGATTTTTTATGCCAAAATATATAATTTTTAGGCTTTATGTTTACTTACTTATTACTGAAAAAAAAAAAAAAAACGAAAGGGAAAAAAATCAATAAAAACGTTATTCCGAGGTGGGCTTTGCTTAAGTGGATCCAGAAAAAGCAATGTTTAAGGACCCTAGCCCACTCTAATAAAGCCCAAGTTCTCATATCTTATGTGGATGCCCATCTGCCACATCAGACATATAAACGGTGAGGGCAATCTCGTAAAATTAGCTTCTGGATGCCCCGTGACTCGTGAGCGGTGAGCCACTCTCTAATCAATCAATCATATCTCTCGCTGGTTCTTTCTCTCTCTTACAGACCAGAGAAAGAGCTCGAAGACGAACACAAAGCAAACCAAGACCAGAGCTCGTCCCAATACTCGGATTATTGTAGCTAAACAGAGGATGTCTTCTTCCTTCAGCGGCGATGAAACGGCTCCTTTCTTTGGCTTCATTGGAGCCGCAGCAGCTCTCGTTTTCTCATGTAATTTCTTGGATCTCTTTCTCAATCTTCTTTTCCCGGAATCCCATGTACCGGCAAAAAGGGAAAAGGAAAATTATGTTCAAAGATTTGAATTTTACTTTTGGATGACCAAAAATGGTGTTTTATAGGTATGGGTGCTGCTTATGGGACAGCGAAGAGTGGGGTGGGTGTAGCGTCCATGGGAGTGATGCGTCCTGAGCTTGTAATGAAATCGATCGTGCCGGTGGTTATGGCTGGTGTGTTGGGGATCTACGGGTTGATCGTAGCTGTTATTATCAGTACTGGGATTAATCCAAAGGCAAAATCTTATTATCTATTTGACGGGTACGCGCACCTGTCTTCTGGGCTTGCTTGTGGCCTCGCTGGTCTTGCTGCTGGAATGGCCATTGGGATTGTTGGTGATGCGGGAGTTCGGTGAGCCTCTTACTATTGTCCTCTCTGTATGGTTGCTTATCTTTTTCTTTTTCTTTATTCGATCCCACTAAATGAGAATTTTTTAATCGAACAATAATCGCTCGTACATATGCTGTTTACATATTTACTTAAATGGAATTTTATCATTTTAAAGGGAAAAATATGAGAGGGAGAAAAATTTACATGTGCCGATGCTACAAAAGTTATCAAATCTGTTTATGTATCTAAATTACTTTCTAAGCTTAGCAGATTCAATGGATGGTCTTGGTCTTGGAGTTTAGCTTGATCTGATGCTTAAGTTTTATAGTTGACTTTCATGTGCTATGAAATTATGTACTTTATTATTATATTTCGTATTTATTGCTTGAAATGGATAATTGAATCAACTGTTACGCTACAGAGCTGAACTTATTGTGCTCATTCTAATAATCCTCGTAGTGTAACTTGGACCTTTTATCAGGGAAGTTCAGTTTATTTCATAGATTGACGGAGCTATTATTTTGATCACTTATTAAGCACTGGATTTTGAAGCCAAGGCTTTACTTATCGTGCTTTGAATATTTAGGATATGGATTACATTCTTGTAAGTTGTAATGAGTTTATGCTTCAATCTGATTCACCAAAATTTACATGTAAGTTCAAGACAAGTTGAATTAGCTTGGTTCTTATCTATCTGTGCTTTCTCATTTGCTCGGATAATGAATCTAATAGCTTCAAGTTTGACATTTGACTTGTGCATAGTTGTGAAATCTCTATGGTGGAGGGGTTAATATCTTTTGATTACTTGTTTTCTAGTTGTCCCTATGTTTTGGGATCTCATTACTGCAATTGCCATAGCCCTAATTTTAATTGAAGTATGGTGATGGTTGGTTAGTATTTAGTTATCCGAAATGGAAGTGGTGATGGAGGGCTTAAGTTGAGGGAGTTGAGTTTTTAGTTTTGGTGATGGAACTGTACGAGGATGAAGGTGGTGATCTGGAGGAGAACCTCCATCTCACAACCATAACCACAGCAGATAAAGAGGCTTGGTCGATTATATGGTTATGAGCTTTCTCTTTATTTTTGTATAAAATAAATCATTTTATTAACTAGTAGTTCATTTTATGAGGACAAAAAAATATAAAATTATTTTTCCTGGCAGTGATGGTTAATCTTTTGAAAAAAAAGGGGGGGGAGGGGCTACAGTCATTTTCCTTGATGGGAAGTTAATTGTGAATAATTGATAAAATAGCACGAACATTGGCTACTTGTTCAAGTAAATTAAGCACTTTATTTATTTTTGTGCTGGAAAAACTAAGTCATAAGATGCTCTTGCCAGGGATGATTGGGAGGGTTACCAACTAGTTAAAGTGTTCTGTGAGAAAAGTTTTTACTGATTCATGTTCTGTGATTTCTATACTGTAGAGTTTTGAAGAGTTAATTTCAAAGTTAGACAGTGATTAAGACAGTTTGACATTGAAACTGTGGATTTATTTCCTTGTGGTGGTTTTGTGATAACTTCCATACGCTATAATAGGATAGAAGATTCATTTGGCTCAAGCTTTTACTTAGCAGAATATTCGGTAACATAATCATCTTCGGATGCTTTCCCCTGCCTCTGTTATTCAAGACTTAATTTGTGGCTGTTTAACTGTTTGCCTGTTATGTCGATCAATCCTCTTGTTTAGCATCAAGGCTGGCTCTTGTTTAACTTCTTTGCTTTCAAAAGCTGGTTTGCTGATGTTTTACGTACACACACAGGCACGATTTTGTGATGTGTATTAGATTGGTGTTCTACAAAGGATAAATGCTCAGTGAGATGATAATTTTCTCTCTCTGTATTCAGGGCTAATGCACAGCAACCAAAGTTGTTCGTGGGTATGATTCTTATCCTCATCTTTGCTGAAGCTCTTGCTCTCTACGGACTCATTGTTGGGATCATCCTCTCATCAAGAGCAGGCCAATCTCGTGCAGATTAGATACAACCGAGTTTCTTATAGTTTATTTTGCCTTTGGATCACTTAAAAAATGCATAATTATTTTGTGAATATAGTGGCAAATTGGATCATGTTAATTGACATGACCATTTATGAAGGCACTTCTTATGTGCCTACTGGCTACTATAAATAAGGACTATTTAGTTAATGAGATGTGCATGACATTCATTTTATGTGTCTTTTGAGGAGGTATTTTGTGGTGTACTGATATTGTATATGACCAATATTTCTGGCTCAAGTTGTTGCCTTTTCTGTTGTGATTTATGGAGCTTTGAATTATAAGAGAACGGTGGGAAGTGGATCTGAATGGATCGAAAGTTCAGTGCTTGAATGGACACTATTTCAGAGTCTGGTTAATTTCTTTTCACTCTGTGCTTCAAAGGTAGCTTAGTTTTTCCTATTTTTAACAGTTTTCATCTTTGTAAACATGATATGTCCATTGATATTAAAAACCATGATGCATATACGTATGGAGTGACGGAATTTTTCAAAAGAAAAGTTCCTGAAAGTGCTAACAAATTTAAGGTGTAACATTTGGGTTTCATCAGTAGAAGAAATGGACATGAAATGAAGTCGGGAAAATAAGCATTGGCTCAAGAGAAAGATGAGGTATTTGATATACGCATTACCAATTTTGTGTCTTGAGTCAAAAGGCGAGCAGCTTGTTATTGCTCCCTCAATTTACAGTTCTACACAAAAAATTAAAGAAAGAGAAGGTGTTTGATCTGATAACTTTTAGTGAATTAAAACGAAGAATAGCTTCAAGAAGGAAGGAAAAAAACCTTCAATATGGCATTGGGCTGAAATGGGTTTCCACTGAGTCGAGTTAACCAACCAAAAAAACAATGAACGAGGTGGGTTTGGGCAGTTTCATTCTGCGCGGAAATTAGGTATACATAATTACTCCATGGACCTTGACTTTAGCATACCACTTATTAAATGACTGACAAACACGACGACTCGGAGAAGATGGCGGCGACGAGTTTAGGAGTGGCAAAGGAGGTTCCGAAGATAGTGTGGAACGAAGCCCAGCACAAGTTCGAGACTGAGGACAAGAAAGCCTACGTTCAGTATGTACTTCGTAACAATGGGAAGGCTATGGATTTGGTACACACCTACGTGCCTTCTTCCATGAGGGGTTTGGGCATGGCTTCTCACCTCTGCGTTGCGGCTTTCAACCACGCCAAATCCCATTCCCTTTCCATCATCCCCACCTGCTCTTATGTCTCTGTCAGTGATTTCCTTCTTTCCTTTCTCTTTGCTAAATTATTGTTTTTCTCAATTTTAGCTTAATTCTTATCCATTTTTTTTTTAAAGCTCTTGGGATTCGACTGATTTTGCGTCTGAATTTATTTAGTAAAAGGATTTGCAGTGAAGCTTTCATTTTGTTTGTTGGGTCTTCTTTCAATTCCGGGATTTCTTAATGGAATTTGTGTTTGCGTGATTTGAGTCTCACAAGCTTTGCCTTTGTGATTTTTAAAATTTGTGTTTTCACTTACCAAAAGAATTAAATGTGTTTTTGTCACCGAATCTTACAAGAAGTGAGGCACATAGACTAAAATAAAGGAAGATGAATATTTGGATTAGGAATTGGGAGGATATAGTCTATTTGTGAATTTGCTCTCTCATGTGTTTGTGCTGCTTAGAAATATTAGAAATGAAAAAAAAAAGAAAAAAAAGTAATAATAATAAGCATGTATTGTGATCAAAGTCTTGTGCAATTTTCTTATGCCAATTTGTTCACAAATCTTTTCCATATCCAAGCTATAGAGTTACTGATGTACAAGTATAAAGTAAAACATAAACATATATTTTGTTTTGGCAGGACACTTTTCTACCGCGGAACCCATCTTGGAATTCTCTTTTGTTCTCAGAAGATGTCAAATCTAGTATATAACAATTAACTTCTTTAAAAAGTTGTTTCAAGTGCATGCTTAATAATATACGTACGTGGTTATATGTACGAGCTACATGTATGTAATTGCTGAAAGTAAATGGTAGATTTGGAAGTGTTTGCTTTGATTATTCAGGTAGCCTATTTGATAAACCATGAAATGGTCATCACTCATCCGACAGACTGGCTAGTTTTAAATATGCTCGGCCTTGTTGTGCTACATGTATTTTTTACTGGTAGTAAATCAACATTTTTAATTTAAAGAAAGTAAAAATGATTAATAATTATTGAGAGTGATGCAGTATATTTTTGCTTTTCCAGTTCAGAAATGATTGTTCAAAGTTTTGAAATGAGAACTCAATAAAATTGCATAGAGAAAAACGCATTGGTGATGAGAATACCAACATGTCTGACCTATTTTACACAAAAGAGCTATGAAATAGCAAGTAGTTTTAAGCTTGAAATTGAAGGATTTAGGGTCTTCTTTCTGCTTTGCTTGTTACAAAGAATGATGCTATTGGCTTGTTACACAAATAGTCTCTGCAAACTCTCTAAGTGGCACTTTAAGTAAGAAAGCATGGTAAACGTATATAGAGTAGAAAATTATATAAGCTTTTCCAAAGCAGCTCCTTCTAGTGACCATTCAATACTGAAACGTAGTATGAAGAGTTTAAAAGCTTATTATCATTTCATTAGACACATTATCACAACAGAATACAGCACAGCAAAACGTTCTACATTTGTACAATCATACATAAAGCGCCCTCACTCGCATAAAAGCTAAAATCCAGAAATAGAAACGAGAGCCACACACTGACACCACGTTTTCATGGCAATGATTCAATGTTTTAAGAAATACAGAAATTAAAAATGAACCCAAATTGCCGAATTACATTACATATTTACAAATTACAAATAACATCTTTACTGAAGCTATCAATCAGCCAGGTACAAAATAATCCATCTTCTCCACAGGCAGATTTAAAACTGATGTCTCTACCTACAACAACAAAACAAAGCAAATGCACAATTCCCGACAGAGGTTAGACGTATGTCTATAAATGATGTAAACCTGGTTCGACCGGAGGTGAGTGAAGCATTTTATCGACCAGACATGGAATGAAGGTGAAGATTTCTCATGTGTTAGCAATTTTGAAAGATTGAATACGCTTGTAATCAAAGGAACCCAATGGTGCAATCTTTGTCAAAGAAGGTTTTAAAATTTTTAATATACAATACGGTTCCTGAGGAAAGCTTAGAGAAGCATACAAATATTGTACCTGTTCAAATGGAACAAAACGAATGGTGTCATGCCCTCTTATGTGAGACGGCAGGCACATCTGGGTTGTGTGTTTCATCATCCTGCCACCCTTCAACCACTCCAAGGATATCCTCTTCATCGTTACTGACCTCGTTACTGTTCACACCGCTTGTAACGAGTGAGAGTAAATCCATCCTATTGTTTGCCCCTGCCGTTGTTCCTCTTAACCTGTATATGAAGAGACATAAAAATACTTCCGCTTTGAGACTACAAGTTCAAAATAAAACACACACAGCAGCAGTTACTCTTTCCCTCTCCCTCCCTTCACATGATGATATTGGAACCAAACGGTTTACTAATAGCTCCTTTGTACTGAGAAATGTAAATATAATTGTTGATCTCTTTAAGTCATTGCCCTGATCGTACATATATTAGAGTACTAACCAAGACTTAAGATTAATTATTTTTGCCTTATCAGCAGTCAGAAAATTCTTGGAAGCAATCAAGATCACAATATCAAACTTCAGTTTCATCTTAAATCGCAGATTTTTCAGGATCAGGGCACCCAGTGCATACCTTAAACGAATCCTCAAGACAGTAGGACGCATGCCTGGGTACAGCACTGCTGCTTCAACCTACAATGCATAATCAAATGCAATTAACAATTAAAGAGACTACAAGATTAAAAAATTTTGTTTGAAAGCATGTGTGTGTTAAAATCTGATTATGAAAATTTAATATATACAATACATGAGGATAAAAGATTGCAAGAACACAAAAGTACAAATATATACAATCCTGACCTTATCATCTGATATTGTGTAATGGCCACTGAAAACACAGTCTACCTTAGATGCCGAAAGTTCATGCATTTTGCTACATCCTTGATTTTTGAGATGAATTCTGATAGTAGCAGATTAAAAAGAAGATTAAAGCAATCAATTACAGAAACATGGTCATCTTCTATCCATATTCTGATGCACCATGAGAATTCAGCGATTCTGACCTTGTATAGAAACCGGCCAGAAGGAAAAAATCTCATGTAGCGGAAATAGCAGACCTGCAAAAGCAAAATTGAATTATATTTAAAAGAATAATAAATAAATTAAGGTTATTGAATTATATTTAAAAGAATAATAAATAAAGTAAGGTTACACAATCACAAGGTCAAAAAGGAAGTCAATTATTCTAGCACCTTGGTTATGAGTACAAACATGGAAATTCATACATCCAAGTTTGAAATAATAACCACCATCCATAGATGACCATATATCCTCCTATGAGATTATCACCTTAAACCCATAAGACATAAGATTCTTCAACTCATTATTTCCTGCTATAGATCATTATTTGATCATATATAGAAAGAAGATAATTTTATCATTTGATCATATAGAAAGAAGATAATCTAGCTCCAAAAAAGAAATAAGATATATAAAAAAAATATTTTGACCAGCAACAGAACACTAAACATTAACGTAACATTCTTCTTTCATGACAATTATAACTCTAAATTCCCCCAATTACATACTGCTATAATCTGATCTTTGCTATTCGTGTATTCCACACATAAAGTGCCACTAAAATTTTAATTTTTTTTAGTTATAAGCTTATAACAGTAACACCTTCAATTTTTCCTATGCTAGTCTTACATTTGCAAACTCTGTTCACCTTATACATGGAACGCACCCAATAAATAATGACAATACCCCTGAAACAAATGTAAACATCATAGGTCCAGAATAGTAGTATACCACATGTACAGGATTAGTGACCTTCCATTCTGCAACTCCAGCACGAATATAAGTATTCCTGCTAACATAAAGACCTGACATAAAAAATTGGAAATTAACTTCATGGATACACTTTTCAAATCCCTGAAAGTATTGTAATAGGATAATTGCACCCAAAGTTCTGCTAATTCACATCAGATATAAACAGACATATGCATATGGAATATTTTAAAACAGTTGATATACTTAAGTCATGCCAATTGGCAACTTATCAGGCACTCAAGTTGAAGTGCCATTATATTCCATAACAAGACTCTAATCTGAGATTGAACCTTTCACTCAAGATAGAGAGTAAAAGATTATCTCTGTATACAGCTCACAAATGAGAAATAGAGAAATTAGTTAAGTTATTCTATTATATACAGCCAACAGGTGATGCATCCGTTATTGGTTAAACATGACAGGATATTAATAACTTTTTAGAGTTCAATTTTGGCAGTTTCAAAAGAAGTGACCTTTATGGTTATCATGCATTTCAGGATATAATGCATAGCTGGCCAAAAAGCATCACTAATTATGAGGTCAATGTAAGGTTTTTTAATCCCGAAATCTATAAGAAAGAACAGGGTACACCTTACCATCAGTACGGACCCTTGGTCTTAAAAGCCACATCTTTCTCCATGATCCCTCGTACTTTGACTGCAAAACCTTATAGTTCTCGACCACTCCAGAGACCTTCATCATAGAAGTGCCGGCTTTAAAAATAAAGATTTACATAAAACAAATATCAAAATGGTTGCATATCTCATAAGCAATACTAAGTTTACCTGCCAAGCCTTTAAACATGAGTTGCGCCAAAACACAGGGTTACGAACAGTATACCTCCATTTTCGACAAACACAAGATGCCCTTCCCAAGTCATATGGAGTCATCCGTGCAAAGACCTATGCATGAATATTAACCGCAGTCTTAAGCTTTTCACTTATGTTAATATAAAATCAGAAAGATTCTTGGAAAAAAAAAAATTGTAAACAGTTAAGATTACAATGTTCTTATAGAGTAATAGTAGTAAGAGAAGTACAGTAGGTTTTTGAAATTAAATTCGTCATAGATTGTAAACAATGATGACGATGATGATTATAAACAATGAAAAATAAGGATTGTGAATGAGCATATCATTGAAAATACAAATAAAAAAACCTTGTCCTGAAATGCAATACCTCAAAGAGCAGCTCATCAGGCAAGCAACGGTGTATTAGTGCTGGATCAACAAATGGTTTTCTACTAGCACTCCCCACAGGTGCAACGGGTCTGACATTAATTCCATAAAGATCTGAAACAGAAATCCTGAAAACAATGAGAAATCGCGAAAATCTATATCCCAAATGTATTTGAAAATACACAAACAGACGAACAACAGACTTGGAAAACATTGTTTTCTTTTTTAGATTGAGCAGCGGTTAGTAAGAGTAACACGAAACAAGAAATGTAAATAAAAATAACGCAGTAGAACTAGGGGCTACCAAGCCACGGTCTTTTCGTTACTAAGTACTGAACGGTCTTCAACCTCAAAGCTGAATCAAGTTCGGCAGGAACAGTAAAGGGAAACTCTGCAAGAAAATAACCATCAATGTTGTCAAAATAACCAATCCAAACAAGACAATTAATTGCAAGTATTTAACTCAATTAAGATGACGAGTTTATAAGTTATGGAGCATACATAGTAATCCACTTTCTTCTACTTGGAACCAAATAAGACGCAAAAAAATTGAAACTTTGAACATTTCTCCTATTTTTTCATAACCAAAAAGATGGCAACCGAATTTCCAGCCACAAATCATATTAAAATTGCAAGAAATTCGAAAGCACAAGCTACATATACTATTTTTTTCAACAATTAATCACAACCCAGAACCGCAAAACTCAAAAATTTGAAGAAATCCAATAAAAGGATCATAATTTGTCAAAAATGTACTCGAAAAGCCAAAAAAAAAGAAATCAATTTGCTTATCAGTATGTCCGGGTTGTAGAAAAATCAGCATACCTGAAGCCATGAGAATGGAGGGGAAGTTTCCCCACAAGAGAAGCTTTTCCTCTCCACTTATGCAGGAAAATTTGAGAAATAAAAACGAAGAAGAAGAAGAAGAAAATAATAATAATAATAATATATATAAATGGACACACGTTTCACCCCAAACGCAACTGTCACAAATCAATTTTCTTGAGTCTGATCTATAAAATCGATTGGCCCACAACTCTGGAAGACTACAATAGAGCCCAATCATCCAAAGGTACAGCCCAATTTTACAACTGTCCAGAGAGTCCAAACAAATTCAACTCTGTTAATAATGCTTAAGAGCCCTAGCCCGCAAGCCTTACCCAAAACAAAATAGCCTAAATAGTTGTAAGAATTTTGAAAAAGTCCCTTTAAGTTAATTGCATTTTTTATAGTTTCTAATATATATATATATAGCAATTGCATTTTCACATCTAATTTTGGTTAATAAAAATCATATAATTAAAGTCTCATATTTTATCTAAGAAAAAGCAACCAATTGTAGCTTAAAACTAAAGTTTATTTTATATACTCTTCTTTTATATTCCATATTTTGATAATAAATGATCATTGGGTACGTTGACTGAAGCCCAACCCAAACTCAAATTAGAACATTTGCCAATTAGATTGGGCCTACAATTGATTGCCGACCATACGTTGGCTGTCTAAGGCCCAGAGGCTCCACATTACTGTGCATCATGTCCGTACAATTTTTGAATGTCAGAGGCGCTGTTTAAAGTTTGATGTGATTTTCTGCACGTTCTTCAAATTGGACATGGCAGGTGATCACCATCGCCATCACCCATCTACTGTTCATACCCCACCTGCCAACACTTTGTACATTCCCCTTAATTTTCATTTTATAATGGATAGCTTCACAAATATAAACGTTGTGTTTACACTAACATGCATACAACCAAAAGCAGAAACAAGTGTGTGCTGGTGTTGCCATTTGGCTTTAATTTCTTTCACTTTAATTTCTTTCTCTTCGTCTTTTTTTATTTTCATGTAATTATACAATTATTTGGCATGTTGATTAAGTTATATATATATATATATATTTTATTATTATCTAAATTTAATCAAATATATATAGTATTTTAAATAGATCAAAGTTTTCCATAAAAAAAATCTTGGTTGAGTAATTAAGCTTCCAGCCCTCTTCAATTGAGACGACTGACTTGTCCTAATTGCTGTACCATCAAGTCCCAACAGCTAATCACTTCCTACATATGTCGGCTCATAAATTCATTGGGGACGATAGTATTAACACACTGAAATTCCATGTTATATAAAATACCATACACATCAAGATATTTCATAATGTTCTATCTGTATAACTTGATACTTATATTAAATTTATTTATTTCTTTCACAAACCAATTTGATAAAATCTAAAATAAAATAAAAAATCGTGCCAGATATTTTATAAAAAAGATAAGTCATTGAGATAGAGGCTAGCTGCTGATGCAATCATTGCATCATGCACATCTCATCATTCATAAACTCATAATTGTCAATATTTTTTTGGATGAATTCATAATTGTCCACATATATAAGACAAAACAATGTGAAAATGTAAGTGGTATGTGTTAAATTTTTACTCATCATAGATTGTGTACGATAAAGCCTCAATCAACTGATCACATCGTTTGTATTTTCAACGTAAATTATTATTTATAAAAAAAACTTTATTTGACAAGATATGGGAAGGAAAATCAGTCGTTGAAAAACTCACATGCATAATTGACTCAAAACTTTATCTTCTCCGAGTGCCAATATTTTGTCCGTGTTGTTTCTTCTTTTAACGGATATATCTGCGCAAGTATTTCCACAATTATGTCCCACCAATAAATACATGTGAATAGTTTTTGAGTATATAATTGGGGTAGGCACATATCCTTTTTAAGAAACATTTATTTTTCACACACAAAAAAAAAAAAAGGAAAAAAAAGAGAGTCACTTTTAGAGTATTTTGAACCCCCCAGTTTTAACAAAAAAAATAACAATAAAAATAAAAGGAAGTCACTTTCATGGCCCCAACTTACTATTCTGCACCATCACTTGCTTATTCAAGTAAAATACCATCACTTTGAAACATGACCAACTTGCACAAGAAACAGGGAGAGCACAGGAGAGAAAACAAGAAACAAAATGTTAAAACCCTAACTTGGGAAATGTCCCTGTTTGATTATCCAACCTACCTAGTTACATCACTCTTTTTTATAATTGTTTTAAGACATACATATGCACCTAATTCCCATGTCATTGGTCGATTCAATTTAGTGGTGTTTGATAACTTAGACATGCATGTCCTATCAATTTTCCCTTCTTTTTTTTTTTTTTTTTTGCCTCTCTTATTAAAAGTACATTTTCACAACTAACCATTCTTTAATTTCATTTCTTTCTTCTTCTTTTTTTATTCCTTAATTTTCTCTCTCTCTCTCTCTCTCACTCCCGAATAAAGTGACGGGAACACAGACACAAGCGGCTGCTGGTGACATTTGATGGTGTTCAATCAGATTACAAAATCGCTAGTCGATTATGACCAGCCATTTCTTTTTTCCCTCGTATAAACTTGAACATGTTCGTTTACGGAGAGTAAGATATTCTTAGAATATTATTATTTGAGTATGTAAGCTTAGGGCTTAGGGTTCTATTTGTATTTAGAGCAAATTTCAAAGGGTATAAACCATATTAACTCTCATTCTAACCTTTAATAATTTATATTTGGAGTGTGATATAGTAAGAAGAAAATTAACTGTTTTATTATACTGAGAGTTGTAATTTAAATTTTAATAAACTCTGTTATTAAAAAATAAAATTTCAGATAAAATTTGAAAGATGAAAATAATTTTCCATATATATATATATATATATATATATATATATATATGTATGAGATCATATTACTGATCCAATCTTGTCGGTGTGATAAAAGGAAAAGTACCAAACATCACCATTTATGGGTGCCACTGCCACCACATGGCAGGGCATTTTATGGGACCTTGTCTGTGGTATATGATTCAATTAATGGAATACAATTCGGACATGCATGCATGATTGACATGATCCGCTGGAAATTGGCACTGGTACACTTGTATGTATTTTTCTGTGTGATTTGTACATCTTTCTTATATTTGTATGTTAATATTTTTAGGTAATAATAGCATGCATGATTAATTCATTCTCTTCCACGTTTTTTCTATGAGATTCTTATCACGGCTTATCGTTTTCAATATTTGACAAATACCAAAAAAAAAAAAAAAAAAAAACTAATGCCTATCTTTTTTTTTTTTGGTAAATAAACGAATAGCTAGCTTGCATAGGATACTTTGTCAGTACCTATAATTAATTTATCCTATAAATATATTTATGAGGTTTTAATCTCTATAAGATTTCTTGCTAAAAGTTTGGTATATATGCACTGAGACAAACCGAATATTACTGTATATGTGTTTGTTTTATTTTAAGTGTGAATGGAATTCAGTAGAGAAAAAAAGAAAACTAATAATCAAGCTGAGAAATGAAAATGTTATTAAAGAAAAGGTTTAAATACAATTGCGTATGATAAATTGTAGTTGTATGAAAATAATTGTAATTGTACTGTTTGTGTAGTACGTAAATGCGTGGAAGCAAATGTTGATGTGGTCCTCAAAAACGACAAAAGCCTTATTCTTTAAAGACGAATAAAACCAGCAAAGTCAAAAATGTTTTTTTAAATGAATAAGAAAACCCTGAACGCCAGCTGTCGCACCACATGTGCTTCCGACAGTTGTTCTTGAGTGTTAACAGTTTCCATTTTTGATCGTTGCAGCGCGCACTTCGACTGCCACACGGCGATTATTGCTTTCTATTTTAAGAAACTCGTATCCAGAGTTTCTTTTTATTGTCAATTAATTATATTATTGTATATTACAAAAAGAAGCTGATAATTTTCATGCACTTTTTTTTGTTTTTTATAATAAATAATTTTCATGCACTTGCTAATACAAAGACCCAAAAGAAAAATAAAAAATACTGGTTTTGTGTATGTGACATATGGTATTCTATAGGTCTGATGGATGCATAATTTGGGCCACTATTGGGTATTGGATGCTTAAAAATAAATGATACAATAATAAGATACTCCGCCGCTTAAAAATGAGTTTTTATTCTTAATTATTGGATGACATGAGTCGCACTTATACGGCACAACACCCACACCCTTTCAATAATCTATTTATTTATTTTATTACACTTGAGAATATGAAGCTGATCATAAAATATTAAAGACAAAATGAACATCATTTTCACTTGGGTGGCTCTTCGTGTAAACCGCCCCTTTTGAAATTTATGAGTCTTATTATACTTTTTTTTTTATAGGTGACCCTTTGAAACTAATAATAATAAATTCCACTTTCAAGACATGGGTTGCGTTATATTATTTATAAAAAGATTTCAATGTGAAATCGATCACTAGATATGTACAGAACTAGTTCTATAATTTTCTTTAATTATTCTAGTAGTCGCAACCAATCATGCTATTGATGTGACGAATATTAATATTTCTAAACACTAAATGCACGTTTCCGAATCCTGATATTATTATATATATATATATATTTCAAAAGGACAATTGATTGCTTCTAAAAATTCTTGGCGTACATAAGCTAGCATAATATATAAAATTATTATTTTTATTTGGGGATCGGTGACTCCACAGTATGTGCCTCAAGATGAAAGAGACTTGCGAACATAATTTATATTAGAATTATTATATTAAATTCATATTAAAATACAAATGATACAGCAGTTAGATTGTCACATTATTTGTATAATATTCTTAATGAAAGTAGCTAACAACTGCACCATGAACATGTCCCACAGTCACTCCCATCACACATATTAAAAGAGAAAAAAGAAAAGAAAAAGAAAGAAGGTCTTTTTCGTTACTCTCATTCTCTTTCAACTTTTTTGGGAAAATGAATAAGAGAGAAAATGGCTGACGGAGATAGTCTTAGTAATAGTTACGTATACCTAGCTGGCTTGTCGAAATAAATAAATAATTGATTTTTGAATTATTTGGACAAGGGAGAGACAGGGAATTGTTTTCTTTCAATTTTGATTATCATTATAGGAGAGAAATTAATTATAGCACCATCCAAAGAGTAAAAACACCAAATGTTTTTTACTCTCAAAACCACCTAAATCACATTGACATAATAATCAATAGTACGAATTAAAACCACTTTAATTATAATATGGATATGATCAAAAGCTATTAGTCATTTACCCAATCATATACACGAGAGAAGATATTAATGATTTACGTTCTCTTTGACAAAGCTCAGTTGAAATTAATCAGCGAATAACAGTTTAAAAAGTTAAATACTGAAATCACTGTATAAAAACATGTAAGTTGCCAAAGTTTGCTAACTTTTTTCTATTACGTGAAAGAAAGTTTACAAAGCTTTTTATTTACGACAAAACTATATGTATCTAGTGGATATTTGGTCATATTAATTTAAAGTTTGGAATCTATCAAATCAGATAAACAAATTTTTTTTTTTAAAAAAAAGAGATTAATTTTCATTGTTTGATTAAAGAGAAATTAAGTGAAAAAAAAATTGTATAATTAGAATAAAATATTAAATTCTATATAATGTTATATGTATATATTATTGAATTCATATGAGAGTTCCAATTGCATTTATTTTTATTTATATATATATATATATGTATATTATTGAATTTATAGAATGAAAGATGTAAAAGATGTAAGTAATGGGGTTGTACCTAATCAGGACGTACAAATTATTGATTCAAAATTTCATAATTATGCTTCAGTTGTGATAAATTGATTGGCCAATGAATTAAAAACATAATATAAATGTGTCATTTCCAGTGAATAACTGAAAGTATCCCATCTCTGATCTCACCCACAAAGATAACAAAATTTAAATAGGGAACGAAATAAAATATCCAAAAAATTAAAAATGGTAACAAAATTCAAAAACCAGCATTACGACATGTGGAAAATAAGCTTTAGAAATAGTGTTTAAAATCCACTTTTTTTGGTAGGTAGTTTACAGCAAGGCTTTTAGTGAATATAGAATTATTGCAATTCTGACAAATATATATATATATATATATATATATATCAGTAAAATAAAAGAAAAGATTAAATAATTAATTAAATTTCTAAATCCAAGAAAAGAAAAAAATATTGGCGCTGAGATTTTCTTTCTTTCTTTTTGGTTGTGTCCTATTAATATTAAAAGCAGCAGTCAGAAGTCAGAAGTCAGAAGTCAGAAGTCAGAGGCGTAATG
The DNA here is from genome assembly GCA_007844105.2 of Rhamnella rubrinervis. Taxonomy (NCBI): domain Eukaryota; kingdom Viridiplantae; phylum Streptophyta; class Magnoliopsida; order Rosales; family Rhamnaceae; genus Rhamnella; species Rhamnella rubrinervis. The sequence goes on from CM017581.2 coordinate 18,651,615, forward strand.
GTTTTGCCGTTTCGGTAGATGAAGTTACGAATTAACCCCTCGTCATTGTATTGTATTGCGGTTTGACGGGTATAATTTTCAATTACAATTGAGATTTTGACTCTGAGTAATTATTATGTGATTTTTATTTTATTTTTAATTTTTGCACGTTGTGAATTAGCTGAGCATTTGACCATTGGCTGCAATTGAATGATGATTCTGATTTCCGGCCTCAATTAATTATCCAAATACCAACAGCATTTAATCTCAGGTTACAAAGAAATAATTCCACGTTTATATTTATTGTTTTGACTTTTAAAACCTAAATTTAGGATAAAGTAAAAAAAAAAAAAAATATTAAAAAAATATTGAGGAATTTCTCGGGAAAATGTAAGCACGAAGGAATCAGAGCGTCTCTCATTGAAAACCGGTAGCTTTGAAATGGTGGGTCCCCAACTTTGGCCGTAATCCTCCCACGTGCTTAAATTCCTCTATCTCTCCCTCTCACTGTCGCCACGTGCTTATTTTGGCCTCCTCCTCCTTTTAATCCCATACTTCATCTCTCCCTGCAGCCACTCCTCTTCCATCTTCTCTCTGTCTGTGAAGATGGATTTCAACAAATTTTTAGTTTTCTGGTATTCAATTTCCATCTACGTGATGATTCTCAATCCTCTAATCCCGTTCGTAGAACCAATACCTTCCCGAGATCACGACCGTTCGTTCTTCGACCCGAGCTGTATCTTGAACTGCAAGTCGGACCAAAAGCCGCAGAAGAATCAGAGCCGGGTAGCCGCAACGTTGGCGCCGCTGAGATCGAGCTGCGAGGTGTGGAGTAAGACGTGTTCGAAGACGGTGCTGAGCTTGGCGAAGCAACCGGAGACGGTGGAGTGGTTGAAGAGACTGAGGAGGAGGATTCACGAGAACCCCGAGCTTGCTTTCGAGGAATTCCAGACCAGCCAATTGATTCGGGAGGAGCTGGACCGGATGGAGATTAGCTACCGCTTCCCCATGGCCAAGACCGGCATTCGAGCTTGGATCGGCACCGGCCGTCCACCTTTCGTCGCCATCAGAGCCGACATGGATGCCCTTCCTATTCAGGTACGTATCTACCTAATTGCAGAGATTCTACTCTCTCTCTCTCTCTTGAAAATTTCAGTGGATGAATACAAACCTACAAGTTTGTAGAACCTTGAACATGCTATTGCTTGCATACATATACATATATATTTATGTAGATCTTCATATTTCAGTATTAATAATTGAACAACATATTTGTAAATGTATATAAACTTCTACTCTCAATTATATTTCAACACAATAAAAAAAAAAAAAAAAACTAACTAGTGTATTCAAACCTCGTATTATTCTCACCAAAAAAAAAAAAAAACCTCGTATTATTCATATTCTTTTTTGACGTTGACATAGACTTTGAAATTTACAGTATGAGCATATTATCGTTTAATATTCGAAAGTATTAAACTACTGACAATAAATTGTACTTGTATGAATATACATATGTACTTGACATTATATATGACAAGTTATGATATAATTTGGTTTGTGGAACTAAATTATTATTAACACTAAAACAAAATACTAAATAATTTATATATAAAAAAATGCTTAGATATATGGCATTTTGTGTTTAAACTATGTAACATTATTTATTTAACAATAAATATAGCCGAAAAGTCATTAGTTAGTTATTATTATCCATATTTAGGAAATTATGATATCAATTTGAACTTTTAAGAATTATTAAATAATTAGTGATCATGTGAGAGTGAATATTTTACAGGAAGCAGTGGAGTGGGAGCACAAGAGCAAAGTGGCCGGAAAAATGCATGCTTGCGGGCACGATGCACATGTGACTATGCTTATTGGAGCTGCTAAGATCTTGAAGATTCGTGAACATCTTTTGAAGGTTGGTTTAATTTTCAAATCCCATCTCTTACCTTATCTATTTTAGAAATTATAGAAAACAATGAAAGATGAGAGTATTTTTGATCTTTTTTTTCCGAGTCTACTTATTACTTCTTGAAGTGCAAGTAAGATTTCTTTGACCTGGGAGATGAGATTTACATTGAAAATTTACCTGTATGTGTGCTAGCTTAATTGGGGAGTGTATTTAGGTCTCCATGAAGAATTAATATTTTCATTAAAAAGTTTATATATAAAAAAAAGAATAGACCAAAAGGAAAGAAGCTTGTCATGCATGTTGAGTGCTAAAGAATTTAACTGGGATTTTTTTGAGTCAGTTTCACTGTGGGCAATTGCATCATATTGTCCCACTATTTAAGGCTAAAATATAAATTGTGGTGGCCAATGGGTCCATTTGGAATACTACCCGTAGAAGAAGATAACTTTTTTATGGACAACATTGATGTGAAAAAGGTGCAGAGGATGGGTTTAGAGCTTTCTTTACTTTCTTCTATTTAAATTGGAAACTTGTGGAAGTTTTTGTCTTTTGCTTGGCTTCGCATACAAATTGATTGCTTTTCATAAATTGTGGTCGGCAACCCATCGGTAATTTTTCGACCAAAAAATAAGGGGCAAAAAAACAAAAAAAGACGCTTTCATATCACGTTTATATTTATGCGCTTCTGTCATGTCTTTCCACTCACATGTTGCCGATTGATTGAAATTGCATGTGGGTTCTTCTAAATATATTTACTCCGGATGAAGCATATGAGGAAAAAAAAAAAACACAAAAATAAATTAATGTCGAGTAGTTTGCCATCAATCATCAAATCTACTTTTACACCATGATTTACATTATCAGCATTTATATTGAATTCTTTTTTAAGCTAAAGTAGGTGTATTGATATGACCCAGACAAGTAATGGTAAAATGTGTTAGAAAACTAGCACTTGGAGAGAAGACATCATCATCCCTAAATGCAGAGTTGGTCATCTGTCTTTTACTACTTTCTCATACAAGCATGACAAACCTTTGCATTTGTCTTAGTTGTGGCTGCGCCACGTGATCGATTTAGGACTTGGTCCTATACAAATGAATAATATTGAGCAGGACAAATACAGCTTTTTTATACAACTTAAGAGCTCATATATACATGCAATCCACCAAAAAAAAATAAAAATTTGGCACATTAATTTATATTTTAATATAAATTTTGTCAAATAGCTGTACTTTTTGGATAAAAATATGTTTGTCCATACTCTCTGATAAGTTCTATTTACGGCGATTATTTGTATTCATTATGTGGAGCTGCTTGTTTGGGACCTTTTGTAGTACACTTAACGGAAAAAGCAGATTCAGCTTCTTCAAAAAACTCTGTTAGGTGCAGGACTATAAGTGGTTGACCTTTAAGTTGGAGATAAACGAATCTTTATATTGTAAAAAGAGTCAGCTATAAAAAATTAATCTAACCAATATCGTGGTAGTTTATGCTTTGAATATTAATCATTTCATTTTTCTTCTTCTTTCTTTTGATGTGGAATCCACTGATTTTTTCATCATTAACTAATTAATTATAATAATAGTATTTTTGTTGTGAATTTCAGAACATATTCCCTCCAGTGATGTATGATTACAATGTTAGGAATGTTGTAAAGCGCACCGACCTGAGCTTATGCCTAATAATATTTAATGCCTGCAGCTTGCCTATCTACCCATTTATAAAAAATAATTTGTAATATTTGATACACTAAATATTAACACTTATAAGCAAGTAGAAAAATTTCAAGGAATATATCCTCTTAATGCTTGATTTGATTACCTTGGCTGACTGTACATAAATGACAGGGCACTGTAATACTGATATTTCAACCAGCAGAGGAAGCTGGCAATGGTGCAAAGCGAATGATTGGAGATGGGGCTTTAGAGGACGTGGAGGCCATATTCGCGGTTCATGTATCACATGAGCATCCAACGGCCACCATTGGGTCGAGACCTGGTCCTTTACTAGCTGGTTGCGGTTTCTTCAGGGCTGTAATCAGTGGCAAGAAGGGTGGTGCGTGGAACCCCCATCACTCTGTTGACCCTGTTTTGGCAGCCTCTGCCGCAGTAATCAGCTTACAGGGCATTGTGTCTCGCGAAGCCAATCCTATGGACTCCCAGGTGCTCTCTCTCTCTAATCTATTTATTATTTGATTTGCAATTCGTGAATTGTGATGGAGCATGTTATACCATTCAGGTTGTATCAGTGACTTCGTTCAACGGAGGCAATAATCTGGACATGATACCAGACACTGTGGCCCTAGGCGGCACGTTCAGGGCTTTCTCTAACATTACCTTCTACCAACTCCTGCAGAGGATAGAAGAGGTATGTATTTGTATTCTCCTCCAAAACCCTATCCTCAAAAACATCTTCATTTTTGTTTTTTTTTTTTTTGGTAAAAGTATTTAGGGTCTGACTCCAACTTCCTTGGTAGTACATTTGGTGCTTCAGTTTCGATTATACGTTAGCCAACAATAGAATCATTAGCTGTCACCTGAAGGGGATAAAAGCTGTCCTACTCTGTTTTGACACTATTTTCTAGGATAAGAAAACAAATATTGTTTGATTCATGAGAAAAATGTGGGGGACAAACAGCAAAAGAATGATGAATTTGTTTCCAAACTAGGCTAAAAAATAATTTGCTTCGCATGATGTGATTTACTACATAAATGAGTTCGAGCCAATACAAATCCTAAAACTTGCATGCAGGTAATTGTGGAACAAGCAAAGGTGTACAGATGCTCAGCAACAGTGGACTTCTTTGAGAGGGAATACACAATATACCCACCAACCGTGAACAACGAGAAGATGTACGAGCATGTGAGGAAAGTAGCCATTGATTTGGTGGGTGACAACAACTTCAGGGTGGTGCCACCAATGATGGGTGCAGAGGACTTTTCCTTCTTCTCTGAGCTAGTCCCAGCAGCTTTCTTTTACATAGGTATAAGGAACGAAACCTTGGGCTCCATACACACGGGTCACTCACCTTATTTCATGATCGATGAAGATGTTCTTCCAATAGGTGCAGCAACTCACGCCACCATTGCTGAAAGATACCTCAACGAGCACAGATAGTATTATAGTTATATACTCTCTGGAATTCAGCTATCTCAAAAATTTTCATGGCTTTTTAACAGCTTTCTAAATTTTTGTCTACCTGGGAGGGAGCTACTGTGGGTACATAATTTTGTCCCTCCATGGTGTAAAGTATCCATTGTAGGGAATGCTTTTGCTGGTAGTGACAGTGGTAGTGGGTAGATTTTAGTCGTAATATCTCCTAGATTTTTTTTGTTTTTGCAAGTACCACGTAGGTAGGTTTTTGTTGGTAAAAATTCGACCATAAATTAGTAGTCTCTTCATTTTGTGTTTAATTGGTACATGGATTTTTACTAGGGAAAGGAAAAAGAATGGTAGACCTTGCATGTTTCTGCGAAAATTTGCTGAATTTTAAAACGTAAAAAAGCATCCGTTTTATTTATACTTACTTTTCTAACCAATGAGGACTAAAATATTGCATGATTTTCTCAGTTTCCCCTAATAATTTCTAACAAGAAAGCTTTGCCTTGAAAGACCAAACATCTCATGTGTTTGTTTGATTTCAATCTTCTCACCTCTCCGTACAAGTCTTGAAAGCGACTGGTTTTACAGCAAAATGGCCAGTAAAAGCATTTCAAGGAATAAGTATGAAAGAATTAACCTCATTATATGACTGTGGTGAGGAGGATGACACTGTTGTCATCCAACACCTTGGAAAACTTCTGGTTGATAGCGACTCCTTGATAAAAGTCGCTGACACTCCACTACTATCTTCACGCTAAAGACAGCATGAAATCAATGTGCTACCGAAATCTCCACTAAATTATTCCAAAATTTCATTATACTTTTACGGAAAATCGCAGCGAAATTATAACTTTGTTTACCCAAAAGCCAATGCCCAATAATTCTTTACATATCAGCAACCACGAAATGCTCATATCAGTCAGGATCCAAATTCTTTTATTTTAGCCCATAGCCCTCCATGGCTACCAGAATCATTTGGTACCTAAAATTTGGAGATTATTCTTCTATAAATTGCATTATTGGATGCTAACATTGTAAAATCTCTCTCGCTCATGCTGCTGCTGCCGCCTAACCTCCTCTACTCTAGCTCAATTCAGCATTTAGCATGCAACAAAGCATCTTACAGCACGTCTTTCTTTTTTAAAATTCTTCGTCCATCACTTTCTTCAGTTGTACATAAACTTGAGTAACTTATGATTTTAACTGAAATTATATAAACAAACTGTAATCTGCAAAGTTAAGCCTTTTACTTGAAAACCAGCTTGGTTGTAATAACATAGAATTCTTGCGTAACACTGAAATCAATTTCAGGTCATTACACAATTAACAATCTACAAATTCACGAGACATCTCACCTTTTCTCACCACATAAGCATTTTGCAGCTTGTAGGGCAAAATAAGTGAGAATGATATCAGCACCAGCCCTTCGTAGACACATCAGTGATTCCATCATTACTTTCTCTTCATCAATCATTTTAAGAACTCCTCCAGCCTTAATCATTGAGTATTCGCCGGACACCTTCGATCCACCATATTTTAGGAAATTAGATGTATTTTCAGGGTAGCAGCTTTGAACAAACAAAATATGATAATATGGATGGGAATTCTAGTTTATCCACCAGTTACAATAATAATATGAACCAAGAAACATGTAATATCTCAAGAACGTAAGATGCCTCAACCGGACTGTGATATAATTGATTTCTTCTTGTTTGTTTTTTCCCCCATAAGGAATTGTACAAGTTATTTTCTGTTGTATCATAGTTTATGTGCTACCACAACAGTTTGTTTTCAACTTAAAACTAAAATATATTTGTCTAGCATATCCTACTCATTCCCATCTGCTTCTAAGACTACACATCAATTTAGTTATACAGAACAAAACATGAATAGTATTTCTGGATCTTAATATAGAACAAAGAGCACAACAACTATTCAGAAGAAAAGAAGTAAGATGGACTTAGGTTATCTAAGATGATTATGTCGACTAAAGATTACCTGATATGCAGCAACTGGAAGAGAAGAGTTATCCCGGAGTAACCTTATAATATCTAAGTATGGAAGACCAGGTTTCACCTATACACAAAATTACATAACTACAGATCAACTGAAATTTCTATCATTAATTAAACATGTTCAGAGACCAAAGCCAAGAAATACCAACCAAGAGAATATCAGCTCCTTCAGACTCGTCTTCATGGGCCTCGACTAAAGCTTCTCTAAAATTTGCAGGGTTCATCTGATAACTAAGGTTCAGGAGTCAGATTAAGATTCAAGTCAGCACAAGATGCATTGGATTAATAAAATTTAGCATAAAGCTTAACTTCAAACAAAAAAAGTACGTTTTCTTGTCACCAAAACGTGGATTTGAGTCCAGTGCTTCTCGAAAGGGACCATAGAATGAACTTGCATACCTGTTTGCAGCAAAAAAGTGATTGACATGTAAAAACAGCAACTAAAATTAAAACAAATCAACTACAATTGAAAATAAATTGACAAATACAGGTCATCTATATGGTTTGTCAAAGGAAAACCAGATGCAAGCATGGGTAATCAGTAAAGAAATCTACTATTTTTGTAACAGTATGAAGTTGTTGACTACAAGAGGGTCTTTGGATTCCATGTTAATGTGATTTGCTCAAATTACCAGAAAGCATTTGAGATACCAACCACCATGGACTGCTGTTGCCAAAGAAGAGGGACCCATTGAGAGAGGAGATTGGGGGAGAGGGAGAGAGGTTTCAAACCACTAGAGTAGAAGTGGCAAATCACAAATGTATAAGTAGTTAATGGAATTCTATATATAAAACTGTGCAAAACATAGAGCTATAACATATTAATGTTGTTGATTTCAGAAAATTTTCTTCTCATTCACAGCTATGATTGATGGAAAAATGTTATTACACGCCAAATCTAAAAGGATAATTGTAGAGAATAAATAAGAGGATGAAATTCTTAGCAATGATGTTACATGGAACGGCATGTTACATACCAGGGTCAGTTAACAACCCAACCCCACCCAGTGTGTGAACACATGGTAAAAACAGCAGAACCATAAGTTATTACTTTGCTGTGTAGGACATGATAGAAACATCATGAAAGCCTTCAGCATCAAGGGCAGCTCGAATTGCTCCTACGACCGTCCATCATATCACTGGGACTGACAACATCTGCTCCAGCTCGGGCCTTTTAATGGTGATAAACGAAGGGGAACAAAACTCTAGTCAGGTCATAGCAGTTTCAAAGCACAGAACAACTAAGACAATAGCACCAAATAACAACACATTACACTACCACCAAGACTACTGCATGAGCAACAACCTCCCCAAGATTCATAGGTGATGCAGATCACATCCTCTCCCCAGTCTGACTTTCAGAGTCACTTTCAATTAACACAAACACTAGGCACTGATGTGAGACATTTGTAAATTACAATCTCTATTTTTTACTAAGCATTGGCAAATCTAACCACATTACTCCTAAAACTGCAGCATGACTATCAGAGCTGGGATAAATGTATTTTAAAACAAAAATGCATGCAGCCAAATTTGTGGGACATGAGCAAGGATGTGAATTTTACTGTGGGACACACTGCTTCATGATCTCCGGTTACCCTCAAATAAACTTAAAAATTATAAAAGAAGATTTATGAAAAGAACACAATATACAACAATAGTTGAAGCTATAGAAACCTTTGGTAGTTCCTGATATAATTCCAATGTATATAATTTAAAACTTGCCAAATTCTAAACAAATTTCATAGGAGATGATAAAATTACCTGAGAAACAGCCTGTTTACATAATTGATGTACTGTCTCATCATTCATTATAACTCCTACAGCAGATACCAAGTATCAAATCTGCAGTCAGTAAATATCTGTATCCATGAAAAACCACCTATGCAGATAGAGTTCTAATGTGGAGAAATTATCATTTATAAACCAAAGTTAAAGCTTAAACCACCTATTCAAATACAGCTTTAACTTTTGGTTGATAAAATGATAATTTCTCCACATTAACTCTATCTGAATAGGTGGTTTAAGCTTTAACTTTTGGTTCTAACTTGAATTCAATACACATGCAAATTATCCTTAAGATGCATCCACGCATTCAGAAGAACCAGAAGAATCCTAATAGGTTAATAGCATTAACTCTTTTCTTTTTTTGACAACAAACTTATTTGTATGATCATGATATTTTACAGAAATGCTAAAGAAGAATCTTTGAAAACAATTACTAAATCATAAAGCACATTCTGCCTCACCATCTTCTCTGACAATACCATCATGGCCGTCAGACGAGTAGGGATCTAAAGCAACATCAGTGTAGATAACCTGACCAGTGACAGATTAAACAATCAAAGAATTGATACTTCCACATACAGACCACAGTAAACTGGAAAACAATAGACCTTATAGACTATATTCCTCCAAAAGAGGAAGTGAAATTGATGCAAAGAATTCTAACTTACAAGATCGGGAAATTTGTCCTTGAGCAACTGTATTGTTCGAGGCACCAAACCATTATCATTGTATGCTTCATCTCCTGTGGGAGTCTAGAGAGAAAATCCAATTATATTATGTTAATCGACAGAACAGAAGAAGACATGCAGAAGTAGAGTAAAACCTTCAAACCATCTGGAATTTTGGGAAGAGCACAATGCTATTAACACCAACATCCCTCGCCTTTGAAACCTGCTCCAAAAAGGTTTAATCAAAACCCCACAATTTATTGTAAAGACAATAATCATACAATCCTTGCACCTAACTAGTGGTAAAAACTTCAAAAAGGCACAAAATAATACTGAGGTAGTTAGCAAGCCATACAGAGTCCCATTGAGTTATTGATAAATCAAAGACCTACCAAAAATTAGTCAATGGGTAAACATAATTCCAAAGTTGTGGCAATGTTCTGGACATCATTTGGGACAAAAGGAAAAGCTAAGGAACCCAAGGTTTTTTTTAGAAAAACCTACGAATATTTTCTGCAAGGTATCCGTATCCTCTATAAAATAGTCAAAACGCGTTTTGTAAACATTTAAAATCAAATATGGGATGTGAAACATATATGCTAAACATTTTTAATCCGGCATGATCCATAAGATTGGCACAACAGACTTACCTCTTCCACAAGTCCATGTCTCCACCCAAGCCTGTAACATCCAGGCATAGCTCCAATAGGCGTGTCCTCCTCACCTGCAAGTTTTATAAAATAAGATGTACAAACCATACAAATTTATACAGGCGTTCGATATACAATTGAAAGAGAGACTATCTTAAGTAGAAGATGTAAACTTGGCTGAAATTAATATCAACCTTCGTGAATGAAAAGTGGATATACAAAATTGGCAGGCGATAACGTTGTTTCCTGAAATGATGCTCTAAGGGCAGGCGACTTCCGGTTTCGCCGAGGACGCCGATTCAATGGCTAACACCAAAACAATATCAATGATCAATGACAAATGGTCACTCACCAATTCATCTCTAATCAATAAACTACATAAACACAATCCTAGAACATATATTAATCGAATTTATCCAACAGTTAATTATCTAATTCCAACATTCCAAAGTGTTAGAAAACCCAATTAATTGCATCGCCAAATACTTCCATAAAAAGCTAGCTCCCAAAACAACTTATTTGCATGTGTGTTGAATTCAAGTTCGAACCTCTGCAAATTGTAATGCAATCCTAAGACTTCGATTAAATAAATTCTATTTCTTTACTCACAAGTGAAGGGACCACAGGAGTTCCAGCAGGTGCCGCTGCCTTAGGCGGCACTGGTGGCGCATCCGGCACATTCCCGGCCACCACGGCGGCTTCGCACTCGGCATCGCTCATCCCCAGCTTTCTAGCGGGTGCATCGCGCTGCTCGCTCGCTCTTACTGCGAAGCGACGAGGCGGACTCGCCTTGATTGAGGTCCGAACACAATTCAAGCTCCTCACATTTGTTAATGGTCTGAGGCCGACGAAGCTCTGGCAATCCAAACCCTTCACAGCTCCAACATTACTCGGCACATTAACGATTGTCGATGCCATGTTTTAAAGAGCACAAAAATATTTCTCTAAGCTCCACAGCGTCTGAACCGTGCCACTCAGCTGTCGAAATTATCAAGTTCTAACCTTGAGAGCAACGTACTAAAATGAATTCAAGCTGCCCTTTTTTTTTTTCAAAAAAGGAAAAAGGAAGAAGGAAGAACGTAATTTGCACGAAAGCACAGAGAAGCCTATGTTTGTTGGAATACCATCTGTTTGGATGACGAGAAAGCACAGAGATTCAAATCATATATATACACACACACACACACACACACACATATATTGCGGGAATCAGAAATGGAGATCGTACGTGGGACACGATCCTATTGCAGAGAGGGAAAAGACTTATCGGTTGGAAATAAAGAAGGCCAATGAGGAAGGAGGGCTTTAATGGACCCCACACCTTATATGTAGCAGACAAACCCAATCCTGCAAATGCAAGATTTGGCCCAAACGACATACTATTTCGTCTCTTCAATAGCGACCGTTTAATTCAAAATGAGGCCCAACCCATTTACTATGGCCAAGTCCGTTAGGATCTTCTTAAGACAAGCCCAACAAACGTATATATAACTCAAAAATAGAATGGAAAAAAAAAAAAAGTTATAAAGGAACGTGGTTTCTAAAACAGGTTTTCAATGTTTTGAGCCTTTAGATTCGTGTGTTTGGGTTGAATCTCATCATTTACGAATAAGAATTTTGATTGAATATCTGATTTTAAAATTTCAAGTCTACATATATAATATCTTTGACTGGAAAATCAAGTATTACCTGTAATCCATAATCAAAGCATTTTATTAATTTAAAGACTTTGCTTTACCATGCACTTGACTTGCACAAAAAAGTCCAAAATGACTAAACTATGTGTACGTAGTAGCCTCTGTTTTGGCTTCAGCTAGCCAGCATTTTGATGTGATATACATATATATATACAGATGCAACTGATAATGTTGGAACCGCTCAGACCCTGGCGATCACCGGCCACGATTGAATGTGTTATTGGATGGATCATTGTTATATGCCAACACCTCTGTATATATATATGTATCACTTTTTATCCTTTTGGTCAAAATTAATCAAGATATATATAAGAGGAACAACAATATATGAATTTGTAGATTGGTTTTATGAATTGGTTATATATATATATATATATATACATGGTCCCACGATAAGAAGGACAAATGATTCAATTAAGATCACGGGAAGCTTATCATATCCACTCCTTTTGTGTCAAATTATTATGATAAGTACATGTCTCTACATGTGAATTATTTGATACAGTTAAGAATGTATTACATATTAATTAGTTTCTTGGTTTTATACCATTAAAATATTTAGCTTGAGCAACTTATAACATTGGAGTTTTGCCAACAAACATTTTAAACCCCTAATTAGGTGATTATGAATTGCACGCCCTCTCAAATTTCAAACTGCAATTAATATTGAGTTTTATAAATATATATATATACATCTAGTAAAAGATGAACTTAAATTGAATTGGTAAAGTAGTAGCAATATTATGTAATAGCAAATTTAATATCGAAAAGATAGATCATATTCCAACTAAATTTGTAGTGTCAGTGCACAAGCCACACAATTAGCTTCTCTATACATGACCAAGATATGCTAGAAAAATAATGGTTAATATTATCTACAGATTACTCTGCTCAATTCAATATTCTTCGACAGAGCATAAATATATTCAACATTGTTCAACAGATCACTAATATAGCATTCTGAGAGTCAGATTCTTAAATACACTGTTGAAATAACAATTTCACCCTACGCCTAAGTTTTTCTTGAATGCCAAGAAATTGTACATGGGAGAAAGCAACGGTTATAGAATAAACATAATTATCGCTGTCAACTTAGCTCAGCAGCATCACGGAATACCACAGCAGCGGCACAGCAGTGGACTCCTTGCACAATTTAATATTGGAGTTAGCAAACCATAATTTAATTTATTTTAGTTGACAAACGAAAGGCAAGAATTCTCCGCACATATATATATATATATATATATACCCCACCGACGACGAGGTCATAGACTAGTAGCATAGGCATAGGCTACCGAGTGGGTCAACACATCAATTAGTTTCAAACTGACCAACATAACTATTAGTTGAATTTTAGGCTAACACTTGGACTGATATATTACTGAAACAATGACATTAAGTTTAGGCTAACCCTAACATTGAGAAAATTCAGCTAACCACACAAGCAGCCCAAAAATAATTACTTGTCGTTTCCGTTGTATTAATTAGGTCAAGAAGCGACCCAAGAAGATCAATAAAATTTGACATTAATGATAGAGGTGTTAAGCCTCTATGATCTCAAAGTTTAAACTATATGAAGAAAATTTGACATTAATAATGGAGATTTTAAACTGTCGTTAATTTTAAAAATTTAAATTATTAGAAAGAGAATTTAATATGTATATTAAATTGTGATAGAGAGAAATAGATATAATATTTTTAACATTTCTCCTTATATTTATAAATCGTGCTAAAACTTTTAATTGAATATTAAATTATAATATAATAATAGTGAAATTTAAACATAAATATTTAAAATTTATAAACTCTAATACTATAAAAAATAATGTAGAAGATGAAAAAAATCTCACTTTTCATTAACAAGTAAAATCACTATATGAGTCACCAACAATTAAGAATTGTGAGTAAAGATAAACATTTATAACAACTAATAATGCATCTATACAACTCTAACAGAGGGAGCTCAAGTCAAGATTCTCTTCTTTCTTTCTTTTTGGTAATAAAGTCAAGATATATTCATAAATCTATCCTCACAAACATGCAATAGAATTAAAGACATCAGTGTAACTAATTAATTAAAGGGAAATATATTCCTTAATTTTCCTTGCATATGAATCTCACGGGAAATTAAGCTGTACATCGAGATTATATAATTAATATTTGTTAATCTTTCTCATTGTAACGACACATATATTGCGAACTTCTGGTTATTTTATATGCTCACTAATTGCCCAAGATAAAACTATAGTATAAGCGCCGATCCAGTTAATTTTTACTTTGGAATTAGATCATAATGTATGCATGTCAGGGTAATCAGGGTAAACAAAAGAGTTGGAAAATATATAAACCAACATTATTAAGCATGGATATTTAAAGGGTTAATCAGCTTGGTGACCTAATTAACAATATAGCATCACATGTTAGAATCAGGAGCCAATATTATACATACATGTATTTCAATGTCACTGAATGTTAATAGTTATTTAAAATATTATTCATAAAAAATAGCTGCAGTGATAATTCAACTTTAATTTTCAACATATATTAATTCTAT